>CM068744.1:4734137-5142403 GCA_035084275.1 Hydrolagus colliei | reverse complement strand
TGTTGTTTCACTTAAAATGGCACTTTTCAAGAACACATCCCCAATGTTAATTGAGAAGTCCCAGTAGGTAATTTTAAATGGGATTGAAAAAGGAACCCGACCAAAACGTTAGGATGGATCAAACAATAGAACAAGGACACATGTTTAAGAGTTGTAAAGGGCAACTGCAGGACAAATAGCAGGATGGTGTTCTGGATGCTGAGACTGGACAGTTCATAGAACATCAACTAGACCATCCCATCATCAAAAAGTAGCTTGATGGAGTGATGAGGGAATTCAGGGTGGATGTTCTGGATGTATGAGATCAGATGGTCCAAAGATCATTTATCGTTCTGGTATTTCATGGTAGAATACTGTCTATCCAGTGCTTTGGGATGTCCTCCCAATGTGAAAGGAACTATACAAATGTAATTTTGTTGTTGTTCATCCAGACCAATCTTGTGACCACTTACAAAATATTACCCGAGAAATATTACTACTTGCAAACCACTTCTTAAAAATATCTTCAGTCGGGAATAATGCACAGGTTCATAGCTTCATTAAAGCGCTATATCAAATGCAAGGATTATTATTATTATTACTACATTCAAGGTGAGGATTTTAATGTACCAAGCAAATAGAGATTTTAGTTATGCAGATAAAGCACTCAGTTACAGCATAACTTGAAACCTCATGGATAAATCTCCCTAATTTATCCCAAATTCGTCTTTATACCTTTTACATTCTCAAACTGCAATGATTTGCCATTATTACCATTACTTACTGGGTAACTCAGTCGATTTTATCAAGTTAGACCCTGTTGTGATATGGATTTACACCAATAAACTGGACCAAGAATCCACACATTGATTTCTGTTAATTAATTTATAGTTACAGACACTTATCTGGTATGGATTCAAATCTAGGTTACAGAAATAAAAGTGCTCTCATCCAGCGCATTCCACAATTTCCTACATAGAATACAAATATGTTTCTTCACAAAAAACACATATCTTACATAAAAAACACTTCTGACCTTCCGTTACGTCCATAATGGCATTTGTATTTGCATTTATTTTCTAAATTGGTCCCACAAATTCACTCTGAAATTTACAATAATGTACATTCATATAGCACCCTTCAAGAAAATGTCAGTGTTAATTTAAAATGAGTATTGAGAAGGTTAATAAAATGATCAATGATCAATCAAAACTTCCATTTATATAGTGCCTTTCACGGCGTGAGGACATCCCAAGGTGCTGATAAAAGTAACTGAGCACTAGATCAAGTGTGATCTAATCAAGGAGAGCTAACATCACTTTGATAGCAAATTTATGTCTATCTAACGTAAAAAATTATTTGACTGAACACAGAAATTATAACAGATCGAGTCAGTGCCAAGGATTTCCAGAAGTGGTTTGATAACTATGGACTGAATGAAGGGCCTTCTTCTGAACCTCTTCTGGCCTCGTGGTAAATGGCAAATGGTAGCATCCAGGCATCAGTGCTTGAGCCCCAGCTTTTGATTTAAATATAAATTACTGAGGGAGGAGAAAAATACAGTAAGCATAGAAGAGCAGAAAATTGTCAAAGAATAACAGATTAAGCAGGTGTAAAGAACAGATGCAGCTTCACGAACAAAGTGTTAGAATAGTATTTCAAGTCACAAATAAAACATTAATGAAGAAGCAGACCAAGATTACATAATATAATGTTGTTCCTTGCCACATCTTTTCCCATCTCAGGTCGTGCCAGCAGACCTTCCTCTTCAACCATGTCTGAGGTCATCTCCCCTGACTCGGCGTTATGTTCCACCACCTTCAAGCACTCTGGGTCCCTACCTCCTGAGTGAACGTAGCTATATAAATGCCGGAGTTGTTATATTTGAGTAAAATAATTCTATCAGATTCTTTCTTCAGTTGAACCATGTGGCAAATCCCAAGCCTAAATTCATTTGATTTAGACATGGTTCTATATTAGCTAGGGATTGAGAAGTCCAGTACTGATCAGGGCAATGAATCAAGCCTGCAAAAGTACTGTCAACTCAGTCCACTTACTCAGATAATCTGTAAAAGCTTCTGAGACTAAGATGTGAAGGAAATAAAATAAATAATGCTTGTAGTAAGCTAGCGCATGACAGGAATCCAACTCAAAGTACTCGGCAGGATTTATGGTGCAGAAAAGAGTTTCCGTCAGTGTCCTGACCAACAATCCACCAGATAAAAGTGGTCATTCATTTGTGACATTTTGTGTGCAAATTTGCTGCCGACCGACAGGTTCTACAATAATAGTCATTACATGTTGCATTAAATCCTATGAAGAATCTTGAGACATGAACAACTTGCATTTATATAGTGCCCCTCACGCAGAATAGCATCTTAAGAGTGCTGTAGACTTCCACCTGTCATGAAAGGCTTTATATCAAATTCAAGGATAATTATTACTGGAAAGTGTTATGATTACTCTGAAAGAGAATGTGGCAGCTATTGCCCACAAACAGCCATGAAGCATAACAGCAATTTTATTTAGGGAAATGTTGGCCAGGCAACGGGAGAAACTCCCTTCTCTTTTTGGAATAGTTCCATGGGTTCTAACGTCCATCTGAACAGACAAATGGGATCTTGGTAATGACTGATTTGAAGGATAGCATTTCCAGCAATGCATTACATCCTCAGCAGTGCAGTGTCAGCATTGACTGTGACCTCAGAGCCAATAGTACAAAAAAAGTCACCAGCATACTAGGGAACGGCGATTAATCGGTTTTTCGATTAAACCCGATATGATTTTCAGATCGGTATGCCGATATGGTGATTCTAAAAAAACTGTTATATCGAGAGATTCGATTTAAAAAATATACATCGATATATTTTTAAGATCGTTCCTGGCAATATATCAATATTGTTGGTATTATCAGTGTAATGCGATCTTTTCCAGCTTACCTTTTCGCCGGCATTGCAACCTCCTAGATCTAGAGCATGGAATGCGCGTACATTCGGTGCGCGCGCACAATTAACGGGCGCGCACATCCGATGCGCGCGCACACTTTACCGTGTATACTCGACGTGAGTCGTGGCGTCTTAACAAAGTCGCATCGCTGAAAATTGTAGTTTGAAAATTGACCTTTCTCATCATGGGGAAAAGAAGCCCCGTATGGGACTACATTGAAAACAATGCAGTCAGTAATGGTGTGTATAGATGTACAGTTTGCAAGGTCTTGGTTAAGACATCTGATTCGAGCACGAGCAACCTGCGACATCACATTAAGCAGCACCACCCCGCCCAGCACGCTGCCCTCAGAGCGAAATCATTGTCGGCAACAGAACGAAGTCGAACCAGCGCTTCGGAGAAAGCGACAGGTAGTGGGGCCAGTGCAGCTCAAACAATTCCTGCTTTATTTAAGAGGAGAACATTGTACCAGAGAGGGGACAAAAAGTGGCAAAGTATCACGAACGCTGTCACTTTTTGCATAGCAAAGGAGAGCTTGCCAATGGCGAAGGACATTAATTCAGACTTCAGACTACATAAAAATAAGTGGCATTTTGTGGCTGTAAGTGTTATTTTTGTGTGTGAGAGAGTTAGAAGCCAGATTATCACTGCTTCTATGTGTGTGTCTAGTCAGACACACACAGCAGTGATAATCTGGCTTCTAACTCTAACAGTCAGACTGTCGGTCTCTCTCTTTTCTATTGTAATAGATCTCATTTACACGTGGACATTACATGCTAGTTTCAAGCAAGAAATGGAGGAGAATAAATCTCTAGATTTTGTTTTTGGTGTGTGTGTGTTCTATTTTGTGTTTAGAGATGGAGGGAGAGAAGGAGAGGGGGAAAGTTGGGAGAGAAGGAGAGAGGAAGAGAGGAGAGGGAGGGAGAGAATGAGAGGGGGAAAGGAGGGAGAGAAGGAGCGAAGGGAAAGGAGGGAGAGAAGGAGAGAGGCGAGGGAGGGAGGGAGAGAAGGAGAGGGGGAAAGTTGGGAGAGAAGAAGAGAGGAAGAGAGAAGAGGGAGGGAGAGAAGGAGAGGGTGAAAGGAGGGAGAGAAGGAGCGAGGGGAGGGAGGGAGAGGGGGAAAGTTGGGAGAGAAGGAGAGAGGAAGAGAGGAGAGGGAGGGAGAGAAGGAGAGGGGGAAAGGAGGGAGAGAAGGAGCGAGGGGAAAGGAGGGAGAGAAGGAGAGAGGGGAGGGAGGGAGAGGGGGAAAGTTGGGAGAGAAGGAGAGAGGAAGAGAGGAGAGGGAGGGAGAGAAGGAGAGGGGGAAAGGAGGGAGAGAAGGAGCGAGGGGAAAGGAGGGAGAGAAGGAGAGAGGGGAGGGAGGGACAGAAAGAGGGAGGGAGGGATAGAAGGAGAGAGGGGAGGGAGGGAGGGAGAGAAGCAGAGGGGGAAAGGAGGGAGAGGAGACAGGGAGGAGGGAGAGGAGAGAGGGAGAGTGGAGGGGGAGGGAGAGAAGGAGAGGGGAAAGGAGGGAGAGAAGGAGAGAGGAGAGGAGGGAGAGAAGGAGAGGGGGAGGTAGGAAGCAAACAACATCGTATAATTCAACAGACCTTGACACCAACATTACAAACTTTCTGGACCTAGAGCACGCATTTCGAAATGTGCGTGCACCGCGACTGAGCGCGCACCATAAATGCGCGCACGCCATCAATGCACGCGCACTTCGAATGCACGCGCATGCGCAGTATAAAAACTCGATAGATCGGTTTAAGCAGGTATGAGCAAACGGATATATCCATATCCGGAAAAATCCCATATCGCCGTTCCCTACAGCATACAAAAGGAGATGATTTGATCATACGGAATAGAAACTCCAAGATATATTAACAGAAGCATAGTAACTTAGTCTGTCAAGTACCCAAGATTTAGTTAGTGTGTACTTAACTGTTTGTTCAAGCAACAATCAGTAACAGTATGCAAAGACAGTCTGTGCTGCAAGGTTTGATATGCAACACATTTTCTTATAACACACTGAGTTTATTTTGTGGGTTGGGTGTTTGGGTAGAAGTAACTCAATGGGCTGTTCCTGACATTGCTTCTCAAGTACTTATGATATTTACCACCTTGTTAACAATCGTTTCCTTATCACATCAAAGCACTTCACAGAATATACCATAAAATTGATTGGCTCAAGTCAGCGCCTCCACACCTCAGGCGCTGAACAACATCAGCGTTCAAGGCTGCTCTCTCCACCTCTCGAAGCCAATCAGGAATCAGGGCGTCTTGTTCGACCCCGAGCTATCCTTCCTCCCCCACATCCGCTCCATGATCGGCACAGCTTTCCATCACCTCCGCAATATTGCCAGACTCCGCCATTACCTCACCTCACCACACTGCCAAAACTCTCATCCATGCCTTTATTACTTCCAGGCTCGACGAAGGGAACTCTCTCCTCGTCGGCCTCCCCAGCTCCTCCCTTCACAGGCTGATCATTCAGAACTCTGCAGCTCGTGTACTCTCCCGTACCAGGCTTCACGACCACATCACTCCCACCCTCGCCCGTCTCCATTGGCTCCCCGTCACCCAGGGGATCAAATTCAAGATCCTTGTCCTCACTTTGAAGGCCATTCACAGCCTTGCCCCCGCCTATCTCTCTGATCTACTGACTCCCTATCAGCCTGCCCGCACCCTCCGTTCAGCAGACTCAGGCCTGCTCCTCGTCCACCTCCCTAACCACCCAACCCTTCGGCGGCCAGGCTTTCAGCCTCTCTGCTCCCACACTGTGGAACTCCATCCCGCAGCCCCTCCCCCTCGCTTCCTCCCTTTCCTCCTTCAAGGCCGGTCTCAAGACCTACCTCTTCGACCGCATCTTCGGCTGCCCCACTAACTCCTCCCCCTCTCCTTCCCCCTATTTTGACTCCCCCCCCCCCCCCCCCCCCCCGCTCGGGTCATGACCAGACTGTTCAGTGCTTTGGGACATCCTCCCGACATGAAACTATATAAGTGCAATTTTGTTGATAAAATGAATAGACTGCGTATTTTGTGGGCGAAATGCGGCAGCCAATTGCATATTGCTGTGTCCCATAAACAGTTATGTGTTGTGTGACCAAATTATTATAATTTTTTTAAAGGGATTATTACCCCTCCAGAAACCAATCTGCCAATTGACTAGTAATCGGTTTCCGACTCAGAAGCATGTGGAGTAAAGAAAGTTGCCAGAGATTTTGCCCTGCCTGGCAAAAATTTGCGAGATGAGTACTCTAACCACAAAGCTACAGAACTCTTTTCTAAAGTCTACTGTTGAAAGCATTTTCAAATGGAAGACATCTTCTAGAAAAGTAAACAAAGATCTCGATCTGTTATTCTCTGTAAACACAGGGAAGCCAAAAAGAATATTAAATGTTGGATGATAAAGACGTCAGGGTGTAAGCTCAAGACAGTATCGTGCTTTCCAGACCTCATGCTCAGGAAACATGCTCTAGCACATAGAGAATGCAGTCTGGCCCAGAAGTATATGCAGGATGCCATGCGTTTGGCACCTTGTTTAAGTACACCTGAAGTAAATGTAACCCAAACATTAGATGCTCGAGTCAATAGATATCCACCTGATGAAAATGCCATACCAGCTTGCCTCAGGAAACTTGAGCAATACCATAAAACCCAACACTGAAGACAAGATACGAGTCATAAGAACCCATAATTTTACATATAAGATGGCAAACAAGCTCTTTGTTGTAATACAATATTCTAGATTGCATAGAATCTTTCTGAGATGCTCATAATCCTATCTCATTAATGTGAAACAAAGCGAGTGTGATGTCTTCATGTGGTGCTTGAATCCACAACCTTCTGAGGCAGAAGTGTTCCCAACTGAACCAAGTTGACACCTTATTTGTTAATTCTTGTAGGTTGAACCTTAAATACTTTCCATTTGGATTTGCAAACAACTCCATCTAAGATTCAAGTCCAGTTACATGTTCCAACAGGGTTCCACATATCCACAAGATGTCATTGCATCATGAGTCACATCATCACACAAAGTTGTGAGTTCCACACGTAAGGGGAACCACACCTGAATAAAACAGCCATTTTCAAAAGGGCAGGGCAATGCAAAAATGCAACCTGTTAGTACCTGCACAAGGGCAACAAGCAACATACTCCTACCATGGAGTCAGAAGGTTGTGGAATCAAGCCCCACATTGGGGCTTAGATTCACGTATTCTAAGCTGATATAATGCAGTACTTGCTCTGTTGGAAATGCCATCTTTCCGATGAGACTTTAAATTGACGCACTGTTTACCCATTCAGGTGAACTATGTTGTTGCAACTAAAGTTTAACGTGTCTTCCCGACCTGAAAGGTGCACTATAAGTGTAATTTTGCTGTTGTTGTCAGAGTTATTCCCAGTGTTCTGGCTAACAAACCCCCAAATAAAATTGTTCACTCACTTCATTACTGTTTCTGGGACATTGCTGAATATATATTGTCTGCTGGATTTCATCCACAAGAGTCTTAATTTTTTAAGATAGGTATTGCACAGTGGTCAGTGAAGAGAATACAGAGGAAGTTGCTGAACTGATCCGCAAAGATTGACACAACAATTAGCATGAGTTGAATGAGGGGTTTGATATCAATCATCATAATGCAGGTGAGTATTGATATCCTTGGTTTGTGGTTTACACAGTTTTACTGTAATGGCATAGACACTGGTTCCACAAATGTTTAAATTGGCCTGGTGATTTTGTGGAAAAATAACTGCATCAGTGTATTCAAAAAAGCTTCTTTTGTGTCTATGTTAAGTTTCGAGACGTCTTCCCAATGTGAAAGGTGCTATATAAACATAATTTTGTTGTTGCTGTTGTTTGTAAGTTAACAATTATAATATTTTGAGAAAGTAGGCATTACTTTGGGGTGTTCCTCATATATTCTGTGAAGTGCTTTGAGTCATCTCAAAGACACGGCAAGACACTATATCAAATGCAATTATTATTATTGAATGGCTGAATTATATCCTCTCTCAAATTTTGGAGAAAGCCACATTCAAGTAACCACTCTGCAGGTGCCGGTATGGTTTCATAGCCCGTATCATTCTATCATCATGCAATATTGATTGAGGGGTAAAACCAGCCAAGCTCCCTGTGTTCCCTCTTTATCAACCTCTACTGCATGTGTGTGCATTTAAAAAAAAAAAAAATCATTAAGTGATAAGGTCATTCGGTAGTAGAATCATTTAGTCGAAATGAAAGGGAAAAAAGTGAATGAGAAAAATCAAAAAAATACAAATGATGGATCTGTGGAGTCCTTCAGCTCACACGTGAGAGATTCCCAGCAGTGCAAAACCTTAGGCAAGTTTCCTTACTCCACATGCGTGATAATAATCGTTCAAGAAAAAAATAACAACCCGTCAAGAAAAAAAAATCAATAAATTTGTCACTTCAATCTATGACTTTGTGGGATACTGCTGTGCACAATTGGCTGGCACATCTCACCCACAAAATATACAGTCAATTCAGTTTATAGTACATTCCTTGAAGCGCTTGGAGACATCTACAAGACGTAAATAGCGCTATTTCAAAAGCAAGGATTATTATTGAATAGGAGGACAGTGTGTTTCTAGCCCCAAATTGAGCCTTTGAACTCAAGTTTATCTTGGCTGACATGCCCAATACACTGCAGGTGGTGCACTGCATTGCTGAAGGTCCCATCTGCCAGTTCAGATGGGACCACTATTGGATAAAAGAGAGGATCCCATGGTACTATTGGGGAAAATAAGAAATTTTGTCCAGTGCTCTAGACAATGCATCCCAATATTTAAAAAATGGTTCACTTGTTTCATGGTCATTTATCAAATATTGTGAGACACATGTTGGCTGTCACATTCACCTACAAATATAGATACTACACAATACAGAAAATTCTATGAAGTACTTATTGTTTTTGAGCAAAAAAAAGTTAAAAGTAGTTAGAAACCTCATGCCAATAACTTAAGGTTATACATTTTTGTGTCTAACCCCATTATAAAAAGGTACCAATATCTAATTTTGATGGTACAAATATAAAAGAGATTTACAAGTAATTCTGGGAAAAGTTAAGATGCTACGATAATTTCAATAATTCATATCTTGCAATATTGGCTTCCCCAACTTCAAGTTTCATTTTTGTAATTTCTCTCTAGATTTCCTGGAAACAGAAGATCACGCTTTTACTGAGCACAATAGAATGGCAATTTGTGCATAGCAATGTCCTACAAATAATCATGAAGTGAATGAATCATTTTAACTGGAGAATTAGTCGGTCAGAACATTGGAAACGTATAACTATGTTTTTGAATAGTGTCATGGGATCATTAACATGTACCTGAACAGACCAGGCCTCAGTTTAGTGTCTTATCCACTGCCTTACACCTTCAACAACGCAGTGCTTACCCAGCACTGGACTCGAGAGTTAGCCTTGTTTAAATAAGAAACAAATTTCACTGGGTTGCTCAAGTAACTACAGTAAAAGCCCATTTATCCAGCACCCTCGGGACCTGGCCAATACCAGTTAAAGCACCTGCCGGATATTCGGCCAAAAACACAAAAAATATATATTTTTTTCAATGCATTTTTCCGGATAAATTCCGGTTAATCGAATTCGGACCTTTTTTTTGCGATGCCGGTTATACGGAAGTTACAGTTGATCGAATGCCAGATAAACGGGCTTTTACTGCATATAGCCCCAGTGCTTAAGTTTGCCAAATGGTCTATCAGATAGTTAGGGTGAGCCAAATATTATAAACATTGACCCAAAAAGGTGAACCGCCCTATCTCAAACCTAGCCCTCCTTGCCAAAGTTCTGGAACACGTTGTTGCCAACCAACTTTGTATACCCTCTCCCTCCACACCTTTACACCAATCCCTCCAGTTCAGTTACCTCCCTACCCACAGTACAGAGACAGCGCTCTTGAAAGTCACAAACGATGCCCTCTCTATCTGTGACCAGGGCTCCCTCTGTCTCCTCATCCTCCTAGACCTCTCCGTTGTGTTCATGCCATCCTCCTCCACCACCTGACCTCCATCATCCACCTCAGCAGGACCCCACTCACTTGGTTCTAACTTACTAAGCGCCAGCACTACATTTCTACAAATGGCTTTTCTTCTCGCTTCCTTCTGATCACCTGCGGAGTACCCCAAGTATCCATCCTTGGCCCCCTTCTCTTCCTCATCTATATGCTGCCTTTTGGTGATGCCATCCAGATTGTCTGCCAAACATCAAGAGCTGGGATGAGCGCAAATTATCTGCAGTTAAAACATCAACAATCCGGAAGCCATACACTTTGGCACCCATCAACATCTGCTATCCCACAGTTCTGCCCTCCTCAATCTACCTCACGTCCTTAACTCTCCAAACCCACGCACAATTTAGGCGTCAGGTTCAATCCCCACTTATTCTCCCTCCCCCACATCTGGTCCCTGACCGGAGCCACTTTCTTCCACCTCTGCCATATTGCCAGTCCCTGACAATACCTCCTCAAAAGCTGCCGAAACACTTGTCCATGCTTTTATCACTCTCTGCTCATCTAATACCCACCTCGTTGGTCTCCCCTCCTACACAAATTATTCACAAAATTCAGCTCATACAAAATTCTGCCCCCGCATTCTCACCTGAACCAATTACCTCGTTCCCCAATTACCCCAGTCCTTGCCAAACCCCACTGGCTCCCTGTCATAGAGCAAATATGATTTCAAGATCTAGTGCTTAAATCCCTCCATTCCTTGACACATCCCCATCTCTCCAAACTCCTCATAGCATCCACTGTCTCTGGCCTCCTTCCTGTGCCCCAAATCCTCCGCTCCACCATTGGCAGCTGTGTCTGCAGCCACTATACCTTGAAACGTTTGAACACCCTCCCTCGATCCACTCGCCTTACCCCTCCTCTTTCACCATCTTCAGGTCGCGCCTTCCTCTTTGATGGTCACCCCACCCACCCCACTGGCTTTGCCTTGGGCTCTGCTATTATTAAGTGGTCTGAGATGCCGTCCGGAGTGGAGGGCACTATATAAATGCAAGATGTTGTTGGTGTAAGTCATAATAAAATTGAGAAATTTACCAAATATCGAAAGTACAATGATAAAACAGAAAATAGAAGAATCAACATATCTGTTTATCTACACAGCCCTACATAGTTATAATAACACTAACCCAAAGAAGCACAATCTATTAATAATCCTTGCATTTAATATAGCACCTTATGGAATGAAATAGGAAAACTAATTACAGTACTTGGCGGATGTGTTCACTAACACACCGGACTTGAAGGAGGAAAGGGAGGAAGCAAGGCGGAGGCGCTGCGGGGTGGAGTTCCAGTGAGGGAGCAGAGCAGCTGAAAGCCCGGCCGCCGATCGTTGGGCGGTTAGGGTGGTGGACGCGTAGCAGGCCTGAGTCTGCTGAACGGAGGGTCCGGGCAGGCTCATAGGGAGACAGTAGGTCAGACAGATAGGCGGGGGCAAGGCCGTGAATGACCTTGAAAGTGAGAACAAGGATCTTCAAGTTGATCCTCTGGCTGACGGGGAGCCAGTGGAGACGGACAAGGGTGGGAGTGATGTGGTCGCTTTGCTTTGTGAATACAAAGCCATACAGATCAGAAGATTGCAAGTTCAAATACAGGCCTCTGCTGAGTTTGCTCGATAAGAAAGAATGTCAGTCACGGTTTCTATCGTTATGCAGAAACCTCAACTGGAAGTTCATGTAAGGGCGTCGAATGAGGGTCTAGACTTGATGTCAGCCCATCTGATTCCTTTTTTACTATACCCTTATTAATATACCCATATTACTATTTCCAGAATAATCTGTCAACACTCACTTGATTAATGGCCCCTTTGGGAAAAAGTACTGGAGGACACTTGGAATGCAAAGAACCCTGTTCCAGCAGAAAGAAAAAGGAGTCCTGCCTTCAGGGGAGGAAACTAGCACCAAGTAAATATTCAAACACTTCCAGACTTTAGGCTGAAAACCTTTTAAAAAACAATAAAAATGCCAATACAGATAGGCATTTTGGAAAATGTAGCCTACTCTATTAAGTGTCAGTCATCACACTAACATTACACAATGAAAGTGAAACCCCTCAAAAAGTCATGGGAATTAAGCATCAATACTCTCGACAACTTTTACAGTGGAACTGCACAAGATGTACATTTTAGCTTGAACTTGGAGCCCATGCTTATAGTAAGAAGTCTATATAGCAAGGCAGTTTCTGCAGATATATTAAGATTTGAAAGTGTAGGCTTAATTGAATTTCAACTATTTCTTCCATGACAAATGTTATTTGATCATTTCAGCAAGCAGAAAATTAATGAACTTTAGAAAGAGTAACAGACTAATCTCGGATATATAGTCACATCTCAGCAAAACATGAATAGAACAGTAATTATGGTGTTAGAAACAGACCAGAAACACCAAAGCTCTCGTGATCACAATGTGGTTTCACCTGACAGCAGCACACTGAGAGTTCTAAAATAAGAACAAGGAATCTGGAGTTCAAGTACAGACTAACGAGAGGAATTGAAAACACCATTTTTTTAAAAAAAAAGCTTCATTTGGGGAAATTCCCAAAATTAAGTTCACAGGTACACTATGTTTACAGGTTCACCATTCGGATAGGCCGAATGGCCTCCTTTTGTGCCGTAAAATTCTATAATTCTTTGTGCAGGTTTCCAAATAATGGCACAATTAAGAAATCCCTCCTCTCACAAAAGTGCTATTTATGCCGTGATTCAGTTTAATAGATTTTGGTAGATCTCCTGAACTTCAAATAAATGTAAATTTTTCATCGGTAACCCAACCCACTGATTATCAGCAGGTGAACCCTCCTTCTGGGCAATTTCCCTGCCCTCGCGAAACATCTACACAAGTGCATTTGTAAACAAAACATCCATACAAGTTCATTTTTCGAAGAAACCATTACAAAAGCATCAACAACGACAACTTTGACTGATTTTTCCTTCTGCATCCCAGATACAGAATTAGCACTGACCATCTCTACCCCAGTTAAAATCAGCAAATTAAATTCCTAAGACAAGCAGGACATCAGTATTCCAGGACACTGCTGATAACAGACCCACCAGCCTAATTAATCAGCAGGGCTTGGAGAGGAACTCTGCTCATGGGCAGGAGGGATTCTTCCCATTTGGTTATTGTTATTCCTCTAAAATCCTAAAGTTCAGCCTGTCCCAGTTATATAAGCAATGGGAAGCTTGTCAATTACTCTTAAACTTGGCTATGGGTTTTGCATGTCAAACACCCAGCTGACCAAAACAAATCCCAACTGTATCTTCTTACTTCTGGTTCTAGCATCAATTATTCCAGCTTGGTTAACTGAGCCAGTGGGAAACCTGTATATCAGTAACAATAACAATAGTCCTTACATTTTGGTATAGCACTTTTCATATCTTCTAGACATCACAAAGCACTTCACAGAATATACAGAACAAGTAATTGACTATAAAGTATATACATGGATGAAACAGCAGCCAATTGCATTGCGCACAGCAGTGTCCCACAAACTGTCGTGGATTGAAATGGCCAATTTATTATTGTTTTTATTGAGGGATTATGAGGCATGTGGAGTAAGGAAACTTGTCCAAGGTTTCACCCTGTCAGAAATTGAGCCAAGGTCTCTTGCTTCTGAGGTATGTGCTCTAACCACCGAGCTACAGGACTCCAGTAAATCATCTATCTACATTGCACCCTCCATTACAAAACTTTCATTCACACCTTAGTCACTTCAAAGCCCTTCCCTTCAAAACCCTTCTTTTAAAATATGCTTATTTAATTAAATATGTCTTCTTCCCACTATGCCTAGTGACCTACATCAGCCAAATAAATTGCTTCAAATCAATTTTCCAGGACACTGCTGTGAAACCCACTAAGCGCAAATTGTTGTTCTCCATGGAATATGTGCATTACCACTTCCTCTAATTCAACTTACTTTCCTCATTCTACAAGTTCTATGATTTGATTCTGAGATCACTTTCTGGCATAGTGCATTATAAAATCTCACCACTTTCTAGAAGAAGGAATTTATTCTTGCCTCAATCCTAATCAGTTTTGTCAATATCAAATGTGCTGAATCATAGCAAATCAACATTGAAGGCCCTATTTATCCTCAATATTTTATAATGTACTGCTAAAATTAGCAAAGATGTAGATCTCTAAAACCTATTCACCGATTCATCACTTTTTAAAAAAAACTTTTAAGCGTTGTCTGTAAAGCAATACACTATTGTGCGATACTCCCTCTTCAATTTTTTGCAAACTAAAGAATGTTTTTGGAAGGCCTTATACCCAGTTAATTTTAGAATACCACGTGGAATCCCTTAGCTCAGTGCACTAGAGACCCTGGTTCATTTCCACGCAGGGTGAAACCATGGGCAAGCTTCCAACTCCACACGCCTCATAATAATCCCTCAAAATTTCTTTTTTTAAAAAAAATTGATCATTTCAATTCACGACTGTTTGTGGGACACTGTTATGCGTAATTGGCTGCTGCGTTTTGCCCACATATATAGTCAATTCACTTTACAATATGCTCTGTGAAGCGCTTTGAGACATCTAGAAGACGTGAAAAGCACCATATCAAATGTAAGGATTATTATAACTATAATAATCAGCAAGCTAATCTTCCTTTTAAATCTTCCAGTTGTTAATTACCTTCATCTTTGTTGGATGTGTCTTAAAATTGCCTTCCACAACCCCATTCCTTTCTTCCCATCACCACAACAGAAAGTTTTAATCAACATTTATTTTCTCTATCCTACATATCCTACAACTCTGTGGTTTCAAGCTTTATAGCACTAATACTTATCTCAAAGCTCAATACAGTTCTTAAAAATAAAGTAGGTTGTGGAAACCTGCTTGTTATATATCAGTCAAATCACATTTATATCCTGTCAAAAGAATGTAAGTTAGCTAAAGAATCATTTTAATAAACTTTTATTTATATTGGGCAACCGCAGCAAAATTCTATACAGTTTTAGCTTTAAACCTCTGCCACTAGAATGATCAGTTGGGAGTACCAACTCCAATCTGCCCCCAATCCCACATCATGCTGAACAAACAAGGACAAGAAGACTTCCACACTGCCTTCTCACAGAGAAAGGGCCCATAAAAACAAAATAGAAAAGTATAATCGCAACCATTCAAAATGCCTAATGTGACACTGAACCAAATGAAACATTATAAACAGTCAAAAATGCAATACAATACCAGCTTTCAATGTTCAAAACAATAAACAAGAGGTCAACTGTCATGTTGAAAACAACTTATTTCTTTACTGAATCTGCAATAAAATTATTGTTTGCATAACACAGAATAGAGACTTCCCAATAAAATCTTTGCTTAAGACAAAATAGGTTCTAAATTCTCAGAATTAGCATCTCGGAGAACAGATGTATTTTTGCAATCCAAACTAGAAAGGAAATTTGGCACCAATTTCAATCAGCATTCTTCACTTGGTAGTTTTCTACCAAAGTTGCTCAATTTATCTGATCCTGTACCCATATCAACCATGAATTCTTAATTGCTTTAGGATTATTAAATGAACCAAAACTATAACGCCAATTAATTGTCTATGAAAATTTGCCAAGATTTATTTTCGATCCACAAATTGTTGAGGAAATTTTCTTTTAAAAATCCAAATACTGTAGAATGCAGGGATAGTTTTTTTTTTAGCCTCAACTGAAGGTTTTAGTCTATCACAAAATTAATGTTTATACAATACCAAAACACAGAAATTGATGCTCACAGTAGTATGGCTGTGTAGTATGAGCAGCTAATAGTATGGCTGCTCACAGTAGTGTGGCTGAGATGCCGTCCGGGGTGGAGGGCGCTATATAAATCGAAGTTGTTGTTGTTGTTGTAGTATGGCTAGAGCAAATACTGCATATTAGTTTAAGATCAAGACAACATAGGCTACAAATATAGGCATCCAATGACTAAAACGCAATAACTTGATGTTTCTGAAACATTTTCTGATATTAAACATAAACTTTGCTTGGACACCACTCCATATTTTTCACTCATTAGAACTGATTACACCAATTTTGTCTACTGGAAAACTCGCAAAATTAAATCAATTTGCTTAATCTGATTTTTGCAATAACAAGCAATCCTTTAGTTGGAGGAACATCTCAAAAGCTATTCATATTTATATCCAAAACAACATCCAACAACTTTTAATTTATATTCCACTGAAGCCGTGTCAATTTCAACCACTGATAACTGAAAACAGCCAATCTTTGTTGAATTACACTGAACCTCCAAAGACCCATCCTACCCACATCCTTTTTGCACAAAACTCAGCACCCACCAGGCTTCCATATCGCACCTTTCACACTGGACATACCAAAGTGATTCACAAGATAAATACTAGATCTAACCACACTATGGTTTCCACTTCCGAATACATTTTAAAAATATGAGACCATTATGTACTTTCATTTTCATTGCCAAATATATTTATACTGTTGAAAATTTCATTAAAGCAATATTATCCTTACCTTTTAAGAAACGTACAGTACAATATAGTTCAAATGTACAGTTCAGCCCATTGTGTTTAGATGCAAACATGCTTTACTACTCTGCAAGGAGCCCAATAGTATTCAAGATTCTCTCTACCCAATCAAAGAGCATAATGTGGATGTACAGTAATATACAGTAATATACAGTATATTGACTTGACAAATATCCTCTAAGCCAAGTTGGTTGTGCTATTATCTAAACATGACATACTGCAGTACTGTATGGTTAACCGTGAAAAGAGACTTTAAAATGTAAAGCTGAAGATTCGTCTGCAACATTTTAAAATCCGATTACAATGTGTCTGGTATATTTTAGAAAAAATACCCAACAGATTAAATGTTACATGGTGAGAAACCCTAAGGTACGATTTAGATTGATGGAAGTATGCTGACTTCAACTGAGGAGCAACAAAATCACAATAGAGTTATGGTCAAGAGAGAAATGTATCAAAGTCTCTGATCCTCTACTGACATTACATGTTAATTTGAGTTCGACTATGATCAAATATTTACACCTACTTGGAAAACTAAAAAAAATCATGCCATCAGAGCCCAAAAATATTCAGCAAAAATCTCCCTTTTCTAAACGTCTACACTCCAATAAGCGTTAAGATTTTTAAGTTTTTCTCAATTATAACTTGTGTAAATAAGAACATGGGGGGGGGGGGGGGGGGGGGGGGAATTAGACCTCTTCTGCATTTGAATTAATTAATTTGAAACCACATACTTTTAATGAGCTAAAGTGTTTATATGCTGTGTTGTGTTAGTATGTACATACTGTATTGCACCCCAAGATATCCTGATGTACACCATATTTTCTGCCGTGAAGCTGGAAGGGGGTGGAGGGGGGGGATTTCCTATTGACAAATCCAGACAGCAGAAAATCCCCCAAGTTATATATATATATATAGAGAGAGAGAGAAAGCCCTTGTAATGGTGACACCCGCATTTCGAAAACGAAACGTTTCACTCATCTGATACAAAACCTGCTCAACACTAAGAACAAACGCCCATTCCCGGCAAACAAAATCAAAATGGTTCAGACAAAATATAACCATTTTATATGTACATTAAAATATTGCATATATATATATATATGTGTGTGTAGAGAGAGAGAGAGTGAGAGAAATGTAAGAATACTGCAGGATCGTTATAACAATGATCTATTAATTAAAACAACTGGCCTGGATTTCAGGTTCAGAGTGTGCACTGAGCGAGAGAGTGAGTTCTACATTAGGGTCAAGGCCCAGGGATGAGCGCCGCCGCCCTACCCGGCCTGTATCCTCTCATCTCTCCAGAGACCCGAGAGAGACAGAGAGAGAGGGGGAGAGAGAGAGAGAAATGAGTCGAGAAACTCCGCTCCCGCGGTCCTTGCCTGCCTGCCCTCCCCACCCCCGACACACACACACCCCGCCGGCCTCCCTCCCTCACTCACCTATAGTAGAGATAAAAGTGGTGTTGAAGGCGTCGTCCGAGAACCTGAAGAGGACGCAGGTTTTGCCCACCCCGGAGTCCCCGATCAGCAGCAGCTTGAAGAGCAAGTCGTAGGTTTTCTTCGCCATAATCTCTCTGGCTCTCTCCTGTCAGTCAAGTCCAGTCGGCCAGCCAGCCAGTCGCTCAGTGTCTCGGGGGAGGAGGGACGGGGAGAAGGGGGGGAGAGGGAGGGAGGGTGAGGGAGGGGGATGGGGAGGGGGGACAAGTGCGAGGAGAGTTTGCCCTTTTTTTTCCGTTGGAAAGGAACAAAATGGCGCCTCCGTGTTACTCACACTTTACCACCGCCTTCCCCGCAACAAGTTACATGCTACGGTTTCGTTTTACAACCTCCTTCCTCCTCTTCCGGATGGACAATCGCCCTCCTTCTCTCCTCTGTAAAAATATATATATTTTTTCTTCTTCTCTCTTTTTTTCCCTCGAATAATTTAATTAAAAAAGAAAAAAAACTTTGGGATTCACTTCGTTAAGGCATCCGGGGGCCCGCGGAGGAGATTTACACTCGACGCCGATACATCTGTGTGTGTCTGTGTGTGTGTCCACACAAGCGAGTCTCTCCCCCCACCCCCCGCGGCCGGGCCTGTCGTTCAACGCCCTCTTCAACCACACTTACTGCCGCCGGATGTCCCGCCTACCCCCATGTCGCCAGTCAATTGCCCAACGCCTGACCGGACGTGGAAAGTTTGCGCCTCGCGATTGGTTATTGTACGCGTCCATCAAAATAAAGACACACACTCTCTCTCTCTCTCCCCCCACCTTCTCTCTACCCGCCCCCCTTCCTATCCTGCCAGCGAGTTTGGTTGTCTTTTGTGTGGGTTCGGTCGCACCTCGTCCTGGGAAGTCGGACTGGATGATGTCATTGAGGCGTAAGCGCGCATGCGTCAACTCCCCAGCCAGCAACACAGTGGCTCAGATGCACATATACATACACACACACACTGAACTATACACACACAGGCACATACACACAGGCACATACATACACACTGAACTATACACACATACACGCACACACACACATACACACACTGAACTACACACACAGGCACATAATAATAATAATCCTTGCATTTGATATAGCGCTTTCCACATCTTATCGACGTCCCAAAGCGCTTCACAGAATATACTGTAAAGTGAATTGACTGTATATATTTGTGGGCAAATCGCGGCAGCCAATTGCGCACAGCAGTGTCCCACACACAGTCGTGGGTTGAAATGACCAATTATATTATTGAGTTTTTTTGGAGGGATTATTATTAGGCGTGTGGAGTAAGGAAACTTGCCCAAGGTTTCGCCCTGACCTGCCTGGATTCGAACACAGGTCTCCCCAGCTTGGTCTCCGCAGCTTGCAGGACAAGTGCTCTAACCACTGAGCCACAGGAGCTCCATACATACACACACACTGAACTATACACACACAGGCATACACACACACATACATACACACACTGAACTATACACACACAGGCACACACTGAACTATACATACAGACATACACAGGCACACACATACACACGCACATACACACACACAGGTATACACACACTGAACTATACACACAGGCACACACACTGAACTATATACACAGGCATGCACACACATTGAACTATACACACGGGCATACACACACTGAACTATATACACAGGCATACACACACATTGAACTATACACACAGGCATACACACACAGGCACACATATACATACAGGCACCCACTGAACTATACACACAGGCATACACACACTGAACTATACACACAGGCACACACACAGGCATACACACACAGGCACACACACACACTGAACTATACACACACTGAACCATACATATACAGGCACACACACAATGAAACATACAGACACACACACACAATGAACCAAAGGGGCAACAGATTGGTTTTGTGGGTGTGTGGTTCATTTTGATAAGAGTATGGATTCATAAGATCACCTATTCATAACCACCTCCTGAGAGTATTGAAGCAGTTTTTACGACTAAATAATGCTTGGCTTGAAAACCTGGATATAAAGCACAGATACAGTAATTGTCCTGGGAATTATGCATTTGTGGTTTGCTGGAATTCCAGATGTTCATGTTTTCAACCGATGGAATTTTTTTTAAAGAATGATCAGTTTGATTTATTTTGAAATATTTTGTTCAATTATTATTTTTAAACCTCTTCATAAATTATGCCAACATACATTTATAAATAGCAAATTTACTGACCTATTCTTGGATTATGAACAGAGGATAGCTGAATGATAACTAGGTCAGACTCCAAATCGGGTAGGAAGAAGCTACTCATATGAAAATGATAGTTTTCCCTTAGTTCTTAGTACAGTACTATTAACAGTAAAATTGCAACGTTAAAATTTCTGTTATTAATAATGCTGAAGTCAAGGACTACTTTCTTAAGAAAGTCATGAGCTCAAATGTGCAATGGTACTATTACTGATTCCGAAACAAGATAACAAGAGTTTGGGTGAAAGAAGATTACAGATACAATTCCTAAAACCCTGGAGGGACTGAGAGTAATGAATCTAACTGTATCCTGTCAGAATATCACTGGAGACATTCAATGACATAAACCACAAGGGAGTTCTTACAGAATTCCCGAACGAAATAAGAGCACAGCTCTCCAACCTCCTCTGTTCCCAGATGGGAGAAATTGGGTCTCTCACTAAAACACAGAAGATAGCCCAAAACACAGTAGTGGAGTAATGGAGGATTTGTAACCCTCAACCTTTTATTCTCAGGGTTTACTCATTCCTTGATGGTGATGGTGGTACATTGTTTGGGTCTAATCTAGAGTATATATACAATACAGTCATATTTTTGGCAGCAGTACAGTGGGTAAATGAAAATTGCCAAATGGAATTGCAAGGAACATTCCCATTATCTTCCTATTATCTCTCTCTCTCTCACACACACACACATACACGTTAGCCAGCATTGTGTTTTGTTCAGCAAAAATAAATGACATTTGTACAGCGCCTTTCATGTGAGGAGGACTTCCCAAGGTGCTAGACAATCAGGGCTCCCTACGCAAGCTGGTGGTTGCGATTAGGAGCAGTGGAGTGTGGGGAGGTTTGGGGTAGGAGGGTGAAAAGCAAAAATATGTGAATGTGAACTTCAAATAATTGTGAGAGTTTTAAATATGTATAAAGTAGTCACTTGTCTGTTCCTCCTGCGCTGCAGAATCTAGTTCACATTGCTGACAGAGATAATTTCACATCACCACGCAAGCTCGAGATATTGCACTCCATGTCTTGAGCAGAACCAGTTTTTCAATGTAATTGCACCAGTAGAGCAGGAAAATAATGCTTTAAAGTCCCAGCAATGCACAAGTTCATTCTGTCAAGAAAAATGAGCTAAATACTGGTGTGCCAATGTAAATGAATTAAAATAAGCTTTTTAACATGGATTCAATGGCACTCTACAATACTGAATTAAGTACAGTGTTGATTTTAGATACTAGCTGAAAACACATTGAAATCCAAACATTTGCAATTTAGTACTTATCGGCCTATTCGTCGCTAATGTCAATCAGTGAAATGTTTAGACGCTTTAATCCCTGAATGTGACTTACATGGGTAGATTTAACAACACAAAAAATCTATCTTCCATCATCAGTTGATGATCGATCTGCAGCCCATTTTCTATTAACATTTCTGATTTACGTTAAAGATCCCTTGACACAATGCAAAATGAGCAAGGAGTTGATGTCCTGGCCAATAATTCTCCAGGTTGATTGTTCATTCACCCCAAGGCTGCTTTCGGGAGCTTGCTGATGCAAGTGTCGCGGTGCTTAAGTAGAAAAACTGTCCAATAAGTGATGGTAACCACATGTGAAGGGTTTTGAAACATTTTGATCTATGAAATGCACTGTACAAATGCGAGTTCTTCTTTCTTTCTGTTGGAACTCATAAGTCAGGAGAATACTTTGGTTTCACTTCCCATATTTTAATGGAACTGCTCTGAAAGAATGGTTCTTCCTGACCTATCTGTGTTACAGCCTCAAGTTCCTGCAACAGGCTTTTCTGAAAGTCTTGCGGTGGCATTGGCATGTTGCCTGTTGAAACAAGTACAGTATTCAGACTCGCTCCGAGATTCCAACTTTAACAACCCAACAATCTTGTCATAATGGATAACAGGTCTGAAATTTCACGTAGTCTCAGCCTGCTAGACCATTTTGTCTTAACATCGATGATGGAGTCCTGTAGGTCAGTGAGTAGTGCACTTGCCTCGCAAGCGAGAGACTTGGGTTTGATTCCCGACCGGGCGAAACGCTGGGCAAGTTTGGAAACAAATGACCAATTATTGGGTTGTCTGAGGTGATATCACTTCCTATGTGCAGGAAGTACCTCTAATGTCACTTCCTGCATACCGTGCAAGCATATGTACAAAAAGTATCACTGTTGTCACTACCTTCACACCTGCGCATTATGCAGGAAGTGACCTTCAGCAGGATTTCCTTTGTACCGTAACAAAACACAAAATACTACAGAGGCTGGGAGTCTGAAACAAAAAACAGAAATTGCTGGGGAACTTCAGCAGGTCAGGCAGCATCCATGGAGAAAGGAAAATGAGTCAACGTTTCTGGTCTACCACCCTTCGTCAGAACCGAAACGTTGACTAATTTTCCTTTCTTCCTTTGTACTGTAGTCAATATGCACAAAGTGACATCTAGGGAAACCTGATACTCGGAGGATAACTTTTGTTTTGAATGAAGAAGCTAGCTGGTCAGCGCCAACAACCGTGTCTATCACACTTCTGGTTGATGTCCACAGGACATCAGTGCGATGACCAAAGCCAAACTGAAATGAGGAAGTTATCACAGGTTTGTCATTTTTTTTAGAATGTTACGGCACAGAAGGAGGCCATTCGGCCCATCGAGTCTGTGCCGGCTCTTTGACCGAGCAAGTCACTTTTGTTAACCCCAATCACCAGCTTTCTCCCCATAACCCTGCAAACCCATCTTCCCCAGATACCTATCTACTAGTTCTCTCTTAAAAGCTGCTATCAAATCGGACTTCACTACCCTTTCAGGCAGATCATTCCAAATTCGAACAACTCGCTGAGTAAAACAAATTATTCTAACCTTCCCTCTGCTTCTTTTGTTAGATATCTTAAGACTGTGACCACGGGTCACAGACACACCTAGCAGCGGAAACAGCTTTTCCCTATCTAGCCTGAGTCGAAACCTTTCATGATCTTGAAGACCTCTATCAGGTCCCCGTGTAACCTTCTCTGCTCTAATGGGAAAAGTCCTAACTTCTCCAGTCTGTCCTCATAGCTAAGGTTCCCCATTCCTGGTACTATACCTGTAGTTGCAGATGATATCAAATTAGAGGGAACTGTGGAATCAGAGGAAGCCACCAGGGACTTATAAAGGGAATTCAATATGGTGTGCAGCTTCACTGATCACTGAAATGGAATTTCAAAATAAGTTTGATACAGTTGAATACAATTGTATACAGGAAGCAAAATAAAAAAGAAGCTTGTACTCGATGGAGGGGATAAAACGTGGAAAGGGCAGTTGTAAGTGTTAGTTGATTTTTTGCTCCAAACATATCCAAACAGTGTAAAAACCAACAAGTAAACAGGATGCTGGGATACATTACCAAATCAGTGGATCCCTAAACATCATCTTAAGATCTGTAGTGCTCAAATTAGGCCACACCTGGAGTACTGTAACGGCTTCAAGTCAGTCAAGCCCTATAGACAGTTAAAGAGGTGTAAAATGAGTAATGGTACTCAGTTTTCAAGAGATTAGCTCTGAGGAATGACTAGATACTTCAAGGTACATCGTCGTGATGTACAACACACTAAATGAGATGAGGAAAGTAAACCCAGAGAAAAAAAATTCTGGTACGACAAAGCAGGGGGCTAGGAAGTCTTAAGGTCTGGGTTGTGAAGGTCAATATTAGGACAAACATCAAGATTGTTTAAAACGCCTTCGTCGTGTATTCCTAACTTGTAAGTTTATATAAACACTATGATGACTTACCATGGCTCCTTTAATAATATCTTTTGTGTCATATGGATTTATTTTTTCTGATTTACTGTGCAATTCTTCTTTTAAGCTAGCCACAGATATACTATCTGGGTGGGAACTACAGTTTTTAACACCAGATTGAAAAACCTTAACCAAAAATTTACCATGAAGAGAGGCACAGAATAATCAGTGCAAATGCTTTAGAAAAATCATTTGTAATAAAGACTAACAAATGGAGACAATAGATTGCAAAATACCACTATCCTTCCTACCCCACATCTGGACCATGTCCCACTCTGCCTTCCCCCCAAAAGCTCCCAGATTTACACAACGCGTAAGGTCAAGAAACATTGTGGCAGTTTCAGTATTATTCTGCTTCCTTCATGTATTTCTGTCTCACAGTGGAAAACCTGACGCAACACTGCAAACTAGTGCCTCATGTTGTGAAAGCCAATAATTCTGGGAGGATGTCGCATCCACTTATGAGCAACTGGTGTAACAGTTGGAGCGTGTCATCCTCTGGAAAGCAGTAATATAAAACAAGATGTTTCTGCTCTGCGCTGGCTAATAATTTACAGTTACACAGTTATTTTTAATGTATTATGTTATAACTACAATAACACATAAAATTATATTTGTATAAAGGCTTTCATGTCGGGAGGACATCCCAAGGCATTGGACAATCAATGTTTTAGACCTGAGCTGGGGGTTTGGATCGGGGAAGGTGGAGGGCAGGAGAGGAATGATATTGACCGAAGGCATGGTCAAAGAAGAGGGTCTTGAGAAAGGTCTTAAAGGGAGGTGGGTGGGGGTGGGGGGGGTGAGGCAGAAGGTCTGTGGGCTGGAATTTCAGATAATAGGGCAGAGTGTCAGGAGACCAAGCCCACTAATGGACTTGGGGGACATGAAGCAGGCCTGAGCCTGCTGAGTGGAGAGAGCAGGTAAATTGGTGGAGAATTAGTCGGTCGCAGAGCATGGGGGGGAGCAAGGCCATGGAGAGTTTTGGAGGTAACAACCAGGATCTTGGAACTATATCCTGTGTATGATGGGAACCCAGTGGAGGTGGCCGAGGATGGGGGTGATAGGGTCTAATGTGGGATGGGACATGGGCAGCAGAGTTCTGGATAATCTGCAGCCTGTGGAAGGAAGAGTTGTGGAGGCCAACAAGCAGTGAGTTTGTGTAGTTGAGCCAGGATGTTATGAGTGAGTATACAGGGATGAGGATCTTGGCAGCCTGTGATGTGAGATAGTGGTGGAGCTGGGCAATGCTGGGGAGGTGAGGGAAGGCAGAGTGGGATATGGTCCAGATGTGGGGTAGGAAGGATAGTTGAAGATCAAACACAACATTGAGGTTCTGGCCTGGCTTTGTGAGATGGAGTGTGCATCCATGGATGGTGAGTGCCTGAGTTGTGGAGGCGCTGATGGGAGCCAATGAGGAGAGCATTCGTCTTCTTGACGTTCAACTGGATAATATAATAGTACAGGTATCCCTGCCCAACCGCGGGGGATACGTTCCTGAAAACCTCCGCGGTTAGTAAACCCGTGGTTGGAAAATGCAGGGTCCAATGGGAAACATGGGGATAGGGGGAGTAGGTTTGCTTGTCCTTGAACTAAAGACAAAAAAATTCACGTTGTTTACCTAAATCCTAATAATGAATGATGATGGGGGAAATGGTTGTTACTGCTGTTACATAGAAGAGGGGCCCTGTGCACCCTCTTCCCCTGCCTCCTCCTCCAGATCATAAATCACCGACGAGTGCGAGGGGGTTGTATGTGGAGAAGGTGGTGCAGTGGGTGACACCGAAGGGGGTGGATGCGGAGAAGCGACATCTCGCTGGTTGATTGCGACATCGCAACTGAGTCCTAGCGCCAAACGGTAGCGCAAAGCGACATCGTGGCTGGTTGATGTAACTGGGTCCCAGCGCCAAACGCTCGCGTTAGTGTTAAAACCTGTGGATAAGCAAGGGTTAAGCAATAACCATTGCCATGATTGGCAAGCGTTGTCGCAGCGAGCCAACCGTGGATAAGTGAAATTCGCGGTAGAAAAAACCGCGGTTGGGGCGGGGTACCTGTGTAACTAAAGAAAGTTAACTCTCATCCAGGACTTGATGTCTGACATTGGGTCGAGGGAGCAGGTGGTTGGTTTCATGTTAGTTATATTGTTGATGAGAGAGGAGGGGGGAGACAAGTTTGAAGGTGTGGAGGGAAGCATGGGTATGTACTGGGGTGTGTTGGGGAGATGGGGAGGGGGTAGTGGTCGGAATGGCAGAGGCAGCCGAATGAATACCCTCAACTTTGGTTTCGAGGAAGTCCAGCAACTCCTTGCAGTTGGCATTCGAGAAGAGGACAGCTTAGCCATGAGAGGGTGGGTGGAGGAGTCGATTGTTGATGGAGAAGAGGAGCCTGGTTTGCCCTTAGCCTCCAAGTTTGTCTTGGAGTAGAAAGAAAATTTAGCAGAGGCGAGGGCGGAGCAATAAGGTTTGATAAAGTCCAACCAGACCTGCCAATAGACTGCCTATACTCTGTGGCAGTGAGTAAAGCAAACCGGATGTTAGGGTATTAAAAGATCAATACATTTGCAAGTCAATAGCAAGCCAAAATATTGGGATAACTCTGCCACTGTATAAATCATTGGTGATACCATATATAGAGTACTATGTACAGTTGTGGTTGTTGTCTTAGAAAAAGGATATTGGAGAAATCCAGAAGATACAGAAGAGGGCAACTAAAATGATTGAGGGAATGGAATGACTTGACTATGAGGAATGACCAAGTAAATTGAGCATGTTCACGTTGGAAAAGAGAAGATTGAGAGGCGACATCATTGCTGTCGTTAAGATTCTAAAGAAGCAAGACAATATGGATCATGGCAGACTGTTTCAACGTCCAGAATAGTAAAACCAGAGGACACAGTCTAAGTGTTTATAAAAGTTTTCTTTTAGGAAATAACATTATGGGATGTAGTAAATAGAGAGTTTGAACATATGGGCATGGGTGTGCTAGGACGGTGGAAGGCGAACCAGCTAGTCTTGTCGAAATGCTCGTTTTTTTTGTCTAGCAATTCTTATGTTACGTTATGTTCTCAAATTGGATTTGAGCCAGATGTATTCAGCATTACGCACCTAAGCCTTAAGGGGTGGGAGTGGAGGTGGCTGGTATACCAAGGTGACTTCCGTGAATAGGAGACAATTTCGGAAGTGACTGGGGCAGGGCGTCAAGAATGGTGGAGAGGGAGTTGTGGAGGATTTGGATGCAACTTCCAATAGGGAAATAACAATGTAGTTTCACTATGTTTGAAGTCATGTGGGGGGGAGGGTGGGGGGAAATAGAGAATTTTAATCGCTTACTCCAAGATAGATCCAAGTTCGGGAGGGTCAGATAGAGAGAGACACACAGTATGCAACAAAATCATTATTTATCATTTTAAGGAAACAGGATAAAGCTGCAGCACGGCAGGAATATTCAGCTGCTTTGTGCTTGCACAATAACATGAACATGAATCCAGAATCATCCACTTGGTGCCAGAGTTTCCATACTGCTTTACTCATTGTGTTATGTTAAGGATTAAACTTATTAGATAAATCACTTGAAGAGTCATTGCACTCTTTCCATTCATACTGCATTGTCTGTATGTGTGGGAGCTCAATGCAGTACTGTACAGTACTTGTCTTGCCAATGTACACTAAGCAATTGGAATTTGATATCTTAGTGATTAAAGGGAAAAAGTGAAGAACAATATAGGTTGCTCTCTGGAGAAAGATGCTTAGTGAAGGCAAATATAACTGTTAATAAATGTAATTTAAATGACCATTACTGAGTCTTAAAGTTCTCACATTACACATTGTACAGTTTGTTAAGATGTGGAATGCCCTGGAAATGTGTTTGAAGCAGTATTCATATCAACTTTTAGGAGAGTTTGGATACAGTACATTTCAAAAGAAATATAGAAGCATATGGGTAAAGAGTATGGGAAAAGAAATATAAAAGAGAATGGGAATTAATGGCTAGCGAATTGACTTTTTCTGTGCTGTAAAATACTACGGTTCCATGGTTCTAAAACCTCCACCAACGCAGGCTGCTAATGCCTCATCTCTGCCAGGAGCAGTCCAAAGAGTAAACATGCAAAGAGGCCAAAGTTTGCTGAAGTCCAAATAAGGCAGTGGTCATTCTTTAACAATTAGCAATAGAATTCTAAAGCAGAGTAGAATATTTCTCCTCTACAGTCTTGGTCACTGAAGCCAATTTCAATACTCTAGAGAGGAAGGGAAAATACACAAGTACCTGTTGTGACATTTATCACCAGTGAAGATCATCATATCACATATTTTCCTCTATTTAACCCAAGATAAGTCACAAGCTTTACAAGGTAAGTGGGCTCAGCATCAGACTAATTACAGGCGCTCAACAAGGCAACACCTTAATCCTAGTTATCGTTTAGCAACATTACAATATGTTACTGTTCTCCTTGCTATGTGTTTCAAATAACAAATTAAAGTGCTCCCAGATTACAGACATGAAACATGTGAGACCATTGCCATCATCTTGCTGTTCACAGCTTGGGCACACATCCCTTCCCATTGAGTAATAAATCCACAGTTGGGAGTCCAGAGCTTAACCAGCAGCCGCAAACCGTCAAGCTGGATTCCAAGTACTGGATGTACAAACGTGTTCATGAACTGGGACTTCAGGTGACACCTTCCAGCTGTTGCCTCAAGCCTCAGTGTTTTCTCATCAGCTACCTGGTCAACATTTTCCTTCAGCAAAACGGGAGGACCACTGCAGCTTGCGACCTGCTGGTCACTTTTATGTTCTCGAATTTCAAGTTCAATGCCACGTCTCAAGCAAACTCAGAACCAACTGCTCAATACAACAACAAATTGCATCCATGTACCTGTAGTATGTCATTTGTGGAATCCTGTAGCTCGGTGGTTAGAACACTCGCTTTACAAGTGGGAGACCTGAGTTCAATTCCAGGCAGGGCAAAACCTTGGGCAAGTTTTGCTACTCCACATGTCTAATTAAATAATAAATTGTCCATTTCAATCCGCAGCTGTTTGTGGGCACTGCTGTGCGCAATTGGCTGCTGCTTTATACCCACAGATGTACAGTAAATTCACTTTAAAGTAAATTCTGTGAAGAGCTTTGAGACATCTCGAGGACGTGAAAAACGCCATATCAGGTTTCGGGTCCATGACCCTTCTGACAAAGCGATCTCTGATTTTGGTTCAATATATCTAGAGGATTGTATTAGATAATTGATCAATTTATCTAGAGGATTGTTTGGCGGGAGACTCTCGATTCTCTTTTCAAATTTAATTTGGGGATCGAATGTCCACTTGAATAGGTATAAAGGACCATAAAATATAGACCAAGAGGCAGCAATGCAGGAATCTCACAGTTCTGAACTTTAATAGAAGTTTGTAAAATCTTCTGTGTGGGAAGAGACAATGTTAAAGCTTGGATATGCGCCTCTGCAAGGGAAGAGTATAGAAAAGCTACAACATATGGACACAATATATAAATATTCCTTGCGTTTAGATAATGCCTTTCACATTGGAAGCATATCTAAAGCAGAGAAGATTAATGGAGTATCATGATTGATGAGCAGTATATTTTGCAGGTGAATGTGACAGCTGATTTGTACAAAGCAAAGATCTACAAAACTGCCATGAAGTGAATGACCATTTTATCTGGGGGGATTGTTGCCCAGGATGTCAGGAGAAACTCCCTTCTCTTGTTGAATAGTGCCACGGGATCTTTAATACTGAACAGGCAGATGGGATCACAGGTAACAAAGATCTGCTTACACTGTGAATGACAAGATCAGCGTGTTGTAGAAGATGGTGCTCTGTACACCCATACTGTAAGAGTGGTAAAGAAAAAGCTGTTTTCAATGAAGACAAGCAACAACAGATGCTTCCCATGTTTCTCATGTTTCTCACATGCTGGAGGTCATCTGTGAGTGAATTGAAAATATGTGAAAAAAATTACTTTGGGGGGAAATCGCTCTGTTCCAAAATTACTCTGTTCCAAAAAGCTATTGGCTATAAACACATATTATTGGCTTCATTCTCAAATCCACACTCTATTTTCACAACAGGAGTTGCACGTTGGCTTCAAGACGCAATTAGAGAGACCTATTTGTATGTTTAAATCCTATTTCACACAATGAATGAAGATATCTGACTTGGCATTGAGAGGGTTAAAAGGGCGTAGGTTGGTTTCGCCCCGAGGTCAGATGAGATCATTTATCGAGGGACCCAGCAAGAAACGATTGATCAAGTCTCTTCCTAGAAGCTAAAGAACACTTGTGATTGGTCATACAGGGTAGTTGGTTCATCTTTAAAAGGCTATGAGTAGGATAGAAATGTAGAAACAATATGCAGTCATCACCCCTCCTGTAAGCAGCCAGTCTGCTGTGAAAACACAAGGGTGTAGGTTTTTACTTTCACCAACATTTAAAGCTGTGAGACATTTCTGACAGGGGCAATGGATGCACCTTTTGCAAATGAAGAGTTATACTGCACGGTTTTTGACCTTGCATTTATTCAGTAATGTATACAAAATTGTTTGATTCATCGGGTTGTGCAGTTGGCAACGGTAAAAGGGAAATGTAGTTGAGACACCTTTACTATTAAAAACCTGAAAGTTGCTCCCTGCCTCTCAAACCATCTTCCTACAGATGAATTTTCCCTGTCGCAGAGACACTGTGCGTCGCTTTCTTTAAATTACGCTGCGTAATATTGCACGCTAGTGGTTTTCAGCATGTTAAATACTTGGAGTTTGTCCAAGTAAATTAAAACTAAAATTTCCTGTTGTTTGACTCATCCTTTTTGTTTCAAATAATATTTAAATTCCAGGTATAATTTGCTTATGGTTATCCCATGTGAGGTGTTCCAAGACATTATCCAACATGACAGCTGCTATATAAATGTAAGTTGTTTTTCGGAATCACCGAGGTGCTAATGGGTACGTTATGGAGCCAGTGTTCATACCCTACCTTGCCATGTGGTATAATTTTGAGTGTCACACAACAACTCTTGGATGACTATAATGTTGATTCCGCAGATGTACTGTATTATCATTATTACGTCCAAAAATATAGGGAGTGAACAGTGTACAGCAACGACAACAAAATTACACTTGTTGCATAGAGTGTCTTTCATGGATGTCCCAAGGCGCTGGACAGTCACTGTTTCAATTTAATGTACATCACTGCATTTTTGGTATTGGTCCAGAGAAGCAAGCCTCTTCCACCTTCTGAACCAAGCCTCCTCCACCTTCTGAAAGCTGACCAAAAAGGACAAACTGCCTCGACTGACCACTCTGCTTATGGCTAACGTTTCTTCCGATAAATTTACAACAAGCTCTTTCACAATTCATAGATGTCAAAAGCACCTGCACACAACTTTGCACCAGTGTTGGAAAGTTACGTCATCTAAAAGATCATCCTTCAGTTGAAGTTGATAAAACATCATTTGCGGACTGCTGCAGATTCATGGTCTATTGATATGTTATCTGCAGCTGGTGCTGATGGTAGAGTGTTGTTGGAAGACTATCATTATTTTCATTCTTTATAATGTTTGTGGTCATCTTTTTGGGGGTATGTTTATATCTCTATGTGTTTGTTTTACCTGTACACATTGGCTATGCTTTCTTTGTAAGAGACAGAGATGGTAGTACTATGGTATAAATGGCATCATTTTTAATCAACCAACAATGCTATCTTTGCAATAATTGTTCCTGTTTAATGCTCTTTCATAAGAGGAAGAGAATTTGATAAATATTTCATATGATATTTATGCACTTTCTTCCACTAATTAAATGTACAGAAAGTGCACCTTTAAGGATTATTAATCTGGTTAGAAGTTTATTATAGATGAATTATCTCTTTGATGTGTTTATGGTTTCCAACCATTGTGTGCTGCTCAGGGCTACTGTACAGAAGACCTACAAACTATGGTTGTATGTTCTCATGATGTTTTACACAGAGCAAAGGAGACATAGAAAGTTAACCATGACTTCTGCAGGCAACAGAACATGAGCAGAGTCTACTATGTTCACTAATCACAAGTACAGTATATAAGTTGGTCATCTGATCTTGTGCACCATAAAGTATTGTTCAAACTTGTTCAATTCTGTTTAAAATTAAATATGCCTCTGGAACAATTCCTCTGAGCCGTCCTCTCTGAAGACTGAAGGCCGTAGCTTGTCTAATCATTCAGCATAACTAATTCCTCAAATACTGGGAATCATCCTTGTTGCTCTCCTTCGCACTGCCTCGAGGGCCTTGGTAGCCCCCTTATCAATCAAAACTTACATTTATATAGCACCTTTCATGTCGTGAGGACGTCTCAAGATGCTATACAGTCAGGTAGGGACAAGAGCAGGGCAGGAGGGGTCAGGGCAGGATGAAGAAGAGTAGGAAAATTGACTGTATTTGTGGGTGAAACGCGGCAGCCAAATTGCGCACAGCAGCGTCCCACAAACAGTCATGGAAGTGGGATTAGGGGAAAAGGGTGGGGGGAAATGGCAGGGGGAGGGGGAAGGAGAGCAGGAAAGCCGACTGTATATTTGTGGGCGAAACGCAGCAGCCAAATTGCGCACGGCAGTGTCCCACAAACAGTCGCGGAAATGGGGCCGGAGAGAAAGGGGGAAAAGTGGGTAAAGGGGGGAGAGGGAGGGAAAGGTGGGGTGGGTAGTCCTGGACAGACTCACTTGGAACGCGAGAGTAGAGACAGCTATGCAGCCTGTGCCGCTGCTGTTTATCTGACAGTTTTGTTGATGTTGGAGAATCCGATTCCGAGGACACGTGTCATCAGCACTTTCTCTGCCCCTTTCCCCGCTTGGCTGGGCTGAGCTTCAATTTTGAACAGGATTTGAAAGAAGCTTCTCAGGTGCCGAAGAAACTCGATCGATCATTATGTCACAATGATCAGAACTGTATGCGTTCTTCTAGGTGCAGCCTGATGATATAACTTCAGGAGAACATCTGGGGATCTAAACTCAACTAAAATTCAACAACATAGACAGGCCGGCATCCTGTTTTGCCTTGTTTATTACTGCCTGACACTATTTTGACATAAAGAGCAATGATTCAGCTAATATCCATAGATCTGTTCCAGCTTTCCTCTTGGCTACTTCTAATCCAGCCATGGAGTACATGTGTTTCCTATCTAATTTCCTATTTGTAGTTTCTAGTTACTGGGCGGGTTGAATGACTGTGCTCTAACTTTGAGTGTTTCCTCCTCCTTGCATCACTGCTATGTGACAAGAGTTCATCAATCTAAACTGAGCAGTTAGAGGTTCCTGCACATGCCAGACTGTGAATGGCTGAAGACAGTCCCGTTCCCCCCACCCACCCACCCACTCACCCACCCCTCCTCCCCCCCCGCCCCCCCCACCCCACCCCCCCCAGAATATTAATCTGCACAAAAAACAATATGCAATCTATCAAGACTTTTTTTTAGTGTTTGACTTGTGGAATATCAAGCCATCAATACCTAAACCAACACTCCTAGTTTCTAGTGTGGAAAGATGTGGCCACTTGCGAAGGTCACAGAAGTGTTTCTGTTTTTGATATGCATACCGTTGCTGACACACCACTCTCACAAGGTTGCCCAGCTAAATCTCTGCTATGTTACCAGAAATAGGACAGATGCATTACCATCATGAGACTGCCTGCCCTCACCCCAGCGATAAAAATGTATGGAGTTAAAATAATAAAAAGCGATTGGGTTTTCTCAAGTAATGCCCCAGGAATCGGACAATTGGTTTATTCCAGCCTGAAAATGTTCCTACGCTACTTGGGAAAGAAACATGTTGCAACTAAATATTGAGTGGGTGTTTGTAACCGGTACAAATAATAATATTCCTTGCATTTGATGTAGTGCCTCGTCACACCATTAAGATGTCTCAAAGCTCTTTGGAGAATTATATTGTAAAGTGAATTGACTGTATTTTGTGGGCAAAATGCAAAATGTTAGCATCCATCATTTAATTCTTGGATCCATAAGCAGTACAGCCCACAGGGTGAGTGCATTACTGTTTGAAGCATAAAATGCTCAATTCCCTCTTCACAAATATTAAAATAAATAGGTCACACCAGCTAGCAGAATACAGATGGGCTACAGCCATGGATTTATGCTTCTATGTTTTATGATCTTGTTGTAGCTTTCAATCAGAATACAAGGCCTGAAAACAACAGGGACAATTTATATAGGGCCTTTCACGTCCTGAGAATGCTTCACAGATTGGTTGAGTATTGGGGGAACTGAGGAAGAAGTGGAGGAAAGGTAACCAAAAGTGCAATCAAAAAGACAAGTATAAACGTGGTCTTTAAGTGTGGGCAGTTGAGATAAAATAATAATAATAATAATAATCCTTGCATTTGATATAGCGCTTTTCACATCTTATCAATTTCTCAAAGCGCTTCACAGAACATACTGTAAAGTGAATTGACTGTATATTTCTGGGTGAAACATGGCAGCCAATTGTGCAAAGCAGTGTCCCACAACAGTCATGGATTGAAATGACCAATTTTTATTGTTGTGTTTTTTTGGGGGACTGATTATTATTAGGAATGTGGAGTAAGGAAACTTGCCCAAGGTTTTGCCGTGATCTGCCTGGATTCGAACACAGGTCTCACGCTTGTAAGGCGAGTGCTCTAACCACTGAGTTATAGGAATGGTTGAAACCTCATTGCAGGTGGGCAGATCAGGCAGGGAACATGAAGCAGAAAAGTCCAAATATCACAATATAAACAGTTCTTATTGTATGACTATCTTAGATCAGTGTTGGCTAGCCTATGGCCAGAAGTGGTTTGCAGAGCCTTCAAAATGAGTGTGTGTGTGTGTATGTGTGTCTGAAAAACACTCAAGCCTAAGTAAGTCCATGTTCAATCGTTAGTGAACCCAGCTCCTCCATTCACAGGCTGCAGGTCATCCAAAACTCTGCAGCCCGTGTACTATCCCGCACCCGCCTCCGCGACCACATAACCCCCACCCTCGGCCGTCTCCACTGGCTCCCCATCCCCCAGAGGATCGAGTTCAAGATCCTCGTCCTCACCTACAAGGCCTTACACGGCCTTGCCCCACCCTATCTTTCCGACCTACTCTCCTTCTACAAGCCCACCCGGACCCTCTGTTCAACAGGACTTGGCCTGCTCCAAGCCCCCCACCTGAACCGCCCCACCATCGGAGGCCGGGCCTTCAGTTTCTCCGCTCCCACCCTTTGGAACTCCATCCCCCAATCCCTCCATCTTGTTTCCTCCCTTTCCTCTTTCAAGGCCGGTTTGAAGACTTTCCTTTTCGACCGTGCCTTCTGTTCCCCCACTAATTTTTTGACCTCCCCTACGTTTTTTACCCCCTCCCGAACACTCCCCTCCCAGCTCGGGTCACACGCCTCCTGTGCAGCGCCTTGGGACATCCTCCCGACGTGAAAGGTGCTCTATAAGTGCAATTTGTTGTTGTTGTTGTTGTGTGTTTCCATTTTTTTCTTCATGATGCCATCAACTAAGAAATATTCAATCAAGAAAATATATTTTGTTGGTCAACCAAAAAGGTTGGCCACCATTGTTTTAATTAACGTAACATCTAATAAACCCAATATGTAAATGAAATTAATGGTAAGCTGTGTTACTGATGGCTCAATGTGTTATTAATGATTAGTACCTTTTGTGCATATATGCAAACTTAAAGTGATCTTTTGCTAACATTTCTCTGCATCTATATTCTCAATATTACCTCTATTATCTCTGCTTGTATATTCGTTCCCAAATCATACATCTGGGCTCTCACTTGCTTGCCTTTCACCTCACCACTGCAACATCACCATCCTCTGCCACCATTGGATCTACCACAACCCTCAGTGGATGTGCTCTCAGTCATTTTCTCCCCACTTTCTGGACCTCCATCCTTGGGTCCTCCATTGTCTTTGTGCCCTTCCTCCCCGTCCTGAAAACTACTCTTCCTATCTCTCTGACCACACTTTATGTCCTCTTGACATGAATCGCACCATATCAATATAAATTAATGTTGCTTATTTGAATGGATAATTTGGATTTTTAGTGGATATGAAAATATCAGTTATTTTTATTATTGGATTTTGTCTGTTATAATAGTAATGCTTGCATTTGATATTGCACTTTTCACATCTTATCGACACCTCAAAGCGCTTCACAGCATATACTGTAAAGTGAATTGACTGTATATTTGTGGGCGAAACGCGGCAGCCAATTGCGCACAGCAGTGTCCCACACACACAGTCGAGGATTGAAATGACCAATTTTATTATTGTGTTTTTTTAATAATAGAAAAAAAATATTCCTGATGTTAGACCTTGAAGCTTTGCTATCCCTTCTTGTTTTTTGGGTGTGCATTAATGACGCATAAATAAAATGACATTCAATGACATTCAGATAGTTATGTGTAAAGAAACATTACTGTCTCCGAAAGGTGATTAGTTCTGTATCATCTCTCCACATTCCACTAGATCATCATCTCAACTGCAGGAAGGTGGGGCTGAGCCAAATCTCTCAGTGGGACAGAGAACCAGTCAAAAATAATAACAGTAATCTCTAGGAAAAGGGTAAATACAATTCAAACAACTTTGATTCATGATGAGGATCGGGAATAGTTTGACTGCAGATGGAAGATAAAGCTTTCCCTTTGCCTAAAGATGTAAGTTGTTCGCAGCTGCGAACTGCCCTTGTGTGAGTCATCCACCCGACACATATTTAAACAGCAGTCATACATTATACATACTTGGGCACTGATGAATTCAACTTGAGATGTATCACACTGTTAGACAAAAAAACTATTGGATTAGCAAAATCTACACTGGGCCAGAGTCAGGATCTGCAACAAGTTGATTGTGTAATATTCCCACCAACCTGCCCACCCCCTCCATTCAGCAAGCTCCAGTCTGCTCCATGTCTCCTGCCCGACACGCCCTATCATCGGCGGCCGGGCTTTCAGCCTCTCTGCCCCCACACTCTGGAACTCTTTTCTACAGTCCCTTCGCCTCACTTCCTCCCTTGCCTCCTTCAAGGCCAGTCTCAAGACCCTCCATTTTGATCGTGTCTTCTGCCGCCCTCTCACTTCCCTCCCCTCCCCTCCCCCTACCCTGTCTCCCACCCCCATGCTCAGGTCCTGACTGTTCCCCCCCCCCCCCCCCCCCCCATGCCCTGGTCCTGACTGTCCCCCCCCCCCCCCCCCCATGCCCTGGTCCTGACTGTCCCCCCCCCCCCCCCCCCCATGCCCTGGTCCTGACTGTTCACTTGTTCAGTGTCTGCGGACCTCCACCCAACATAAAAGGCGCTCTATAAATGCAATGTTGTTGTTTTTGTTGCTGTTGTACTGGATCCTGCCAGAATATTTGTAATCTATCCCTTTGAATGGCCTGTTATGAAGTTCACAACATACTATTAATTACAGATGTCATAAGACAAAGCTCCAGAGGAGTGTGCAATGCAGCAACAAATGAATCATTCATCTCAGGCTGATTTGGAGATTGCCAAATGTGCCTTTGTCACTCTGTTGGTTGTATCAATAACCTGGTTATTTTCTCTTGAGAATCTGTACATTTTCAATAGAATAAAGAACGATAATGTGTGGTGGTGGTCGCCCGCCATTATTGTATAGCAACATTCCTTATACAGTATTTGACTTGTGTAGAGTATGAATACCACACAGACTGGTTGGGGCAAGTGGCTTGTTTCAGTGCTGTACATTCTTTGTCATTTTTTGCTGTCGTGCTTTATCGCCTTGTCCAAACATCTCAAAACCTTTTTCAGCATTCACTGTCAAGTGAAGTGACTGTGTATTGTTTTGGCGAATAAGCAGCTAAGTTATCAGCGGCCCACAGCAGCCGTGAATTGAATGAAAAATTGTATACCTTGGGGGATTTGTTGGCCAGGACACTGGGAGAAACTCCCTTCTCTTTTTGTGTAACACTATCGGATCTTTAACATACACCCGAAGAGATGAATCTAGCTCCATTTGCATCCTATCAGAATAATGGCACCTCTGAACAATCCAGGGCTTCCCCAGTACTAGATTTCAGTGTTAACCATAAATCTCAAAGAAGCAACTGAAAACTTGACCACAGATTCAGAGGTTAGATTTATGCTAACTCAACCACGTAGCATATTTTCATACCTATATTACCACACCTGCACCACAGCTGCTAGACTTCAATGAAATACCATATGCTTTTTTATCCCTTACTATCATTGTTATTTGTTGCATATAGTATAGTGGAGTCCTGTAGCTCACTGGTTAGAGCGCTCGCCTCACAAACGAGAGACCTGGGTTCAATTCCAGGCAGGGCAAAACCTTGGGCAAGTTTCCTTACTCCACACACCTGATAATAATCCCTCACAAAAACCAATAATAATTTGATCGCTCAATCCATGTCAGTTTGTCATGGATTGAGCGATCCATGACAGCCAATTGCACATTATTATCAGGTGTGTGCAGTAAGGAAACTTGCCCAAGGTTTTGCCCTGCTGTGTGCAATTGGCTGCCATGTTTCTTCCAAAAAATATACAGTCAATTCACTTTACAGTGTATTCTGTGACGCTCTTTAGAAGATGTGAAAAGCGTTATATTAAATGCAAGGATTATTATTACAGTAAAAGCCCAAGACCCGATCAACCGTAACTTCCGTATAACCAGCACCGCAAAAAAAGCCTGGATAAACGGACTTTTACTGTATTAGTATTTCATTTAAGGATAATGTATCTGTCTGCGGTAGCTTGTTTCAGCAGGTTATTCTGGCGTCCGCTGGCTGTGAGATTACTGATTGAGAACCACAAAATCAGGCTTGTAATACAGTTGCTTTAAATAAACTTGTTCAACTTTTAGTATCAAATCGTAACATTTTTTAACCAAAATAGATGAAAGGTTTAGTTATACTGTACAGTATTACACATCTAGGGGATAGTGGGGATTTTGGGACGTCCTTGTGACGTAAAAGACTCAATACAAATGGAATTTTGTTGTTGTAGGTAACTCTAAAACATTACTAATGTGGTTTTACACCGTTACACTACGTGACAGATTGTAAACCAATCACTAAAATAAGCATTCTGTGATTATTAGGAAATCATCTGAGGCTACATATTACATCCTATACTTATCAGCAGTTAATAATATTTAGTGCTAACCACCAAATTACATGGTTTCTTAGCTAATGAAAAACACTGTTCAGTTGCAATACATTTGATTTGGCAAATAAAATACAAATTGACACTGATATCGTGCCTGTCATGTCGGGAGAAAGTTCCAAGCCTACTCTTCGGTCTCTGTGTTGTCTCTCTGAATCAAGTCACCCTCAGCCTCACATCCTTTAAACACTGAATATAATTACTGTAAAAGGAAACCACAGTTGTAAACACTATTCGAGATGTGGTTTTACGAAGGCCAGAAATAATTACAACATGACTATTTTGAGTGTTTATGTTAAGCACTTAGCTGCATATTATGTTTGCTTTGTAATTACATGGGAGCAGTGTAACAATTGAGTCAATGACTTGCTCAATAAACTCTCTCCCTCCTCTTTCGATTCATCAAACAACAAAAACAACAACTTAAACTTATAAAGCGCCTTTCATGTCGGGAGGACATCCCAAGGCGCTGCACAGGAGGCGTGTGACCCGAGCTGGGAGGGGAGTGTTCGGGAAGGGGTGAAACACGTAGGGGAGGTCGAAGAATTCGGGGTGGAACAAAAGGCACGGTCGAAGAGGAAAGCCTTCAAACCGGCCTTGAAAGAGGAAAGGGAAGAAACAAGGCGGAGGGATTGAGGGATGGCATTCCATAGGGTGGGAGATGAAAAACTGAAGGCCCAGCCTCCGATGGTGGGGCGGTTCGGGCGGGGGGCTTGGAGCAGGCCAAGTCCTGCTGAACGGAGGGTCCGGGTGGGCTTGTAGGGGGAGAGTAGATTGGTTAAATAGGGCGGGGCAAGGCCGTGTAAGGCCTTGAAGGTGAGGACGAGGATCTTGAACTCGATCCTCTGGAGGATGGGGAGCCAGTGGAGACGGGCGAGGGTGGGGGTTATATGGTCGTGGAGGCGGGTGCGGGATAGTACACGGGCTGCAGAGTTTTGGATGGCCTGCAGCCTGTGAATGGAGGAACTGGGGAGGCCGACGAGGAGAGAGTTTCCGTAGTCCAGCCTTGAGGTGATGTACGCGTGCACGAGTGTTTCGGCAGCGCGGGGGGTGAGGTAGTTGCGGAGCCTGGCAATGTTGCGCAGGTGGAAATAAGCGGTGCCGGTCAAGGCACGGATGTGGGGGAGGAAGGAGAGTTTATAGTCGAACGTGATGCCGAGGTTCCTGATTGGCTTTGTGAGGTGGAGAGTACAGCCTTGGATGTTGAGGCTGGCAGCGCCCGATGTGCGGAGGCGCTGGCTTGAGCCAATCAGGAGGGCCTCGGTCTTGCTCACGTTCAACTGGAGGAAGTTGTTCCTTGTCCAGGACTCAATGTCGGACAGACATGCTGTCAGAACATCGATGGTTCTGACAGCATCGATCAAACATCGATCAAACATCTTTCCATTCATATTCCCGACTACATTTCCTTCTGCAAGTTTTCATAACTTCACATTTCTATGTGTTAACCACAACAATTTGCGCTTAGATAGCGCCGTCCATGCAAGGCAGTGTTGCAGAACGCTTAAAAAAGGATACTTGTCTAATTCCAAACCTTCTGATATTTTTTGCATTTGTTTTGCATTTAAAATATGAAGTCAATACATAATTAGACAATGTTAGTCATGGGCCTCAAGAGGTCATTTCATTTTCCTTTCTATAATTGAATGGTAATACAGCATTAGCTTGGTACCAAAGACAAAGGAGATTCCAAAAAAGGGCCTTAACAGTGATTTATACTATAATAAGAAATTCAGTGCACATAAAACAACAACCACAAAATTAAATTAGTATAGCGCCTTTCACATCGGGAGGATGTCACGAGGCACTTAAATAAGAAAAGAAAATATGCTTGGGTTTAATTACAAAAATAATGGTGAATATGTGGAATAGATCTTCCAGGGAGCTACCTGGTTACCGATATTTCCCATGAATCCGAGAGGGAGTGAGTTAACTGCAGAAAATTCAGTTGAGGATACGAGATACAGAGAAGTATAGGATTTTTTTTTCACATCAAGTGTTTTTTTCTACATTGGAATTGGTCAGGAGCCCAATTTTTTTCTCCAATCTATATGTTCCTACTTATTGGGATACTGAGTTGTTTTGATCACAAACTTCCACAAAAACTCTTGAATTAAAAGAAAATTGCTTTCCATCTAATGTGATTGTAATATCTGCCAGAGGAGCACATTGCATTTTAGGTAGTTGACAAATGCGCTGATGACGCAGCTCTTATTAGATTACACATTCTCAGAAGTTTGAAATTCAGTCCCTGCAGGAAATCTTTCCAGCTAACCAAAACACAAGAATAGCTCTACCCTAAAGAAGTGAAACTTGTGCGAGGGAAATTCACATTTGTGGAGTCCTGTAGCTCAGTGGTTAGAGCATTTGCCTTACAAGTGAATAGACCTGGATTCAGTTCCAGGCAAGGAGAAACCTTGGCAAGTTTACTTACTCCGCACACCTAATACTAATCCCTGAAATAAAAACAATAATAAGAACATAAGAATTAGGAGCAGGAGTAGGCCATTCAGTCCCTCGAACCTGCCCTGCCATTCGATAAGATCATGGCTAACTCTAATGACCTACTCTATCCCCATATCCCCTAATTCCTCTATTTAAAAAAAATCTATCAGTCTCAGCCTTGAAAATATTCAAGGACTGAGCATCTACAGCCTTCCATAAATTCACTACCCTCTGAGTGAAGAAATGTTTCCTCAACTCTGTTCTAAAAGACTGACCCTTCATTTTAAGACTGTGACCCCTGGTTATAGATTCTCCTACCAGGGGAAACAGTCCCTCAGTTTCTACTTTATCTAGCCCTTTAAGAATCTTATATGTTTCAATAAGATCTCCCCTAATTCTTCTGTACTCTAGAGAATACAGCCCTAGTTTATTCAACCTATCTTCATAGGTTAGACCCCTCATCCCAGGAACCACTCATCCCAGGAACCAGCCAGCGAATCTACACTGGAGCCCCTCTAAGGCAAGTATGGCCTTTATTAAATAAGGAGACCAAAACTGCACACTAGGTGCGGTCTCACCAAAGCCCTATACAGTTGCAGCAAGACTTCCCTACTCTTGTACTCTAAACCTTTTGCAATGAACACTAACATGCCATTCGCCTTCTTAGTTGCTTGCTGTACCTGCAAACTAACTTTTTGCGACTGGTGTACAAGGACACCCAAATCCCTCTGAACACTAACACTATCTAATCTCTCCCCTTCTAGAAAATAATCTGTTTTTCTATTTTTGCTACCGAGGTGAATAACTTCACACTTCCCCACATTAAATTCCATCTGCCACCTTCTTGCCCATTCCCCTAGCCTATCTATATCCCGTTGCAATCTTTTTGCATCATCCTTAGAGCTTGCTCTCCCACCTAGTTTAGTGTCATCCATGAATTTAGATACATTACATTCAATGTCTTCGTCTAGACCTTTGATGTAAATTTAAATAGCTGAGGCCCGATAATATATTGGTCAGTTCAATCAATGACACTTGGTAGGACACTGCTGTGCGCAATTGGCTGCCGTGTTTTGCCCACAAATATACAGTCAATTCACCATACAGTATATTTTGTGAAGTGACTTGAGACGTCTAGAAGACATGAAAAGTTCTATATTAAATGGAAGGATTATTATTATTTCTATCCTCTCATATTTATTTATTGCTAAATCATAACAAGTTTTATTCAATATCTTGATGTCTCGAATACTGACACAGTATGCAAAGAAGCTTTAATGGTACATCAAACACTATTTTCAGCTGCCATTATAATTAGAATTTTATATAGATACTCAAATGCTCCAACTAATCCTGCACTTCAGAGTTTAATGCTATCAGTGGTAGTTCCACTCAGGCTGGACAAGATGCACCAATAACATATTTTCCTTTTGGAAAGATTTTGATAATTGACCTCTCTCTTGCTGTAACCTTCAGAATACTGTTTAACCTGAACTTCTCCACAATACATTTTCCAAAGGGCATTGCTGAGGTAAGTGAAACCTCTCACGTGATCATCCAATGTATGTTCAGGATCGTTCCCATTACAAATACTGTCAATGTATTCAGGATTTTCCAAGAACAGTTTATCAGTAACATTTGTCAGCAGACACATTCGTGCAATGATGCATCATTAATTGTACTATCAGTTCAGCGTACCTGTAGAATGCTAGTAAATCTGGAGTTCCTTAAAGACACAATGCACTTAATCTGCGTAATTCTCTTCTCACTTCCGGTGTCATTATGGCTTTCTCACTAAAGTTACCATCCTATGGGCACCGTGTCTCAGTGGGCCAAATCAGATCTGAAACAATTCTAGCTTTAGGACATTAGGTTAACTTCCTTTGAATAATTTTTTTTTAAATGGCATTTTTTTAACTGCAGTGGTACATATAATAATAATTATTAATACTTGTACATAAGCAGAGGTTTATAAATATGGGATGTAATAATAATACTAATCCTTGCATTTAAGATAGCACTTTACACATCTTCTAGACATCTCAAAGCACTTCATAGAATACACTGTAAAGTGAATTGACAATATATATTTGGGAGAAACGCGGCAACCAATTGCGCACAGCAATGTCCCACAAACAGTTGTGGATTGAAATGACAAATGAATTTATTGTTTTTTTGAGGGATTATTATTTGAAGAAAGATTCAACCACCTCGGGAGTGATCGATTCATTACCAGAGAATGTAGAATGGAAAATTTGCTGTCTTCAACAATGCCAAACTACAATACAGTATTTAGTAATAAAGGGAGGTACAGTCAAAATAAAGTTTCTCAAGTTTGCAAGCTGAAACATAAAAGACTGTGTTTGAGAGAGCAGGGCAAGTTTCCCATATTCCTGATCCTAAAGATGTCTACATATTGAGAATTCCAAATAGCATTTGACTGTTGAATCTCCAGGCACCATGCCATTGTCTTGCAGCTGTGAGTCAAGCACAAGTCTTTCACATTTCAATTGCACCATCTTAAGTGTATATATCAGTCATTCCTGAGTCTAATCACCATTCAATATGCATTCATTAATTTTGCAAAATCTCTTATCTTTTTCGCTGAGTCTTTCCATCTTAGCGTCATACAGTTAATCCATCCTACCTTCCATCTTATGAATATTTCATGGACAAACCTTGAATCTTTTAAATTCTGTACACCATCTATTTTGGGGGCTTCTGTTGGTGGATGGAAATATGATGATGATGATGATGATAAAAATAATCCTTGGTATGGCACTTTTCAGATCAGGAAGACATCTCAAAGTTCTCCACAAGATATACTTTAAAGTGTAATGACTTGTGTTTGTGGATGAACATAAGGTTGTAAGTATTTGCTTACAATCTTATGGCACAAACATGTATCATTACCAACCTTTCTGGTCAGCCAACCAAATAATTTTTTTCTTGATTGAATATTTCTGGATTTACAGCCACACCATAAATATTGCTACTCGGTACCTTCTCAAAGCAAAGTTCAGTGTAGATGAGTGAAGGTTCCGTGGGCCACATCTTAACACTCCCAAGGGCTGAAAATGGGCCATGGGTTGGCCACTGCTGATCTACATGATTTCAAGATACTGTTGATGATAGACCAGCCAACCTGGGTCGTCAGCAGGACTAAGAAGGAAAGACATCACCAGGAGACTGGACTTTTTTTTACTCGGCACCTGTTAATCCTGCCTTACTGGGAAGAGTCATCTGAGTTTAACAAGCGATGAATGGGAAGCTTGCCAGGTTGTGCTCTCAGTAGCAAGCGATGCAGTATTAGCTGCTTTGACCTCCACTTCAGCACTACCTTTATGCACACACTGGGTTCCCCCAGTTTGGCTCTAAACCAACTCGCTCCTAACGCTCCTAACGCTGTCCGGAATTAGGAAAGCAGGGTTGCATCCCTCCAGCGAGAGCGCACATTCCATTCCAGATACCGGGACATTTCCACGTGTATGTTGTGTACACCTATTCAAATCACACTCTGCTTTGGACACTATTATTTATGATTCCACATTTGTCATATACCTGGATGGCCAAAATACACCATGTTGTGCCAAGACAAATTGAATGTTATTCAACTCTGATCACTGTCACCTCGTAGATCAACTACTTCCACTCCTTCGTTACTGTCTTGAACACTGACTGGAGCTACGCCAAGAAAGGAACTGCCCTTACAGGCTCTCTAAACACATCCTGACACACTCCCTGAGTCAGAACACAGTCATGCAGACATTCACCCAACCCAGAGTCCTTCCCACTTTCACATTCCCAAGTGAAACTTTTACAGTGTATTCTGTGAAGTGCTTTGAGATGTCTCAACCACATAATAAGTTTCTATATCAAATGCAATGATTATTATTATTTATATTCAGCTGTTGAAAGTGCAACATCAGTGTCAGTTTATTTTTCTCACATACATTCCGAACATTATTATAAAATGTCAAGTAGCTCTCCCTACTTTGGTCTAGCAGTTTGCACAGCAATTTTTTGACTCCCATTCAAATCACCATTCCTTAGTCTCACTATCCTAATAATGTCATTAAAACAATTCAGGGAAAATCTTAGAAATTCTATCAAATATATTTTCTGTCAAATACTTGGGAGAAACAGCCCACACTTCACATATCAGCTGCCGGCCAGTGCTAGTCATCTAGTTAAAGATGTTACAATGTTTATCTATCAAGTTCCTGTAAACCTCATGTGTTTGTTTCCTGTATCTCCTGTACATTTTGTGACTAATTTCCCCTGACCATTTCCTACCGTATATCAAAGGGCAATCAGATGGAGGAAAAAGCATGGAAACAATGAGATTCACTTTTGTGTATGAAGTATTCTCCCTGTTGCTCTCTTTATTTTTATTTTCTCTGAGCTACAGGATTCCTGATCTTAGTACTCAAACCACTGCAGCTCAGTGGTTTGAGTACTCGCTAACTTGGGTTTATTGCATCCACCTGCCTCTCTTCATCAGTGGCCAAACCTTCAGTTCTGATGTCCCTAACCACCTATAGCTCAGTGGTCAGAGCACTCACCTCGCAAGCAAGAGACCTGAGTTTGATTCCCGGGAGGGCGAAGCCTTGGACATGTTTCCTTACTCCACACGTCTGATAATAATCCCTCAAGAAAAAGATAATAAATTGGTCACTTCAACCCACGACTGTTTGTGGGACACTGCTGTGCACGATTGGCTGCTGTGTTTTCGCCCACAAATATACAGTCAATTCACTTTACAGTATATTCTGCAAAGTGCTTTGAGATGCTTAAAAGATGTGGAAAGCGCTACATCAAATGCAGGGATTATTATTATTATTATAACTTCCTCCTTTACACCTTCTCTATTTGTATTTAAGAACCTATTTCTTGTAATGCATCATCTCCCCCTTCTCCCTTGCTCAGCATCCATTCCTATCCCTGCAAAGCACACTGAGATATCAACCTATCTGATATCTCATATATAGATGGTTGATATATAAATGTATGCTCTATTTGTTGGTCTAACAGTTAAGCACTCACAGTTGATGCTGTTGTTGAGAATATGTAATGGTGCACTATGTTCTATGTATGTCCATTCGAACACATATATTTGTTCTCATTTCACTTTTAATTCTACCACCACTCAGGCATTCACCTGGTTAACTAAAAAATGAAACAGCATAGTTATATCACAAAATATTGTTTGTTATTGTTGCTGCCTGGTTTTATCTTGAGCTAGGCAGCAAACGCTGTTGTCGAGTCACTTTACCCGCTCTTGCTAACCCTTAGTTAGCCAATATAGTTTAGGAGAATCGAAAGAAAAGGAACTCGCATTTATATCTTGTTAAAATGTGACAAAACACTTTTCAGCAATTACTGTCAATTGCAATGACTATTTTTGTACACGAGCAGAGGAACCATTTTCCTCAAACAGTCATAGCAAGAAAAACTCTCTTCTCTGTTTGAACAGATGAGCCCTTTCTTCAGTCTCCCTTTATTCTTCTGGTCCAAAACCTAACAAAGTGGGATGGAAATGCCCGAGCCTTGTGGAGCAAGCAGCAGGCAACTAATGCGAACAGGAGCTGGCTTGTTCAGTCTCTCCACTGTGGAGAATAGGATTTATACCATGACTGAAATAGCCGCTGAATGAATTGCTGCCCTTGTTCCTCAGGCCCACTACTCGGATACAAAATACACAGTCACTACACTTTACAGTAAATCTTGTGAATGCTTTGAGACTCCTCCTGATATGAGAGGCTCTGTATAAATTGTAAGGATAATGATTATCATTCCCTCCATTCCATATAACTTTTTGTTGATATTGAAGATCCTGCTGAAGAAGGTCCAATATTTGACTATGAAGCTGGGAAACATATGGGATGCTTTGAAGGTAAATTAATAATAAGAAAAATCCTTACATTTGATATAGCGCTTTTCACATCTTCTAGACGTCTAGAGTACAAGAGTAGGGAAGTCTAGAGTACAAGAGTACAAGAATAGGGAAGTCTTGCTGCAACTGTATAGGGCTTTGGTGAGACCGCACCTAGAGTATTGTGTGCAGTTTTGGTCTCCTTATTTAAAAAAAGACTTACTTGCCTTAGAGGGGGTGCAGCGTAGATTCACTAGGTTAGTTCCTGAGATGAGGGGACTGACCTATGAGGATAGGTTGAATAAACTAGGGCTCTCTAGAGTACAGAAGAATTAGGGGGGATCTTATTGAAACATAAAATATTCTTAAAGGGCTGGATAAAGTAAACACTGAGGGACTGTTTCCCCTGGTAGGAGAATCTATAACCAGGGGTCACAGTCTTAAAGTTAAGAACAGAGTTGAGGAAACATTTCTTCACTACCCCAGAAGGCTGTAGATGCTCAGTCCTTGAACATTTTCAAGGCTGAGACTGATAGATTTTTGAAAAATAGTTGATTAGGGGATATGGGGATAGGGAGGTAATCAGAGTTAGGTGAGAAGATCAGCCATGATCTTATTGAATGGCGGAGCAGGCTCAAAGGGCCGAATGGCCTGCTCCTGCTCCTAATTCTTATGTTCTTATGTCTCAAAGCGCTTCACAGAATATCCTGTAAAGTGAATTAACTATACAGTATTTGTGAATGAACTGCGACAGCTAATTGTGCACAATAATGTCCCACAAATCCTGGATTGAAAATGACCCATTTATAATTGTTTTTTGAGGGATTATCATCAGGTGTGTCGAGTAAAGAAACTTGCCCAAGGTTTCTGAGATTTCTAGATTTCTTGTGGATAAAAGGATTAAGGGATATGGGGATAAGGCGGGTAGGTAGAGTTAGAATAGATCAGCCATGATCTTATTGAATGGCGGGGCAGGCTCGAGGGGCCGAATGGTCTACTCCTGCTCCTAATTCTTATGTTTCGCCATGCCTGGAATTGAATCCAGATGTCTCCCTTAAAAGGCGAGTGCTATAATGTCTCAAATGCCTCACAGAATATTCTGTAAAATGAATCGACTGTATATTTTGTGGGCAGCCAGTTAAGCACAGTAGTGTCTGACAAACAGTCGTGGATTGTGTTACCAAATTATCATTATTTATTTACTTATTCAGTCAGTTAGAAGGGATACTATCCCCAGATAAACAATCCACCAATCAACTAAGAACCAGGTTCCTTCTGATTGCTAAGGAAACAGAGGAGAGGGCTAGTGGAGCAGCTGGACAGCTGCTTCAGGATCACTGTGGGAGGAAGACCAGAGGGGTAGGAGGTCGGAGGATGTGAGGACCTCTGTGAAGGTCTCAGGGGGGAGACTTTTCCAAGGGCGGAAAAGTCTACACTGCCATATACACTGCCATATACACCATCTAGACTGCCATATAAGAGTATTTTTGGATCATATGGATTCCCACAGTAATATATATATATATATATAGAGATATATATATCTCATATAATAATAATATCTCACGTTCCTCCACTTTCTGATTTCCTGGGGTCAGCTGTGCCTCTGAAAATCCAGCATTGTTACTTCTGCGGCTAAACACTTTCAATAATAATAATAATAATCCTTATGTTTGATCTTGCGCTTTTCACGCCTTCTGGACGTCTCAAAGCGCTTCACAGAAAAAACTGTAAAGTGAATTGACTGTATATTTGTGGGCGAGATGCGGCAGCCAATGCAATAGCTCTGTTGGTAGTCCCAAGGCAGGAAAAGGGAGGCAAAGTCCAAATCAAAAAAAAGAAATATACCATATACACCTTACATTTATTTAGTGTCTTCTATGTCGGGAAGATATCTAAAAGTGCTGGGATCCAAGCTGGGAGGAGTGGAAGCTACAGAGAATGGGGAAGGGAAAAATGACCAAGAGCATGGTTTAGGTGAGCATTGAAAGTGAAAATGTCTTCTACAAAAAGAAACTGGAAGACGTATTCATACAATATTCATACATTTCCAACATCTGCAATATTTTGTGTGTAGTTTAGAGTCATACAATGGTTGTTTTTCATGCTTCTCAATTGCAAATACAGTAACAAAACAAAACTATTTCACAATAGAAATCTACAATGGCTTCAAGAGAAGGACAGGGGAATGAATTAGCAGAAAAGACAGTTGTGAAAGGAACGCAACTAGAAATAAATCATAAACCCACCAAAACGAGTACTGAAACTTTGTGTGATGCAAGTCTGCAATGCTGAAATGCAAGCAAAGCCAAAATGAGTCTCTTGAGCATTTCTCCTTCTCAAAGGAGAAATGGAGTCCATGCAGATGTGAAAGATGGAACTATAATACCCCCACACAGCTACTCTCCACTCCCCACTGAAGTCTCTGGTTGTCGCCAACAAACTCGCTCAGCAACAAAATGAAATTAGGCTGATAGATAAATAATAGATGCACAATGAAGGCCAGTGAAATGTGAATGTTTCCATGACTACAGCAGACACTGGCAGGGTCAGAGAGTGATTCTCTTTCAGTGAAATGACTTATCTTGATGGCAAGTGCACATCCCTTCTCCACATATCAATAATTTGGTGACCTTGGTGGCGTGCGCGTGTAATGGGGAAATGCAATTAAAAGCTCACACCACCACAGTAAAGTTACTGACAAGCAGGAAAAGCACACATGCTAGGCTGGTGTCATAAATTGAGACAAGAGACAAGCAACTCGCTAAAAGAGGAAATGATTATTCATTACTGGGAGTTATCACAAATGGAAATAAAAATAAAACCGTCCCACTGCAGCATATCATATTAAATATAGTATATAATAAATATATAATAAAACTGCAGCATATTATATTATTATATTATTTGTGTCCATTGTTTTAATAGCTGTTTAACTCTTTTGTTTCGCTTCAATGAAAAATAAGAATAAGTCCAAGAGGTTATTTGAATGTTCACTTATTCTGCTGTGCATCTCCAGCCAAATGTGACTGACTGTTATTGTGAAACTGCAGAAAGTCTGAGTATCTGGTCTGTTTGGGAATCTCGGGCTCGGGTATAATCCCCTTAACTAGCGGAGAATCGAATTGGCAGCTTTTTCTTACAGGATTCTTCATTACGGAAACTGGCAGCATGCTGATTCATGGGAACTTAATAATAAGAAGAATTATTATTATCAGTGACACGGTTCATCTTTGGAGCAGAAGTTCCACCAGCCAGCCTGCTGTGTGTGTGGTTTATTTCCACTTACTGAAAGGTGCAGTCACTCAGATTCCTTCAATAAGGAATTCCAGTAGAAATCGCCACAGATTATACCATATAAACTTGCATTCGTACATGAATATTTATAAAGGCATTTTATTGATTTTTAAGATGTATCGCTCGGCCCCCGCAACAGGAAAAATAGCATCTTGGCTCCGTAGCTCCATTCAACAGCTTGATAAATACAACAGGAATTCAAGGAATCACATGTATCTTCATTTGATGATAAGCTATGATTTGTTGGTTGGGATGATGGACGTAGAAATCAGATTTCTATTTCCAATTACAAGATGACACATTAGTTTATCTAACAAGTGTTTGCATTATTTATATCTGCGGAGATAAATCTTTTGGAAAATCAACCTGCAAGACAATTTGTATAGAAAATATCCAGACGGAATAGATTCAAAATTCAGCAGGTTCTACATCATCATTACTGCTACATGATAATTTGCAGGTGAGGCTGGATCACAATACTATTTCAGTAACTTTATTAGCTGGCTTAGCAAACCAGAAGTAAGGTTGTTAACTCTAATCACTTACTAGAAAGAAATAGAAATGTATAATAGAAATAAGATTTGCAGGTTAAAAAGAGTACAATATGATGGAAACCCCCGTTCACCCTCCCCCCTCCCCACCACCCCACCATCACCCCCCTCCCCCACAACACACCCTTACCCCCCAGTACTAAACAGATAAGCATGAACAGACAATGTACTGCAGTGCAGGTCATATTTTTGTGGGCATTTTCATGCTCGAAAACCTTTATCATTTAAGTAGTGTTTGATTGGAAGATATAGTTAAATCTCTCTAACCAGTGATTGTGTCGATCACCAGTTCCTACTTTTTCCACCACAGTGAATTAAGCCACCCAGTGGGAAGTTACTTGGAACTACAAGTGTTTAAAGGCACCACTAACAGAAAATGAACCATTTGAATTGTATGAATGGTACAGTTGTACATTACAAAGCAATGGATTGGAAAATTGCCAGTTCATAGATGGGTGTGTCGATCTCAATAACTGCATATGTATCTGGATTATTAAATGGTTTGAATGTGCCTAGGTATAGAATTAAAAGAATATACTGACTGTGAAATCTATATACTGCATATAAATTCTAAATATAAGTACCTGTTGTATATGAATTATATTGTATTATATAAAATTCACATTTTCTGCTTGTATCCTGAATTCAGAAATAAGGATTATCTCATCACAAACAGATTAAACATTGTTGTGAAAAGTATGTACTTCCATTTCCACAATCTGTTAATCAATTTACTATAACGTAGATCCCTCACAGCAGGGAGATTGTGATATTTGTGTTGACCCAAAAAGATTAAATAAACCCCAGTGTTAAATGCCCTTTCAGAAGAAACTGTTTTTTTCCCTTTTTTTCACAAACCTGGCAATTCAGATCCCACTCCCCCATTATCCCCACTCTAACCGTTAACCAACCTGGGGCCTCGGCCTCACACTCCCACCCCAAAGCCAGACCAGGAACTTGATATATCCTTCACATGCCAGCCCCGACACCAAGAGGGAGATGGGGGGTTCCTCACCTCCTTCATAAAATATAGATTGCACCCCTCAGACCTATCTGTCCTGAGGTTCTTGTGCCTCGAGAGTATAACTTGTCACATTATACACACGTCAATAATACAGTCAACTTGGGATGTGCTCCCAATGTGCAATGCACTATGCAAATGTAATTTTGTTGATGTTGTTGTAACCTTGTAAAGGGAAAAGGACTTTTTTTGACAGAGTTGTTTGTTAGGATAAGATCCACCCAGGCCACAAGCTGGTGGCCTGGGTGGATCTTGGTGTGTGCTGATGACTGGTGTGTGCGCTCAGTGGAGGTCGGCCACAGTACATCACAGAGGCCCCTAGCCTGCAGGAGGGCGAAGCAGATCATCCAAGCACCAACCTCCACTGAGTCACTGCATCAGTTACAGACTAGAGCAAGAGGCATCCACTGTGCAGACACCATCTTATAGGACATGTTATTCTAAGTAAGTTCCTACAAATGTCTAGAATGCTGGTTATGTGTTACGAGGAGCGACAAATAAACCAGAGTCCCTGATTAGCGTTTTGCATGAGATATTGACGCCATGTCTACTTGTGGTAATGACAACAACAACAACAAAATTGCATGTATAGAGCGCCTTTCACGTCGGGAGAACGTCCTGAGGCGCTAAAATGACAAGTTAAGCCAAGGTTGAGTTATCGGGCATTTATTATATAAGGAGGACGAATAATTCCTTTGTTGGGCTAAAAAATATCTAATGTATTTTAATGCAGATAAATGCAAAGTAATGTAACACGTATTGGAATAACAACCTGTGAAATATGTGAGTAAAATGAAGAGCTCTCCATTAGCAGAGATGGAGAAGGATTATGGATTTTTCTATAAAGGGTTGCGAAGCTTCTATGAACAAAATTAGCAAGAAAGGAAGAGGGGGCAGAAAATTAAGTTGTCTTGAGAGCATTTACAATTAGAGTCTTGAGATCTTTAATGTCCACTTGAGCAGGCAGACAGGACCTTGGTTTACTGTCTCGTTGAAGGACACCACATCCACTAGTGCGGCACACCCCAGCACTGCACTCAAACGTCAACTTGGATTTTAGGAGTTCAAATTCCTGACGTGGAGACAATTTTCTCACATAGTTCTACCAACTGAGCCAGATTACATCTTGCTGCCATGTTTCCCTGGGGTTATTTCAAGAACAATACGACAACAGAGGTGAGCCATTTGTCTAATTCTTTTTAAAACAAAATGTGCAAATTCCTTGATTTCAAATGATCAATGCACAGTAGACGGTTTACTGACATATACAAAATATTTTGCCTTTCAATTTGAATGAAAACATTTTATTCCAAGTGCCTTAGGTAGAACGTTTGCAAATAGTTATGGTGCCATAAAAGTTTTCCCACAGATAACCACTTCTAATCTCCTGTGCAATGATTAGTGTCTGAGGCACAGGGCTGAAACGCCCAGTGTGGTTGCCCCGAGAGAATTTTTGGATTAGAACCAGGAACTGCAGATTTCTCAAGAACTGTTAAGCATTACAGCAGCAGATGGAGCTCATTTCATGTGTATTTTTGACAATGTTTGTCAAAAATGATTTGCTACATCGACGACAGGCTTGTGGGAATCCAACAGTCATCGCTGATTGAGTAAACAGTTCGCGAACCCCAGGCTAAAATTGAAATTCCATCCTTACAAAGATGAGGTAATTGATTTTTTCACACAAATCTCTACTGTCTCTCAGACTCCGATCACACCTCACCCAAAGTTCAGAGGACAATGGGGATATTCACTCTTCTTTTTAAGGGCCACGAGATGTCCTCCTGATATGAAAAGCAGTTATTATACAGACAGTGATTTAAGCAACTAATACTCCCAGGTAAATAAGTCACATTTATATAGCAGCCTTTATGTGTGGCAGCATTTTGGAGCATAAAGAACATGCATTACGTTTAATATTGCCAAGCTGCAAATTAAGTACTTAAGAACATAAGAATTTGCTGGTTGAAAGAAGACCATCTAGTTCGCCTTCCACCATCCTGGCAATCGTTAAGATAAGATAACTGAAGAATACTTATTAATTTCTGTCCTCTCTTTTCCCCTACATTTGTTCATTGAAGCTCACTACAAGTATACTCTTTCACAGTTGCGGTTTTGCAGCATAGCCAGCAGGTGACGTAACAACATGAAATCCAATGTATAGTTGCACCCAACTTGCAATCAACGCTATGCTAAATGCCACAGCCATGCAATGTATAGATAAATCTTTCATTTGGGGGCCTATATAAATGACAGTATTGAGAATAGTTTTAATCCTTACCTCTGATATTTCAAATTTCACATCAGGAAGATGTTTCAAACCCTTTAAGGAATTTGCTTTATAATTTAGTGACCATTATTTTTGGAGCCAATGTACACACAGCAATGTCCCGCAAAGGTGAAATTACCATTATATCTGGGGAATTGTTCGCTAGAACACCAGGAGAAAGGACATACAGTCACTGCACTTTGCAATAAATCCTGTGAAGCATTATAGGATATCCTTTGATGTAAAAGGTACAACACAACCTATATGTTTTAAAAAATAATTTATAATAAAATATCAATTAGGGCAATATTTGTGCGAATATTTAATTATTTGGTAACATTTCATTGTACAGTTTTAAGATTGTCCATTAAGATTTGTCAATAAATTAATTGGTAGCAAAAGTAACAACAAATAAAGGGACTTCAGCTATGAGGAGAGGCTAGATAGGCTAGGGTTATTCTCTCTGGAGCAGAGAAGATTGAGGGGAGACCTAATAGAGGTTTATAAGATCATGAGGGGTTTCGACAGGGCAAATAGAGAAAAACTATTTCCACTCGTGGGTGAATCTGTGACTCGTGGTCACAGATTTAAAATAGTTTCAAGGCGCAGTAGAGGGGAGCTGAGGAGAAATTTTTTCACTCAGCGAGTTGTTGGAATCTGGAATGCATTGCCTGAAAAGGTGGTGGAGGCTGATTCGATAACAACTTTTAAAAGGGAATTAGATCTTTATTTAGGGAGAACGGGTCTATTAGGCTATGGGGAGCGGGCAGGGCAATGGGATTGAATCGCTCTTTTCAAAGAGCCGGCACAGACTAGATGGGCCGAATGGCCTCCTTTTGTGCCGTAAAATTCTATGATTCTATGATTCTATGATTCTATGAAAATTGTCACCTCTGACGTGCTAATTAGTTACCATCTCTTCACTTAATCAAAATTAAAGGAAGATATCGGAATTACATACCAGATCTGTTGTTGTGTGACTGGCCTGAGATTGCACAGCACAGCCAGCAGGAGGAGCATTCATAACATTGGTGAGGCACTTGATATAGCACCTTAACAAGCCATCGAGACATCTTCAGAGTGCTTCATAGTATATAATAAAAAGTGCAGTGACTGTGTATTCTTTCTGGGTGAAGGTAACAAACGATTGAGCACAGCAAAGTCCCACAAACAGCGACCATGTGTGAGACTGATTTTATTTGACGGATAGTTGGTCAGGACACCAGGGCAGACTCCCTTCAGCTTTCGAATCTTTAACATCAATGGCTCATCCAAACAACGGTACCTCTGACAATGCAACCTCCACCTGCCCTCCCTACCCCCACCAGTTAATTGGAGTGTCAGGTAGACGAGATTCCAAGTACTAACATTGGGCTTGAACCCGCAACCTCTGGCTCAGAGGCGAGAGTGATGCCACCACACCAGGCTGACATACAGAATCATTGCACATCATCAGACCATATTGGGTGACAGATAAGCTGTGTATATAATTTGCTCTGACTGTGACTTTTGCATTCACTAATAATAGTGGAAGTCAAGCTGACTATTTGATAGGATTACTGCACTGAGCAGCACAAAGCAGATTAATCAATTGGTCCCAAACTGGATCCAGGGGCATTATTATAAGAATTCCTGGGAGACTGTAGAAGTACATAGATCAATTCAAATCCCAATAATGGATTTAAACCTCAATATGAGTTCCCTATATTCCCACGTTATTGGACATTTCCAAGGAACATAAAGGAGAATGCTGACGTCTCTGCAATTTAGCCAGTATCTTCACAATCTGTTAGTTCTTGTTGTCTGTGATAGATATATATATATATATATATATACATATATATATACATACAGTATATACATATATACATTGTTGCATTAAATTGACTTTTTCTGATCTTGTTGGAAATCATTTATACGTTACTCTTCATATTGATATGATATTCAATCCTTCACATCCTGAATATGGCCGACATGCACCGAGTTCATCGAAGTTAAAGTAAACCAATACAACCGGTCTCAGCTCTGTTCAGGACATTATGAATTCCTCCAGAGTTGACAAGAGTTCGCATAATGATTTGTATCAGTGCAGTTGTATCAAAGAGAGGTGCTGAATTTGAATTGATTGAAACAAATCAATAACTTCCTAGATGTTTAATTTCTGCATGGCAGAATATAATTGCAATTCTCCTGGTGACGAAGAAGAAAAAGGTCTGTAAGGTCTTCATCACATTAGCTTTCAGTGTGCAGAGGGCTGACTAGATTATGCCACGGTAGTACACTGGGGAAGATATCACAATATATGGAAGCAATAACATGTTTCACTTGTAGTATCTCAAATAAATGGGTAAAAATCACGGTCTGCCAAATGAAACTTTTAAATAATAGCTGGAAAATCACTGTTCATCTTCAAGCTCAGGAGAAAAAGCTAATAAAGAACATTTATTGTAGTGAATAACAAAAGATCTGCATCATTTCAAAAAGTCTTTATGAAATAACATGACAACAGAAGCTGTTTCACAGTAACAGTTCAGTCGAGCAGAATGATGAATACATAATTTAGCTCTTGCACAGGTTTATGAATTTACCAATAGGTTATAAAAGGCATGTTTTTAAATGAAATCCTTTACCTTTTACTGCAGGGCTGTAATTGCCAATTAAATTCCAAGATGTTTTCAATTTTGACTGCAAATATAGTCACTACATTTCACAGTAAAAATTATTTCTGTGAAATGCTTTGAGACTTCTAAACTGATATGGTACGGGCTTATATCAAATGAAAGGATGTTATTGTTATTATTTCTACCATGGACGCTGTGAGACACAAGTAAAAGATTTTCATTTTGTTTGATGACTTTAGTTTATTTTCATTTGGAAATTGGTCCATATTACATCTAAAATATATAAATCAGGAGAAGATCTTAAAATAATGCTATTCTCAACATTTATTTTTCTATTGCGGTTTTGCGTTAGAGTTAGTACACAATACAATTAATGTTTAAAGGGCATCTTTCACATCAGGAAGATGTGTCAAAGAGCTTCAAGATGCTGGATGAGCACCCAAGCTGGAGGTGGGAGCCAAGGGGAATGTGGAGGGGAAAGATGGCCTGGTTATACATCATAGATTTGTGTGTCAGCCCAGTTCAGCAGATAGCAATTTCACCTCCGAGTCATAAGGTTTGTTTTTTCAGCTCCAATTTGTCTTGAAACTCCTATAATTTACGATATCACTCCGATGCAGTGCTGGAGTGTGCTGTATTGTTGTCCTTTTGATGAGCTGTTAAACCGACAACAACAAACAACACCAAATTATTGTGCCTTTCACGTCAGGAGGACTTTCCAAGATCGTATCTCCCTGTTCGGGTGGACGGTAAAGATCCCATTGCTATTTGAAAGGAGAAGGGAGATTCTCCCAGTGCCCTGACCAACTATCCCTCAAATAAAATTGCTCACTCATTTTATACATGTTTGGGGGACATTGCTGTGTGCTGATTGGTGTTTGCCCATAAAAACACACAGTCGCTACACTATATATCGTGTGAACCACTTTGGGATATCTTCCTGATGTGAAAGGCGTTATGCCAAATGTAAGCATTATTATTACTGTCCCACGATCGAAAGGTTAACGAGACATGCTTTGAGACGTGCCTTGATAGAGAAGAGGGAGGGAATGAGTTGAAATTAGTTGAAGGGACTATAATACACTGTATTCCTGCAGAATTAAAGCTACACTTGGCAATAACTTTGTTACAGTAATATTACTAGCAATTTTAATGTCCACGTGTGAACTCTTTTAAAATGAAATTATGGAGGCTGAAATTTATTTTGTTCTTCCAGAAAGCAAAGGGTTCATGTCATTAATAATATGAAGAATTTTGCAGCATCAATTCCTTAAGTCCCCTTACAATAGTTGCTTTATTAATCCATATATTATAATGCATAAACAAATGTAAAGGGATTGAAATATATCTGCAGTCTTCATCTGTAAAGCAAATAATTAATTTAATCACATTAACATAGCAACTATTTTCTGATTCTTTTGTGGATTTTAGCATCCAATGTGTCCTTTAACCTTAAGAACTGTGTACATACTTCTGTTTGCTTCCTCCCTTGGCTCCTTCAAGGCCGGTCTCAAGATCCTCATCTTCGATCATGCCTTCTGCCGCCCTCCCAACTTTCTCCCTCCCCTCTCCCCTACCCTGCCACCTCCCCCGTGCTCAGATCCTGACCTGACTGTTCAGTGCCTTTGGACGTCCTCCCAACGTGAAAGGCACTCTATAAATGTAATTTTGTTGTTGGTGTTGCTGCCAGGAGTGACTTTGTTTGTGTTTTATTACTGCAATATACAATATCATTATTATATTATTATTATCATTGCAATAATCAAACATATGTACAGTATTTCAATATATTTCAATAAAAAATAAAAACAATTGTTGACATCACTTCTGTTTGGAAACTCATCTCTTTATTCTCCAAATGCCGTTTAAACCTTTTTTCTTCTGTATTTGACACTTTAAATTTATTTTTGTAATTTTGTACTAAATCTTATTTAACTCTATTTGTTTTTAATTTATATTTTTATCTTATTTATTTTTATCTTGAACTATAGGAATATCTCTTCCCCTTTGCACCACTAATGCAGTGTTGATTCTTAGTTGGTAGCAAAACTGCCATTGAGTCAGCAGGTTGTGGGATCATATTGCGCATCAGAATTTAGAGTTTGTAGTCTCGGGTGGGGTGGGCAGACGCTCTACACTCTATGCTGAGGAAGTGTTGTGGGATTGCTGCAACACCAGAGGTGTCAATCTTCGGATGAGACATTAAATCAAGGTCCCATCTGCCAATCAAGTGGATGATAAATATTCCATAATTCTATTTGCAAAGAGAAAAGCGTTTCTCCCTGTGTCCTGTCCAGCTATCCCCCAGATTTGAAAAGAAATGGCCATTTACTTCATGATTCTGTAGAAAATTGCAAAGAGCAATTTGGGCTATTGGGTTCACACCGAAATATACAATCAATGCTCTTTACAACATCAACAAAATTACTTGTTTCACATCAGGAGGACGTCCCAAGGTGCTGGACAGTCGCTGCTTCAGATCTGAGCTGAGGACGGTGGGAAGGGGGCTGGGGTGGGGTGGGGAGGGAAAGGGGGGAATAGGAATTTCCGATGGGTTCATCGAAGAGGAGAGTCTTGAGGTGAGACTTGAAGGAGGCCAGGGAGGGGGCAAGGCAGAGGGACTGTGGGATAGAGTTCCAGAGGTTGGAGGCAGAGTGACTAAAGACTCACCCGCTAATGGTGGGGCGAGTGGGTCGGGGGATGTGGAGCAGGCCAGAGCCTGCTGAGCGGAGGGAGGGGGCGAACAGGTTGTTAAGGAGACAGGAGGTCACGGCTGTAGGGTGGGGCCAGGTTGTGGAGGGCTTTAAATGTGAGGACCAGGATCTTAAATTAGATCCTCTGGATGATGGGGAGCCAGTGGAGTCGGGCGAGAATGGGGGAAATGGGGTCACGGAGTTTGGAATGGTAGAGGACACGGGCCGCAGAGCTCTGGATCATCTGCAGCCTGTGGAGGGAGGAATTGGGAAGGCCGACAAGCAGAGCATTTGCATAGTCGAGCTGGGATGTAATGACGGCGTGAAAATGCTGAAGTATTTTGACATGACAAGATGCTGTATTAAATGCAAGGATTATATTTAATGTATATTTAATGTTTTTCGTTTGGGAATTTTTTTCTGAAATGCAAAACATGCAACTGATCATTATTAATAATGCCCAGCATCAATATGAGTGACATTAATCATGTTCACTTGTATCATTCAACTTATCTCTGTGTGAATGTGGATTACGCTGGTCTCCACGTCACAACATGAAGATCAAACACAACAATTCAGGTTTATCTTGTGCTTCTCTTCCAGCCCCCACACCATCTCATGCAGGGTTCCTCAGGGCTCTGTCCTCCGTCTTATCCTCTTCAACCTCTACAACCTTTTTTTTGCTGCGAACCAAATTAGCCTGGTCCTCCCACCACTAGGGGGCATTATCTCGACTGAAGCTCAGTTCAGCCAAAACGTTATCTCCGTCTGTTTTGTGGACTCAGTGCAATTCGTAAGTAAGCTCTTTATACAAATTGATCAGCGGTGTCGCTTTTTTTTAGCGTTAATAGTTTGTTTTAGTGTTACAAAAAGCATTTTCAACATTAAAAAAAGGAAAAAAAAAAATAATTCTGATGGCCCTTCGCGATTCCGATTTGGGTCGGGACCCGAGGTTGGGAAGCACTGCTCTACATGCTCCCCATTGCATCATCCGCAGACATGAGGTAAATTTCCTCATCAACACGGGTGATACCCAACTCTGACTCTCTGCCTCCAACCTCAATTCCAGGACAGTTGGCGCCCTGACAGACTGCCTGTCAGACATCAAGTCCTGGATGAGACACAACTTTCTACAGCTAAACATCAGCAAGACCAAGGTCCTCCTGATTGGCTCGAGCCAGCACCTCTGCACCTCAGGCACTGACAGCATCAGCATCCATGGATGCACATTCCACTTAACCGAGCCACTCAGAAACTTGGATATTATTGACCCTGAACTGTCCTTTCTCCCCCATATCTGTGCCAACAACACTCATCTCCACCACTGCCTCACCGCTCAGGTCGCTTGAAACCCTTAGACATGCATTTGTCACCTCAAGGCTCGACTACAGCAACTCAATCCTTGTCGGCCTCCCCAACTCTTGCATCCACAAGCGGCAGATCATCCAAAACTCTGCAGCTCATGTCCTCTCCCGCACCAGGCTCCACGACCCCATCATCCCCACCCTCGCCCAGCTCCACTGGCTCTCCATCCCTCAAAGGATCAAATTCAAGATCCTCAACCTCACTTTCAAGATCCTTCATGGCCTTGCCCCCTCCTACCTCTCTGATCTGCTGACCCCCCTATCAACCTGTCTGCTTCCTCCATTCAACAGGCTCTGGCCTGCTCCATGTCTCCCACCCAAACTGTCCTACCATTGGTGGCTGGGCTTTCAGCCTCTCTGCCCCTATGCTTTGAAACTTAAATCCTTTTGCCTTGCTGCCTCCTTTACGTCCTTCAAGGCCCATCTCAAAACCCTCCTCTTCAACTGTGCCTTCAGTCGCTCTCCTACTCTTCTACTCTCCCTCATCCCAACTCCACCGTGCTCAGGTCCTGACCTCTAACAGTTCAACACTTTGGGACGTCCTCCCAATGTGAAAGGTGCTCTACAAATGTAATTTTGTTGATGTGGTTTACCAAATACTGTACTTCAGTGACCAAAGCTACACTGTTATGCAGTAGTCTAGTCTAGAAAAAACACCCTGCTGTTGCTTTTAAATACATCTATGTGAAAGGAGCACACTTCATGAACAGTAAATCATCTAAAGTTTAGGATTGATGTTGCAAAGTTGGTGCTATGACCTTTTTGCTTTTTTTTTATTTAAAAAAAAACCCGTACAATCACTCCGGATCAAATTTCTACACAGTTGGACAAATGTCCATTCATTCCGCTGCCTCGATAGATGGAACAATAGTGTCAATCCTATGAAGTAATATCCATCAGAACTCTCTCCTGTCAGGCCTGTCTCCCAGGCATGTCAGCGATGGTGGGACAAAACGTCATCTGCCAGGCATCTCATAGCACAACTGAGCAATTAGATGATCTGGTCTCAGCCTTAGGGAACAGTCATTTTAGCAAAAAGGGAACGGAAAATACCAAGATGTAAGACAGATTATTTGCCAATCCTGAACAAGGTAGGATTTACTTAATACCTTACTCAATGTGGAAAGGTATACACTTGTCTACACTAAGAGGTGGATCTGTCAGTAATCTGGGCTGGTGAAACACATCCATTGTTGGGGTCCTGTCTGTATAAACCTGAAAAACTATAGTTGTAATCCTTAATTAAGAATGCATTAGACCATGTCTAAATCACAGTCAGTCAGCACAAGAAGGAACATTAGACTCATAGCCGTTTCATAGTTAATAATATGCAATCTGGAAATGTAGTAGCAATGTCACATTTTTGTGTTCCAGGGACTTTACACTTTCCTTCAGAATAATTGTCCCCAAAACCTCAGTCTGATAGGAATACCAGCCATCGATAGATATCCACAGCATGATTGATTTGATCCTGGCAAAATAGTTTTATTGATTAGTACTCAAACACTCATTTCCCACCCTTTTGCACAGAAGGAGTAGACATGAGGACGGCTAGGAAAGAATTTCTAGACCTGATAATTGACTAATATTTGGTGTGTTTTAGAATCTGGATTAGGTGGGGTGGGTGGGTAGGTGTTAGGGTGTTGTGTTTCAGTGTGTAAGCCTTTAAAGACTGAACTGAATCAGATTTAGAATAATGCACTGGTGACAAAAAGAAGAGAATGCAGGAGCAGGGTAGTCATCAGAGAGCTTTGGGCGTAGCGTAGGCCGGGAGAGTGAATAGACAATGGAAACGATAGTTGTTATATCATGTCACAAATTGCTTCAAATCTCTCTTTTTTCTTCTTTTGCTGTTACTACGTGTCAACCCATTTAGCTGTGGTTTAATCCATTTAACTTGTCAGGGTCAGTCTGTTCCAACAACCTGCCTTCAGGAATCATTATACGATGCCTCAAATATGAACGAACAAGGAACAAGTTTGGATTTGCTGATATGAAGGCGAGAGTTCATATGAAAACACAATCTTAATTTATCAGATTAAATTCACATTAAATGTTATTCTGGATTTAATTTGTTCCTCTGAAAGCAGCAAATGCCCCTCTTACAATTCATTACCAATAGTAATATTATGTTAATAATAAATAATCTGTGACTTTGGTAAAGTGTTTATATTGGGCAAATATTTTTCAGGCAAATGACTATTAACAATAATTTACATTTATTTCGTGATTTTATGCCAGGATGTCTCAAAGCATTTCACACGGTTAACGGGGAATTTTAAAAAATTATATTTTAAATAAAAATCCAAATATCTATCTGTAGAAGCATCAAGGAAAATAGATCATTTAGAAAGAAATGTATGACAGGCTTGCTAAAATTGATATTTTAATCTGGCCATAACATCTGCACACAGATTGGATTGTCTTTCAGTGCAGCAGACAAATAATCAAGTCATCACACTAATATAAAAAAAAATTATATTTCTCCCATTCATCTATTTACCTGAATGCAAGATAGCGCAAGAGATTGATTTGACAAAGAGGCTGAAATGATTCAGATGTGTTTGGAAATTAATCCTCTGAATTGGATGAAGAATCCTAGCAATAAGACCTTAAGTGGAAAAGATCATAGAATCATTTTACGACAGACCTGTTCTCCCTAAATAAAGATCTAATTCTCTTTTAAAAGCTGTTATCGAATCGACCTCCACCACCTTTTCAGGCAATGCATTCCAGATTCAAACAACCCGCTGAGTGAAAAAAATTCTCCTCAGCTCCCCTCTGCTTCGTTTTGAAACTATTTTAAATCTGTGACCAGATTTTTCCTTATTCACCCTGTCGAATCCCCTCATGATTTTATAAACCTCTATCAGGTCTCCTCTCAACGTTCTCTGTTCCAAAGAGAATAAACCTAGCCTATCTAGCCTTTCCCCATAACTCAAGTCCCTCAATCCTGGTACCATTCAAGTAAACCTTCTTTGCACCCTTTCCAATGCCTTAACAACCTTGCTATAGTGTGGTGACCAGAATTGGATACAGTACTCCAGCTGAGGCCTAACCAAAGTTTTATAGAGGTTAGTCAGCACTTCCTGACTTTTGTACTCTATACCCTATTTATAAAGCCTAGTATCCCATATGCCTTCTTAACGGCGTTGTCTACCTGTCCTGCCACCTTGAAAGAGTCACTAAAACAAATCCCCAGGTCTCTCTGTTCGCTCACACCCCTTAAAATTGTACTATCTAGCCTGTATTGCCTCCCCTCATTTCTTCTCCCAAAATGTATCACCTCATACTCTCTGCATTAAACTTCATCTGCCATGTGTCTGCCCACTTTACCATTTTATCTATATCTTCTTGCAGATGGTTACTATCCTCCTCACTATTTACTATTCTCCCTAACTTAGTATCATCTGCAAACTTGGAAACTGTGCTCCTTGCACCCAAGTCCATATCATTAATATATATTAAAAAGAGCAGTGGTCCCCAAACCGATCCTTGGGAGATGGCGCTGCACACTTCCCTCCAGTCTGAAAAACAGCTGCTCACCACAACTCTCTGCTTTCTGTCTCACAGCCAGTTGTGGATCCATGCTGCCACTGTCCCTTTAACACCGTGGGCCTCTACTTTCCTAATAAGCCTCTCATGCGACACTTTGTCAAATGGCTTTTGAAAGTCCATGTAAACTACATCAATTGCGCTACCCTCGTCCACCCATTCCATTACCTCATCAAAAAATTCTATCAGATTTGTAAGGCAAGATTTGCCTTTAACAAATCCGTGCTGGCTGTCCTTTATTAGCCTATATCTTTCTAGTGAAGATCTATCTTGTCCCTGATTATAGACTTTAGAAGTTTGCCAACTACCGACGTTAGACTGACTGGCCTGTAGTTCCCTGTAGGCCTGTAGGTTTGTCCTTCTGCCCCTTTTTATACAGGGGAGTAACATTAGCAACCTTCGAAGAGCATCTCAAGAAGATCTTAAATTCATGGCCTGAAAGTTAATCTTTGGCTTCAGAATTAATAATCTCTCTGATACTGCTCATGCTATGATTTTGAAAGGACCAATATCCATCTGTGAAAATCAGTCTTTACTTTTCAAAATGTCCTGAATTAGATTTAGAATAATACATTGGTGTGACAAAAATAAAGCAGTAGGGCGGACCTCAGGGAGCTTTTGATATGGCATAAAATGGGAATGTGAATATTGCGCAAGAATCAAGTCAGCACTCTACACAGTCTCGGTAGTCCGGTTACTGAGCCAGGCAGGTCTGCAGCTCTCTAGGACACTGCTGATGACAGCACAACCAGCCTTGCTCATTGGCATGACTTGGAAGAGCAGAAAAGTTACTAGGGGCAGCGAGTCATCACACTAATTTCCTGTTAGCCAAAGCCCCAATGGGCTGGGTGATCCTAGCTGGACAAGCAGCAGGAAAGCTTGTCAGACAATGATATCAATGGCGAGCTGTGTGGTATTAGCTGCTCAGACTCCTGCAATACCCCCAACACCAACTCTGGGCTTTCCAACCCGCGCCTATTCATTTCCAGAATGAAGGTTGCGTCACTACATGGAGAGAGTGCCCACTCCATTTCAATAAATATCTCTAGAATTTCCATATCTGGTGGGATGCGTGGAATTCTATTTGCTTTGGATACTCTTAAGGATTATGAATGATTTCAGACCCCCCCCACCAAAACAAAAAACTGATTATCTTGAATCCAATTGTGAGGACCAAAATTTGGCAAAATAAGTCAAAATACTTGGAAGTTGGAGTTTCTTTAATAAAATGATGTGCACATAAACTCAACAGGATGAAAGCCACATGGTTCATTTCCAATATTTAATATCAGTTTCATGCTATTAGAACAGCTGGTACTTAAGGTTAGCCTAACCGAAGCAATAAAGCTTATTTTGGGATTGTTTTCTTTGGCGATATGACCAATCTGGCATTACAGAGCTAATATTGATCTGGTTCCTGGCAGCCTAGGAGCAACTGTAGGCCCGTACACCCTGGTAATCTAATATCAGCAGACAACTGATCCTTGCTGGTGAACATTGTGAATATGTTTCTAGGAAGAGCTTCGACCAAGTCTAATCCCTGGAAGTAAATGTGCTCTTATTCCCTAATGATCTGAAGAGATTTGCACAGCAGATATTGCTTTGGGAGTGGGACAAGAGGACTTACATTTTGGATCTCTACATTTTCTCTATAACTGAGTTCTCCTAATGCTTTCCTTGTTGAATATCTATTACATTCTAGAATGGAGGAGCCCTGTCATCCTCTGCCACATCCATGTCATATCAATACTTACAATGCTTACAAAATACGCAGTCACTACACTGTACGGAATATCCTGTTAAGCACTTTCAGATGTCCTTTCGATGTGAAAAGACTTAAATCAAATTTTAGGATTATTATTGCAGTACAGTATTTGATAACACTCTTATTATCCTTAGTATATCGCCTTTAAAGGCTCCAGACCACTGATAGCTCTGCAGCTTGTGTCATCTCCTGCAACAAGCTCTGTGAGCTGATCACCCCCATCCTCGCTGCTTCGCTGGCTCCTCATCCTCAGATGATTCAGTTTACGATCCTCGACCACATTTTTAAAGCCCTCCATAGGCTTGCTTCATCCTTTCTTCCCCCACCCTTTGAAACTCCATTTCTGAATCCCTTAGCCTCACCCGCCCTATTGCCTCCTTCAAGGCCAGACTCGAGATCTTTCTCTTTGAGACTGTGCATTTAGTCACCCTCCGAATCTCACTCCTTCCCACTTGCCCTCTCCTTCCCCCCTAGCCCTACGTTAAGAACATAAGAACATAAGAAATAGAAGCAGGAGTAGGCCATTTGGCCCATAAAGCCTGACCCGCCATTCAATCATGGCTGATATTCTACTATAACTCCACCTCCCTGCCTTAGCCCATCCCCCTTAATCCCTTTATAAATGAGAAATCTATCTAACTCAGTCTTGAATATGTTCAAGGACTGAGCATCAGCAGCCCTTTGGGGTAAATAATTCCATACATTCACCACCTTCTGAGTGAAGAAGTTTTTTCTCAACTCAGTGTGAAAGGGCTGACCCCTAACTTTAAGACTGTGACCCCTGGTTTTAGATTCTCCAACCAGGGGAAACAATCTCCCACTATCTACTTTGTCATGCTCCTTAATAATCTTATAGGTTTCTATAAGATCCCCTCTAATTCTCCTCGCAGTTCCAGAGAATATAGGCCCAAATTAATCAACCTATCATCATAACTCATCCCCCTCATTCCAGGTACTAACCTAGTAAACCTACACTGTACTCCCTCCAAGGCAAGTACATCCTTTCTTAAATAAGGAGACCAACAATGCACACAGTATTCCAGTTGTAGTCTCACCAGGGCTGTATACAGCTGCAGCAAGTCTTCCCTACTCTTATACTCTAACCCTTTCATAATGAAAGCTAACATACCGTTAGCCTTCCTAATTGCCTGCTGCACCTGCATACTAACTTTCTGTGTTTGGTGTACAAGGACACACAAGTCCCTCTGGAGAGATTGGAAAGCTAACACTTTCCAATCTCTCCCCCTCTAAAAAAATAACCTGCTCTGATGTTTTTGCGACCTATGTGGATGACTTTGCACTTCCCTACATTATACTTCATCTGCCACGTACCTGCCCACACCTAACCTATCTATATCGCGCTGCATTTTTTTTACTGTCATCCTTGGTAGTAACACTTCCTCCTAGTTTCGTATCATCATCAAATTTAGATATATTATGCTCGATGTTCTTATCTAGATCATTGATGTGGATGGTAAATAGCTGAGGCCCAAGGACTGATCCTTGTGGCACTCTACTAGTCACATCCCGCCAATCTGAGAAGAACCCGTTTATCCCTACTCTTTGTTTCCTACCCATTAACCATTCTCTAATCCATGTTAATATGTTCCCCCCAATTCCGTGGGCCCCTATCTTTTGGATCAACCTTTTACGCGGCATCTTATCGACTGCCAAATCCAAATAGACTACATCCACTGATTCACCCCTATCTAGTTTACTTGAAATATCCTCAAAAAATTCTATGAGATTGGTCAAAAATGACTTCCCTTTTGTAAACCCATGTTGACTTGGCCTAATTATATCGTGCTCCCCTAAACACCCCACTAAACCATCCTCAATCAAGGATTCTAATTTTTTTTTCTATCACTGAAGTCAGACTAACTGGCCTATAGTTCCCCATCTTTTCCTTTCCACCCTTTTTGAATACTGTAGTGGTGTGACATTTGTGATCTTCCAATCCATGGGGACTGTTCCAGAATCCAAGGAATTTGGGAAGATCAGACACAAGGCCCCACTATCTCATAAGCTACCTTTTTTAAGACCCTGGGATGCAAGCCATCCGGACCAGGGATTTATCAATTTTTAGTGCTAACAGTTTCCCTCGCACCAATTCTCTGCTAATGAAGATTTCCTTAAGTTGCTCCCTATCATTTACCCCTTGGTATATCCCTATTGTTGGCAGACTTGTTGTGTCTTCTAGGGTGAAGACAGACGCAAAGTATTCATTTAGGGACTCCGCCATATCACTATCCCCATTACAACTTCTCCCATCTTTGCCTGAAGTGGACCTACATTTACTCTCACTAGCCTATTGACTTAATGTTCCTAGCTAACTTGCCCGCATCCTCCATTTTTTCACTCTTAATGAGCTTTTTAATTATTTTTTGTTGGTTCTTAAAACTCTCCCAATCCTCAGACCTGCTGCTTTTCTTGGCAGTTTTATAGGCTTTTTCTTTTAATTTTATACTTTCCCTAACTGCTCTAGTTAGCCACGGATGAATTTCCCTGTGGTACTCTTATTCCGCAGGGGAATATGCAACCTCTGTGAATTCTGTACTATATCCTTAAATATTTTCCACTGTTGGTCTACCGTTCTACCTCCTAATTTGATTCTCCTGTCTATTTTACACAGATCTTTCCTCATACCTACAAAATTAGCCTTATTTAAATTCAAAATACTTGCCTCGGATTTAACTATATCCCTTTCTAACTTAATACAAAATTCAATCATGTTGTGACCACTCTGCCCTAGAGGAGCTTTAATATCTATATTGCCGACTAGCCCTCTTGCGTTACACAAAACAAGGTCTAGCATGGCCTGTCCCCTACTTGGTTCCTCGGCGTGCTGCTCTAGAAAGCTGTCTCTCATACACTCAATGAACTCTTCCTCTAACCTACTTTTGCCAATTTGGTTTTCCCAATCTATGTGAAGATTGAAATCACCCAATATTATTGCTTTACCTTTCCTACATGCTCCTCTGATTTCTTGATTCATATCTTGTGCTATAAATCACTATTTGGGGTTCTATAAACCACTCCCATTAATATTTTCTGCCGCTTATTGTTTTTTTTCACCCATATTGACTACCTGGTTATCGGATTTCAGATCCTTCCTCTCTACTGCTATTATTTCATCCTTGATTAACAGGGCTACCCCCCACATTCCTCTTGATTCCAACCCCCAGCACAGGTGCAAATACCTCGACTGTCCAGCATTTGGGATGTCCTCCCTACATGAAAGGCACTACAGTATATAAATACAATTTGTATTTCCTGTATTGAAAAATATTTTTTGTTTCGAAACTTGTGAATTGTATATTCAGTCATCAGTCAGATTCAAAACATATTTGGGGAAAAGTAATAGAGTATCGACAGAAATTAGACACTGCAAACATTAGAGCCTACGACCGAACCTTGCAATGTAATGTATACCACAGAGTCATTTGCTATTTATCGATGAGAGCAAAGAGCACAGAATAGCAAAGACAGGCAAAGACGCAGTCTTGTGAGCAAACAATTTTCCCAAGAATAGTAAAGGTCAAAAGGAGACCTGAGTGATTTTTAAAATTATGATCAAGTCAACAGGGAGATAGATGTCAGTTTCACTTATAGGCAAACCAGTACCTAGAGGACATAGATTTAAGGTACTTACAAAGGGAGAGGTGAGGAGGTGAGTGTTTTTACACAGGGGTTTATTAGAAAATGGAATACCCTAACTTGAGCCATGGCTAAGACCAAATCCACGTTAGCTTTTAATAGAGAATTATCTCAAATATCTGTGAAGAAAATAAAAGTATGTATATTTGGAAAGGGAAAAAAGAATTGGAATAAACAGACAACTGTTTCAGACAGCCAGTACTGGCATGATGGGTCAAATGACATTCTTCTGTCTTGTAATTTTCTATGTTTCTGTGGTGAGCAAAACACCCGATACCACACGCATTTTGGCTTTTCCATTTCTAGCCACCAATTCCCAATCAATGCCTAATTTTTTGTTAGCATAAATTGCATTTTTTTTGGTATTTATAAATAGCATTTCAATTGGATTTGAATGAAATTTGATAATACAAAGATCCCCAAATTGTCAAAGGTTAAAAGGGAAACTGTAAGAAAATGACAGATTATATTGCTACTGTATGTATTACAGGTATTAGGTTTTCCCAGCCATGGAGTTGAAAGTCTGTGGCAGATATTAGGAAAATGAAAGCATACAATTATTACATTGTCCCTGTAACAAAATGTTGACGACAAAACATTTATGACCTTCACATTTAACTTGTTGCAATCATGGTATCAAATATTAGATAGAAGTTAGACTCTTATGTCCCGAGGTCAGAAAAATTATTTAGTAGCCACCCAAGCAACATTTTATGAGCCCAGCTGGAAATGTCATGTTATTCGAAAGGAAGAGGCAATGACAAAGAGAGCAGGAAATTCACTGAGACCAACCAACGTACATTTCTAATGCAGACAGCATCAGCAAACAACTGTAAGAAATACATTGCTTCGAAGTTTACCTTCAATAACCTGTGAATATTGTCTTGTGCCAGCACACAATATTAGCTTCATACTTGTTTAACACATAATTGGACGTAGCCGAAATCTACCCAAATTTAGCCTGTAAATCTGCGTTGTGTTGGGTTCAACTTTCTGAATTGAGATTGGCGATGGACATGTAAACGTTACGCGTTGAGTTCTGTAACCGAGTTGGCAGATCCCCAGAGACAGAGCACACATGGGGGGCAAACTTTGTTGATGAACAGATGGTTTACGATAATCCTTGCGTTTGATACAGCGCTTTTCACATCTTCTAGACGTTTCAATGTGCTTCACAGAATACCCCCTTTTATTCGCGGTTTATTTAAACAGGAGAGAAAACTTCCCCCACCCACACCCAAGCATCTTTAGCAAAGCCCACCACTGCCCATTGATTCTGGCAAATCTGGAGGATTTGACTGCAGGATTCCCTTTTTTTCAGTGTCGGTGTGAGAGAGGTCAGAGGTGTACTGTGTTAATCTTTTATATCACGCAGGCTTCGCTTCATGAGGTATATGACAAGGATGTGGCATGCTATGGGAACCGTGGTTCAACCAATTTTCAAATAGGAATTGGTGGGAGTGAACGGAATTGAGGACTTGTTCTGGCATTTAGCTTTCCATGTAATGCTCACACCAAGGTAACGTTGTCTGAAGGCAGAGGTTTTGTGTTTTTGTGGTACAGTTTGCGTCACAAAAGAGTGAGTATTATTTTTGAAATGCATATCAGGTGATAGGTCTTTGGTGTGTGGGTAGGATATCACTTATTTTGTGTCCATTACACAACAAATAGTTTGGCCCCACATTTTAATTTCAATGTGATCTTTTGATGTTTGTTGTTTTTTGAAGTGTCAGATTTGTTGATTTTCATGGGAGGCCGGACCCAGGAACAAAATTATAAAAGGAGAATGAATAGAATTGATTATACTGCTTACAGCCACCATAAATAAATAATAAATAATCCTTCCATTTGATCTAGCATCCATCATGTCAGGTAAATATCTAAAAGTGCCTCAAACAATTTTACTGTAAAGTAAGGTACGTTTTTTGGTAGGCAAATGTGGCAGGCAATTTCCACATAGCCGTGTCCCATACAGCAGGTATAACATGTATGACCAGTTTTATCCTGGGAGCTTGCTGACCTGAATACTGGGACAAAAAATTTGAGTAGTGCCACGGGACTTTTAAAGTCCACCTAGAAAAGCAGAGAGTGTAGTTTAATAACGATGATAATAATCCTTGCATTTGACATTGCGCTTTTCACGTCTTCTAGACGTCTCAAAGCGCTTCACAGAATATACTGTCACGTGAATTGACTATATATTTGTGGGCGAAACGCAGCAGCCAATTGCACACAGCAGCGTCCCACAAGAGTCGTGGATTGAAATGTTTCACCCCAGGATGGAATTGGATTTATTGCCAACAATATGTGTATTGAAGTAACACCGCTGTGTTTAGTTAGCAGTATTTCATAACTTAAAAAAGGAAATGTCTCATTATTAAACTTCTAAAACATTGTATTCTTCAAAACATTCACAATCTATTTATTGGGGAATAAACATGTGTATTTCATGATGAGCAAAACAAACAATTTGACAAATGGACAACATCAAAACTTGCACTATTTCTCAAATCCAAAGTTAAATAAGTCCTGTAGCTCAGTGGTTAGAGCACTCGCCTTACAGGCATGAGACCTGTGTACGAATCCAGGCAGATCAGGGTGAAATCTTGGGCAAGTTTCCTTATTCCACATGCCTAATAATAATCCCTCCAAAAAAAATGGTCATTTCAACCCACGACTGTTTGTGGGACGCTGCTGTGTGCAATTGGCTGCTGCATTTCGCCAACAAATATACAGTCAATTCACTTTACAGTATATTCTGTGAAGCGCTTTGAGACGTCTAGAAGACGTGAAAAGCTCTAAATCAAAATGCAAGGATTATTATGTTATTATTATAAATTCCTCACCTGCAAAGCTATCAAATTCCCTCTCAAAATGGAAATCGAATGAAAATGGAGCCAAAGTATAGATACTGAATGCAGTCTGCAGACCCCAAACAACCTGTTTTTGTATTGCATCTCTCCAAGTCACTCTATAGATTTCTGAATTATTCTGAGTACAGTTTTGAATGACGATGTGTCATTGCTCTGACACTCAGGATAGAGTATATCCTTTTGAGACGTCTCAACGACGTGATAAGGCGCCGTATCAAATGCCAGGATAACTGTAGCTCCCGTAGCTCAGTGGTTAGAGCGCTCGCCTTACAAGCGTGAGACCGGTGTTCGAATCCAGGCAGGTCAGGGCCAAACCTTGGGCAAGTTTCCTTACTCCACACACACGCCTAATAATAAAAATTATTACAATTATTACTCCCCAATAAAAACCACGATAATAAAATTGGTCATTTCAATCCACGACTGTTTGTGGGACGCTGCTGTGCGCAATTGGCTGCCGCGATTCGCCCACAAATATACAGTCAATTCACTTTACAGTACATTCTGTGAAGCGCTTTGAGACGCCTAGAAGACAGGAAAAGCTCTACATCAAAATTGCAAGGATTATTATTATTATATTATTATTATTATTACTCTTGGGAGAGGCGCTGGAGTTGAGGAAGAGCTTTCATGTTTAGCCCTGAGTAAATCCCCTCACACTGTAAGGTTGCAGTCGAATGAACAACAGAGAAATAAATGAAAGACTACAGTTCCCAGTATCCAGCTTTGGGGAGGATCAGAGCTGATGTCATGCGAATTGGTGTTGGTTGGATTTGCAGTCAACCTGCCCAGGCTGGTGCGTCCTCCACTGGCAGAGCAGAGCAGCAACTCAAGCCATCACCCTCCCTCCCTCCTTCCCTCCCAGACAGACAAGTCAGACAGCTGTTTGTGTAGCAGCAGCAATAACACATCCACTGCACAGATACCATCCCTCATCCTCCAAATGAGAAGAAAAGGCGTTGCCAACCGTATGCACGGAGAGCATCAGACCCTCTGCTCTAACACAAGCCCTGGACATTTGCTGTTATTTGCTCCAGGGTTTAGGGTTTAAAGGGTTTGTATGATGCTGACAAACATTGGTCTGCGTGCCGCTGCAGCCAGTGGTGAGGTGTGTGTGTGCAACACGGCTGCGTTGCTTTATTGCAGGCACAGCAGCTAGAGAGGGAGGAGAGAGAGAGAGAGAGAGAGGGAGGAGAGGAGAGAGAGGGAGAGAGAGATGCTGACTGGTCTGCATTGAGAAGGACTGCGTTCAGAGCCAAGAGAGACAGAGACACACAGAGAGAGAGAGAGGGAGAGAGAGGGAGAGAGGTGGGGGTGGGAAAATAGGCTGCAAAACAAAACCCGGAGAGGGAGAGAGAGAGAGACACACACAGACGTACACACACACACACACAGACACTCACACACACACAGACACTCACACACACACACACACAGACACTCACACACACACACACACACACACAGACATGTCTAAAACCAAGGCTTGCGAGACGGTGAAGGTGGTGGTGAGATGCCGCCCATTGAACGGCAAGGAAGACGCGGCTGGCTACGAGGAGATTGTGGACATGGACGTGAAATTGGGACAGGTGTCCATCCGCAACCCCAAAACCATCTCCAGCGAGCTGCCCAAGACCTTCACCTTCGACGCCGTGTACGACATCAACTCGAAGCAAAGCGACCTGTACGACGAGACTGTCCGCCCTCTGATCGACTCGGTTTTGCAGGGTTTCAATGGGACGATCTTCGCTTATGGCCAGACGGGGACTGGGAAGACCTACACCATGCAGGGGCTGTGGGCTGACCCGGAGAAGAGGGGCATCATACCCAACTCGTTCGAGCACATCTTCACTCACATCTCGAGATCCAAGGACCAGCAGTACCTGGTACGGGCGTCTTATCTGGAGATCTACCAGGAGGAGATCAGGGATCTGCTGCACAGGGACCAGAGCAAAAAACTCGAGATGAAAGAGAAACCAGAGACTGGTGTTTACATCAAAGGTGGGAGGACAACACTCAGTTTTTTATCTTCATTCCCCCTCCCTCCCTCCCTCCCTCCCTCCCTCCCTCCCTCCCTCCCTCCCTCCCTCCCTCCCTCCCTCCCTCCCTCCCTCCCTCCCTCCCTCCCTTCCATCCTCTCCCTCCCTCCTCCCTCCCTCCCAACATTTAACGATAAAGAGAGAATAACACTTGCAAATGTACGGAAACCATAATAAATAAGACAAGGTCGTTATAGTGATGAGAATAATTTTCGGGTCTCGGTTACAGCCCTTTCCTTAGCCAAGAAAGACCTTTCTTTTCCCCCCCTCCCACTGATTCGGCCCCGGGATCCGTTATTGGGAAGCGCTCTGAGACGCCGTCCAGCGTGGAGAGCGCTGTATCAAACCCAAGTTGTTGTTGTAATATTAATAATAATAATAATCCTAGCATTTGATATGATGTCTTATTCACGCCTTCGCGACGTCTCTCAAAGCGCTTCGTAGAAGGTACCGTGAAGTGTATTCACTCTACAGTATTTTGTGGGCGAAATGTGGAAAATGGAAGATGTGGGGTTGAGGTATGGTACAAGGAGTCGTGTTTGTCCGTGTGTGTGTGTGTGTGTGTGTGTGGTGGGAGCGGGGAGAGAGAAGGGAAAAGGTCATGAATGCATTTGTTTTTATTCACCAGTAACATGGGTAGGGTGGGGTGGGTGGGGGGCGGGGAGAGAGAAGGAGGAATGGGTAGTTCCATCGCTGGGAATTCTCATAATCTTAGAATTCATCAAGCAACTAATTAAAAAATAATGAGGCACTGAAGCCTTGCTAGTCTCACTGCAAGCCAGTTCTGGAACCCATACAATTCTAACCCACTGATATCTGCTTGTGATTTAATGGGCAGTCCCACCCTGAAACTACCACGAAGACACATCTCCATGTTAATTATTGCAGGGGAGTATATGTTGAATGAATAGGTTAGTATTTGTAATCTTTGTAATACAGTATTGCCTGACTCTGCCACTACCTCATCCCTCAGGCTACCTGAAACCCTCATTCATGCCTTCATCACATCCCAGCTCAACTACACCAATGCCCTGCTTGTCGGCCTTCCCAATTCCTCCCTCCATAGGCTGCAGACAATCCAGAACTCTGTGGCCCGTGTCCTCCATCACTCCAAGCTCCATGACCCCATCTCCCCCATTCTCGCCCAACTCTATTGGCTCGCCATCACCCAGAGGATTCAATTCAAGATCCTAGTCCTTGCATTCAAAGCCCTCCATGGCCTCACCCACCCTACCTCTGCGACTTCCTAAGCCCCTACTAACCTGTCTGCCCCTTCCGCTCAGCCACATCCCCTGACCTACCCGCCCCAGCATTGACAGACGTGCTTTCAGCTACTCTGCCTCTAACCTCTGAAATTCCGTCCCTCTGCCTCGCCCCCTCCCTGTCTCGCAAGTCTCGCATCAACACCCTCCTCTTCAACGGTCCCATAGGTCACCCCAAATCCTCTCCTTTCCCTCCACCCTCCCCGTCCCCAATCCCAGCTCAGGTCTGATGCATTGACCAATCAGCACCTTGGGACATCCTCCTGATGTGAAAGGCGCTATACAAGTGTCATTTTGTTGTTGTTATTGTTATTGAAGCAGATCCTAATATTTTTATCAATAGAATTAGATACCTGAAAATGTAGTATATTAAAGGGTGTGGAAAACATACAGGAACTGGGGATAGATTAGGTGGAGAAAGGCATCAGAACACACTTGATTGGCTGAATGGCCAATTTCTATGCTGTAATGTAATGCTCCAATACTATCATGTAGGTTTACTATTCATATACTGATAAGTGATCAGTCAATGGTGCAATGAATATGAAAGAGAGTAACCTATTAATCATCTGGCAGTGTCAGATACCATGCCCATCGCCAACATACAGTGGGTCACCTGCTGACAATGTTGCTGCTGCAACACTAAAACAAGCAGCAGAATCCACATCTGCCTTTCTATTTATCTGCTGGGCAACAGACACTATTCAACTGAAAATATACTGCCAAACTCTCTCACACCATTTCCTATCTAGTTGTTAATTCAATGTCTTGCATAACAATAGTCAATCATTTATAGAATTTCCAATTGTGGCTCAGTGGTTAGAGCACTTGTCTTGCAGGCTGGGGAGACCAAGGTGGGAGACCTGTGTTCGAATCCAGGCAGATCAGGGTGAAACCTTGGGCAAGTTTCCTTACTCCACACACCTAATAATCATCTGTCCAAAAAAACCCCCACAATAATAAAAAATTGCTCATTTCAATCCACGACTGTTTGTGGGACACTGCTGTGCGCAATTGACTGCCGCGATTCGCCCACAAATATACAGTCAATTCACTTTACAGTATATTCTGTGAAGCGCTTTGGGACGTCGATAAGATGTGAAAAGCGCTATATCAAATGCAAGGATTATTATTATTATAATTGCTTTTAAATATTGGCACAATTATTTCTATTAGAATATTGTGGTTGAATTAATTTGTCTCAATTTTTTAGTTATCTGTTTTTGGATCACGATAACCTTTCTAGCTCTCATCTTTGTCACAAGATCAGAAGAGAGGTTTGGATGAAGGAGGCCGACAGCCATTTGGTCTTATCCTTCCTGAATACCACACTGCCATCTTCCCATCACAGCATCAAGCTATTTCTTTAAACGAGCCCAATATCCTGGCCACAACACTCCTTCCTAACAATCTCTTCCAGTTGTTAATTACCTTCCCCTCTGGGAACAGAATGTCTTCTTGGAGTCTGGCCTAATGTTGTCTTATACAATTCTAAACATAAAGCAATGTTTTGCTATCTCCCTCTTGTTTTGCTATCTCACTGCTTCTGAAAGAATTGTTCTGGATTTACTCTCTCAATCCTATTTAAAAACATGTATATAACAACAGCTTCTATTTATATGGTGCCCTTCACACAACTTGGCATCTTGGAGAGCTTCTATTATCCTCCATTGTTTGTATACCTCAAAAGGTCACCTCCAAGATGTCTCTTTTGAAGAATCAAGATCCCTAGGTTGTCTCAATCATTGCTGAAAGCTTATTACTCTTAACACTAGGAATCAGTCTTGTATGCTCTCCTCTGCATAACCTCTGAATAACTAGAACTGTATAATACTGTTGGTGTGATCTGAATGAGAAACAGTTTGAATATGACTTCTAGGGATCTGAACTTAACTGATTCAACCCAGAATCCTGTACCTTGTTTATTGCACACACTGTTTTGATATGGTTAGTGATAAGTCAACTAACATCTAATATCCCTAGATCACTTTCAGCTTTCCTCTTGACAACTTCTATCTCATCCATAGAATAAATGTTTCAGATTTTTGTGTCTTATATACAATATCTTGCATTTATTTAGACCATCTTTGTGAAGTGCAACAATATGTTATTTTAGGTGAAGGAAGCTGTATAAAGGCAGGTTTTTGTATGTCAATTTTAGTTGTCAGTCATCATCTTCCGAATGTACCCTGTCAAGCTCCCTTTGGGAGATCCCTTTGGGAGAAGTTTGCTGTCTCTGATTCCACAGTTCCCCAAATTGGTAACATTGCTAACTAATTTACACAAAGTCTGTGAATCCAGGCCATAACAGCATATAAGTCACTAAGTGTAAAGCACAACTTTTAACAAACTCTCCAGAACTCCCAACAATTTAAGGAAAAACACAAATTAATCATAAGTAACTTCTTAGTTCTAAAGACATTTCTGGATTTTATTACCCAATGTTTCGAAACAATGTCATTTGGATCATATTGACTACTGCCTATGTTCACTCGTGGTCACAGATTTCAAATAGTTTCAAAACGAAGCAGAGAGGAGCTGAGGAGAATTTTTTTCACTCAGCGGGTTGTTCGAATCTGGAATGCATTGCCTGAAAAGGTGGTGGAGGCCGATTCAATAACAGCTTTTAAAGGAGAACTAGATCTTTATTTAGGGATAACAGGTCTGTTGGGTTATGGGGAGCGGGCAGGGCAGTGGGATTGAATTGCTCTTTTCAAAGAGCCGGCACAGACTAGATTGGCCGAATGGTCTCCTTTTGTGCCGTAAAATTCTATGATTCTATGATGAGATATCTTTCTGTTGCAGCACCTTGCAACGTCCTCCTGACATGAAAGGATATTCTATCAATGTGATTTTGTTGGTGTTCTAAACCAAATCATTGATCAGACATTATTTCCTTAGGGTAACAAAATATCTTAACAACAATAATGGTATCAATGAATCCACATTTGATTTTCTCTGTATTTTTTGTATTTCCTTCCCGTTTTCATAAATGTTACACAGATGTCACTTTTGTTAAACCACAAATAACCAGTTTGGTGTTCTTTGATCATCTGGAGTAATTAGAATGATGTTTGTTGAATTTGGGGGAAGGGGTTCTTTATTAAACTACTTGTACCTCAGTTTTTCTGAACATCTGTGGAGGGATACACTTACATACATCAAATTTCAGATCATTTCTGGAACAAGAGAGCATGAAATAGAACCATACAAAAATTCAAAGCTGCATTAAATTCTATTTGGTTTGCAATTTAGATTATAGTTTATTTGTGGGCTGTGTTGATGTTTTGAAGGTTGAGGGTAAGATTTTGAGGAAGGGATGGTTAGACCATAGAAAATAATGTTTATTTGACCCAACGAATTTACCAAAAACAACTGGAAATGATTATGCTCATGATTCTGTGACAATAATGTTGCAATAAATGCAACATTACAGCTGCTATATTAATTTTTATTAGTTTGTAAGTGAACATCTGGCAGCATATGAATCTGAAGCAAAGCTGAAGTAGTCAGTTATGAGGGGCATTGAAAAAACCATATACAGAAAGGAGGTCTGCTACTTCATGTTCTCCCAGTGAGCATAGCATAATAATAATAATAATACTAAAATTTGCTATAGTGCATTTCACGTCCCCCTAGACGTCTCAAAGCGCTTCACAGAATATACTGTAAAGTGAATAGACTGTATATTTGTGGGTGTAACGCAGCAGCCAATTGCGCACAGCAGTGTCCCACAAACAGTCGTGGATTGAAACGACCAATTTTATTATTAAATAATGTTTTTTTGGAGGGATTATTATCAGGTGTGTGGAGTAAGGAAACTTGCCCAAGGTTTCACCCTGACCTGCCTGGATTCGAACACAGGTCTCTCGATTGTAAGGCGAGTGCTCTAAACACTCCACATCTCTAACCACTCCACATGGAGCTACAGGACTCCACATCTCCAGCATAGATGTCTGTGCTTAAATTATATGAGGAACTATTGCTTTTGTGAAAGTGAATTTGTTTCGTAGTGTGTGTGTCAGACCATTATCAAATGTTTGCTTGTTTCTCATCTACAGATCTTTCCTCCTTTGTGACTAAAAATGTGAAGGAAATAGAGCATGTCATGAACGTTGGAAACCAGACCAGGTCGGTGGCTTCTACCAACATGAACGAGTACAGCTCCAGGTCTCACGCTATTTTTGTCATCACTGTGGAGTGCAGTGAGCTTGGCCTGGATGGTGAGAACCACATCAGAGTGGGCAAGCTGAACCTGGTTGACCTTGCCGGCAGCGAGCGGCAGAGCAAAACTGGCGTTCAAGGAGAACGTCTGAAAGAAGCTACTAAAATCAATCTTTCCCTCTCTGCTTTGGGTAATGTAATATCTGCTCTTGTGGATGGCAAAAGCACCCATATCCCTTACAGAGACTCCAAATTAACCCGCTTATTGCAAGACTCTCTTGGAGGCAATGCTAAGACCATTATGGTGGCCACCATTGGCCCAGCATCCTATAACTACGACGAGAGCTTGACAACCTTAAGGTACGCCAACAGGGCTAAGAACATCAGAAACAAGCCAAGGATTAATGAAGATCCTAAAGATGCCTTGTTGAGGGAGTTTCAAGAGGAGATTGCTCGGTTGAAGGCTCAGCTGGAGAGAAAGGGGATGTTGAGCAAGAAAAGAAGAAAAAGCCAAAGGAGGAAGTTTTCAGGAGAGGAAATCACAGATGAAGAAATAGAGGAGACTGAAGATAACATTGAGAAAGACATGGAAAACTATTTGAAGGAACAAAAGGAGACACTAGAGAAAGAGAAGGCGGCGATTCAAGATGACCACAATTTGGTGGCAGAAGAGAAACAGAAGTTGCTGGAAGAGAAAGAAAAAATGATGGAAGATCTGAAAAATGAGCAGCAAGCTACAGAACAGCTGGCAGCCAAGTTTAAGGTAAGATAATGAACAGCAGTGTTTGGGGCATTAAACAATTACAAATCTGAAAAGTAAGAGAGTTATTTTAGGGTTTAAGCAATGAGTGTACAGTAAAATGCAGACAGTATCGTCATTTACTCACCAAAATAAAGTACTGTACTGTGATGAAAGCAGTGAAACGTAATCCATGGTGTTTCAGGTGTATCAGTGTACTTTATTACTGTCACTTTTCATGTCAATGACTCAGTGTCTAATGAATTGCTAATAAGTTCAAGTGCTTCATTATCCATTAAGATTAGATATTTATTTCAAATGAAATTAAAGCAAGCATTTTCAATAGAGTTCATACTATATTTGTATAATTCAATACTATTCTCCAGCGTTTGCTACAGATTAAATTCCGAGAAGATTTTATTGGTGGTGCGGTGGTGCCACAAGTATAATTCTAAAATACCAAAAAATGGGATCTGCCGTGCAATCAATTATGCAAACAAAAATAATAGGAATGATTTGGGGACTCAGACGTTGAGAAATGATTGTGGCTGCAGATGGAGAGTTAATAATTTATTAGTTGATGCCTTCTCTGGGATTCCTAGTCCAATATTGTTTGAGGTTTGCAAGTGACATTGGCAAGTGTGTCACCTTCACTAAGGGATCTTTCTGTTAGATTTGAAGAACTCAGCATTCTATCCGAAGAGGAGAAAGTTAAGAGTTTGATTAAAAATTAATACAAGCGATTAGTTATGTTAAAAATGAAGCTCGTGATGAGATTATATGCGTGTAACTGCATCAAGACATCAAACCAAGAGGGTATTGGTTTACAATTGCAAAGGATAATTTGTAGATAGAAGCCACATCATTTTTCTTTACTCAGAGTGTAATTCATGACTGGAACAGGTCGCTGGAAGGATGGTTGAGACATTGGACTCATTTAATAAGCACCCAGATGCTGGTGAGGGAGGACAGTAGAGTGGTAGTCTGTGGTAGTCTAGAAGGATGAGATCAAATGGTCCAAAGAGCCTTAATCATCCAAACCAATTGTGTGACATTGTCTGTGTCTTGGGAATTAATAACATCCATTACCGGAAAGTGAACTCTATAGATTACTCAGGGCATTTCTTATTTGGATTTAATGTGAATCACGGATTGATATAGTTTTCATAGTGCTTCTTGCCTTGGACTAATTCCAATCCTAAATGGTTTGATGTACAGTATGTAGTTTGTTTTAACAGTGGGTTATATAATTAACACGCAGGAAATGCAGCACTCTTAACAATTGACGGCTAAGCATCAGTACAGACCATATGGGGGCCTCTTTACATTCTCTTACATTATATTAAAATATGTTGTTGTTTTCTGTGTAGTAGTTTATTATGATTTTAATTTAATTTTTGTGTGACCATTGAGGAAAGATTTGGGTCTGATAAATCATGGAGCTATGGTTGTTGAGGTTTTTCAAAGCTATTTGATCATATTTTGTATTTATGCTGAAAAACTTTCCGATATAATCCAATCCTCAAAAGTTCAGCTTCCACTTGTTAATTTAGTAAGGTTTGCTGATGTAATTCTATTTTTAAAGCTATAACTCAACATGTTGCCCAGGGCGAAGGTCTTCAATCAGATTATGCTACAATAAGGATACTGTACTGACAGTGAAAATAGATACCTTGAGTTATATGCAAAGTAAATCAGGATTCCAGTAGCTAACTGACTTCTCTAATGGCTCACTGTATCTCGGCAATAAAATAAATTGGTGACTATTTTTTTTCATATTAAGAATATTTTCAGAAGTATTTAAGCCCAAAGCGAAAACAATTACACTTATATCTTTGAAGATGATTTGATGTTGAACAAATGTTTCTAAAGTGAACAGTATATTCAGTCGTTCACAGCCTTTGTTACATCCAGGTTCGACTAAACCATAGCTTGTCGGGCTTCCCAATCCCTCCCTCCATAGGATGCAGATAATCCAGAACTCTGCGGCTCATGGCCTCTACCGATCTAAGCTCTGTGACCCCATTTCCCCAATTCTTGCCCGATTCCATTTGCTCCCCATCACCTGGAGGATTCAATTCAAAATCGTGGTCCTCAGTTTCAAAACCCTCCATGTCCTCGACCCACCCTACCTCTGTGACCTCCTAACCCCTTACCAACCTGGAATTTCATCCCGCTGTCCCTCCACCTCACCCCCTCCCTAGCTTCCTTAAAGTCCGACCTCAAGACCCTCTTCTTCAACAGTCCCATTGGTCACCCCAAATCCCCTCCTCTCCCCCACCCTTTCCAATCCCGACTCCAACTTGGGTTTGAAATATTGACTGTCCAGCGCCTTGAAAAATCCTCCCAACGTGAAAGGCGCTATATAAGTGTAATTTTGTTGTTATTGTTGTTTACATGTGTGACCCGATCGTACCATCCTTCCAGCTAATAGTTTGTACTTATGCATAATTTATTTTCACTGTGGTACTTTCCTTTCACTGTGGCACTTTCATTTTTTTCACTATGAATTAGCGCTCATGGCTAACTTAATTCAAAAGTTGGACTGAACTAGACATTAAACATTTAAATTCATCCCATGAAATGTTTTGCAGTAGGTTTGGAAGCCGTAGAATTGATAGCTGATACGCAGAACTCTCTCCCTTGATAACATAAATCTTCAGGAGATGGTGTATGCCTGTGGGAAGCCTGATGGCTTCCTGATGGCTTCCCACAGGCATTTTAGGATGTCACCTCCTCAAAAAAACGTCTAGGAAGTTATTCACTGATCTACTATTTTTCCTATTACTGCTATTGAGGTGAGATCAATGGGTCTATAATTGCTAGGAATGGTTCTGTCGCCTTTTTTGAATATGAGACCACATTTGCTTGCGTTAGGTCTGTCAGAACTCCACCAGTGGGGATTGACATTGTTTGCCTTTTATTTTGCCTTTTGACTTGAAACCATAGCTCTGTTATACCATAAATTTACCATTATACCTTAAATACCATATCACCATATCGATCATGTCAATAAAACCCCTCAGCAACGTCCAGCAAATTTGATAGGTATGATGTTCCATTCTTGCCCTTTCAGCTCTTTAACATTCAGTGAGATAAAGGGTGGTTCTTTGATTGTGGATGAAAGCACCTTTTTGGCCAGGAACATTTTTATTTTCCCATTCATTTTTCATTGAAAGGGTCTATTGCCAAGAAATATAAATTTATGGAGCAGCATAAGAGCAGCAGTGTGTCAGTCCGGGTCAATTGCCAGCACTCTTGCTTCTGACTCAGACGGTTGTGGATTCACGCCCCAGATCAGAACATGAACTTACATTGTCTGAACTGGCATTTCACAGCAGCGTTGGCCTTCAGAGGAGACGTTAAGCCAATGTCCTATCTGCCTGTTCAGATGGATGTTAAAGATGCCGTAGTACTTGTTGAAAAGAGGAAGGGGTTTCTCATGGTGTTCTGACCAACAATCTCCCCAATATAAAATTGGCCATTAGTTTCATGGCTGTTTGTGGGACATTGATGTGTGCAACTGGGCTGCTGAGTTCTAAAAAATCCTGTGATGTGCTTTGGGCCATTCTCTCAATGTGAAAGGCGCTATACCAAATGCAAGGATTATTATTATTACTAAGTTTAAACTTGCTGTGCTGCAGGGCTAACGTATCTTTAGGTTACCGACAATAATAATCCTTGCATTTGATATAGCGCTTTTCACATCTTATCGACGTCTCAAAGCGCTTCACAGAATATACTGTAAAGTGAATTGACTGTATATTTGTGAGTGAAATGCGGCAGCCAATTGCGCACAGCAGTGTCCCACAAACAGTCGCAGATTGGGTGACCAAGTAACAAGTGGAGTAAGGAAACTAGCCCAAGGTTTCGCCTTGCTAGGAATGGAACCCAGGTAATTCACTTGCAAGGAGAGTGGTCCAACCACTGAGGTACAGGACTCGTATTGATGTAAGTAAAGTGCTGCAGCTAGTTTTATCAGTTAGTTTTTTCTGGGGGGGATGCGGAGGGTGAAATACATGCTTTTTCACAATTACCGTATTCACTAACACACCTCCATGTCTGTTTACATTGTTTTATTAGTCTTAACATCAATGTAATATTTGTGATGGAAATGTAACAGACCATTCACTTGACCCTAATTGATTTAGCAAGCCTGGAATTGCTGTGGCTCCAAGTAAAGTTAGTAGCATCCATTCTAAACAGAGAATAACATTGCCAATTTTAATCTTTTGGAATACATGGGCATCCGCTGAAATGTTTTAAAAGACATGATCCTTTTTTTTCACTGCTCAGAGGCTATGGCCAAATGGCATACACGGGATACATCAAGATCAGAGGCAGAATTTTAATCAAAGGCTCCGTTGTCTGAAAACATTTTTAGTGAAAATATACGTGATATTAAAAAAAATGTAACATATTTAATCTTTATTTTTAAAAAATTGTGGTTCATTGAAATGTTCATGTTTTTCACACATTTCCTACTTATCTAATTGTGTTTCATTTTAGAACAGTACTCTTAACGTCTGATATTTAATTGTGTGCTTTCAACGTTCTTATGGCGACCACGCCTTTGGTCACTTTTCTTCCCCTGTCCCTGGCTCGGTCCCGGGATCCGCTACTGTGAAGCGCTCTGAGACGCCGTCCGGCGTGGAGGGCGGTATATAAATCAAAGTTGTTGTTGTTGTTGTTATTACGTGTCCCTGCCTCAATCCAGTTAGTAGAGGTTGGATATGAGAGAGTAGAGATCTCTACCTCTCCACAACTAAATTACTGCAATAAATCAGAGAATTCCAAGAATATATATCACTGAAAAATACATATTAAACTGTTTTTTAAAGGAAAAATACATTCTTGACATTCGACACATTAACAAGGCACCGCTGGAGAACATTTCTCTTAAACCCAGTGGCGCATATGATTATCATAATAGGAATATGCATTTAGTGTATCAGATACACAACAGTATGAGAGCACCGTGGGATTTGATTAATTGAGGTTTATCAATTAAGGAAGCAGCTTCCAAAATCAAACCTCAAGACAAAAATAAGGGAAAATAAATCTTAATCTCCAAATGTCATTTGAAATCATACCAACCCCATGTTTAAATATAAAATCTATACTATATATGTCGCTATGCTTTATGGCTATTAATGCTTCCTTCCTCCTGGTCACAAAAGGAGTAACCTTGAGCATGTTGTAAACAGCAGTGGTCCTCTGGGAGTTAATCTGTGAAATGCAACATTAATCTGCATAGAGAACCAAAAAACAGCACATCAGTGCAGCATTGAGTTTATATTTAGTGCTGTAGATACAAAGTGGCAAGCCAGCCAAACATTTCCAGCAATCTAGTTATCTTTCTCTCGTTACTTCCAAAAAAATGATTTCAAAATTGAATTCTCCATTTGTTGGCAGAGGAATCCAATGGCTGATTGGCATTGAGATTGAACTAACTTATTTTCTCACAGATAGAAATCCAGGCCACTGGCATGTGACTTTGCATCTGAAGTTGCAATTTTAATGTACAGTATGCGTGTCTGAAGCGCTCTAAGACACCGTCCGGCGGGGAGGGCGCTATATAAATCAAAGTTGTTGTGGTTTGTGGTGGATGTGGGTGCTGTGTTGTGTGTGTGTGGGGATGGGGTGTGTGGGGGTGGGGTGGGTGGAGGGTAGTGCAGGGTGGAGGATGTTTAATGCCACTCTCTTCCACCCCATTTATTTTATCGGATTTTTTAAACCCTACGTATTTTATCAGAAATGATGACACGTCAGTGCAGTGGGTGAGGTACTGTATCTGTAGCTGTAAAAAGAAAGTGCGAAAGAAATGTCAGATGGTTTATAATTTTTTAGTTTCCACCAGAAAATAAATGGTGACGTCTTCTCTTATTGATCAGTAGTAATTGGGTATCATCGGATAAAGCAAAATGTTAAAGTACTGGAATATTTATGAATCACTTAGTGGTAATTTGATAGCAGCATATTGTTGTGGAGATGCACTTATCAGGCTCCATGAAGGAGGCTATCAGCCCGCAATCTCAGCCTCACACTGCTTGTTCAGAACAGCTAATGTCTGCTGGAAGAATCCACTTGGAGGAACATAAGAACTGGAGTTGTCTCGAGACTATTCAGACTATTCAGTCTACTATTCAGTCTCGAGTCTCCTCTACCATCTGCTTGGATCGTGGCTGAGTACCATCTGCTCACCTTTTCTCCATAACCTTTTGGAAGGACTTTTCCAGAGGCAATGGAATTTGAACTGAAAATAAAAATGATAGAATTAAGTAGATGGTTGGGAAAGTGTTTTTTTTTTCTTTTCTGGGATTGAGTCAAATGCTTATGATGCAAAGGATGTTCTCTTGTGTTCGGAAGGCTCCAAATGACCTCTGTGTCCTTGCATTACAGTGAAAAACGTCAACCGGCTAATCCATCCCCAGTAACCGCTCCGGAAACATGTGTGTATATGTGAAGAGAGCAATTTAGCGATGACTAACATAACTAACATAAAATAACATAACTTGGATTTTGCATTTGAGATAGGTACTTTACCATGTTGCAGCAATGAGAATGATTTGCACGTAACACTCAAGAACAGTTTAAACAACCTATTGTACAAACATTGCTCACAGTGTTTCAGCACTATAACAATTACTGATATAATAATAATCCTTGCATTTGATATGGCACTTTTTACATCTTCTAGACGTCTCAAAGCGCTTTACAGAATATACTGTAAAGTGAATTGACCGTATTTGCATTCCTGTCCTAGACACAATTATGACCGAATTGAGTGACCCAATTTGTTTTTTGAGGAATTATTATCCCCAGAAAAGTGATCTGCCAATTGACTAACAACAGGGTTCCTACTCACTGCCAGGTAAATAGAGGTGTGTGTGTAGAGTGAGCTTGTTAGAAGAGAGAGTAAGTTTTGGTCATGGATTACATTAACATATACCGAAGAAAGGTAATTTTGATCCTTGCTTCCTGAGTTTATGAAGAACATTGCTGACTAAGGAACCCACACGGGTGGAGAGGTGTTTCTGGCAGGCATTCCAGGCACTCCTTTGGCATCGCTACTAAAAAAAAACTGCTTTATACAGTAAAAGCTCGTTTATACACCACCCAACCTACTGGAACGCTTAACCAACCGGGATCTCCCAATACAATTCACCATTCCAGCAACCAGATCTCATACCGTAGCCATCCAGGACACTCGCAAGTATGCTCACTTTGCACATGCGCACTTATTAAACTTACTGAACGCTATAATTTTTATTTGATTGATCATTTTACCGAGTGTGCTGGAATGCTTTATTGGTAAGTATCCATGGAATATTCTGTTATTATTTAGTCTATTATTAATATGGTACGTTTTAAAATACGTTAATTTTCTGTGTAGGATTTTCGGCAACTTGCCGCTTGAATATCCGGCATATTTGATTAAATGGCACCAGTAAAAGCTTGGTTATCTGGCACCATCAGTAATAATAGTAATAATAATAATAATCCTTGCATTTGATATAGCGCTTTTCACATCTTCTAGATGTCTCATGTGGTTCAGCACTAAATATTTGGCAACAGTTTGGGAAAATTAAACAATGTTTATGTGAATTGAACAGAGTTGGGATAGAAAATATTAACTAAACTTCAATTGCTTCCAATGGGAAAACAATCAACTGGCCCGTCTACCCAACTTTGTGGCATTCAATTCAAATTGCATTTGGACACAGGGTGATATATTAGTGTTTTATATACTGTTGGCTTGATTTGTTTACTTCAAAGGCTGTTTAAAGTCTTTCTCACCATTGTATGGTCGGTTGTTTTCAGCCAGCCAATTTTAGAAACTCAATTTGTTCGTGTGGTTTCCTTCATTTTTCATATTGTGACAAATGCATTTCATTCGTACATTCCTCCTGGGACAAAGAAATACATTAGTGAGGTCTAAATTGTGGCAGTTCGGAAAGAAAATTCCTTATTGACCAGTGCCCATACGTTTGAAACAAAACGAGAGCTGAAGAATTCATGTATAAAAATAAATACACATCTGATCATTAGTGCAGTGTCTGAATGGCTGTGAGTTTTTAAATGAGGTACACTCTGGTACAATACTGGGTAGCTTGAGCAGTTTAACTGACCTTTGGGACAGTATTGTTGGTTGTTGCAAAAATGCAAGTTGTTGTTTTTGTTGATGTTGTCACCATTGTATCATTAGCCCATTTGTTGGACCTTTTGAAGGTTTATTTTATTACACAAGCTTTTTGCCAACTGTTATACAGATACTGGTGACAATTTATACACACTTTGACATTTTTACTTTGTGCATTATTGAGTATATTGAGAGGCAAACTGTGAATCTTTGAAGTTTTAAATGTTAATTATCTCACAAGTATTTTTTATATCTCTGTCATTACATAGAGGAGGTGAACTATGATTTGCATACAGCTGAATCCTCATCAGCTAGTTTGCCAAAAGATATCGTCCTTGTATAAGGATTGAATCTAGATCTTCAAATTCCAAACTAAAGTAGATGTTATGCCAATCTTTGTAAAGTGTCATTCACCCATTCAACCAAACCAAAACAGCCCAACCAAACTCAGATAGAGAAGGGTCGAAAGAACTACCATAGGAATTTTCTATCTGATAGAAAATAGCTATGGTTCAATTTTCTTTCTCCCTCTTTCACTAAGATGTTTTGTCAGGCCTCTATGCTTAGTCGGGAGCCATGACACTGATGTCAGTGCTGAGATCCAGTTTATCAGCTATTGCTGAATAGATGGAAATCAGTCAGAAAAACTCATGTTCCAACTTTGTGGAGTTCACATTTGCATTTTGTAAATGAGTAAAGCAATTTTATTTCTCCTATTTGCAAAAAACACACATTTCGAGATTTTCACCAACATGAGGTTAAAGGGTTTGGTTAGAAATACTGTTTGAAATATAGCTATGTGGTACTCAGATAAAGAGCTCCTGTGGCTTAGTGGTTAGAGCACTTGTCTTGCAAGCTGGGGAGATCTGTGTTCGAATCCAGGCAGGTCAGGGCGAAACCTTGGGCAAGTTTCCTTACTCCACACGCCTAATAATAATCCCTAAAATAAACACAATAATAAAATTGTCCATTTCAATCCACCACTGTTTGTGAGACACTGCTGTGTGCAATTGGCTGTCGCGATTCACCCAAAAATATATAGTCAATTCACTTTACAGTATATCCTGTGATGCGTTTTGGGATGTCGAAAAGATGTGAAAAGCGCTATATCGAATGTAAGGATTATTATTATTATTAAGAGATCAAGGCAGGTCAGCGGTCTTTTGAACAGATAAATATAAATACATTGTTTTGCACGGTAACCTTTAGGGATTAGGAGGTGTGTATTGCAGAATTTACCCCCAGGAGATTAAAATGGGTGGGGTAGAGTACATGCTATACCATACTGCACATGCTTTGTGAAAAACCTGAAGGAACAGTTTCCTTTTATACCTTCCAGTGATATCCTGCTGGCTTCCTCCTTCAAGAACTTCATGGTAAACAACGAAAGAACTTACATGGCTGTTTATAGTACTTTCCTAGCACAAATAGCTGCTGTATTTGCCAGCAAAAAGTTATTAATTTGAACAGTTATTACTTTGTGAAGCACTTTTGATACGTTTTGACGTTTTATTTTGATAAACTCTGTATAAATGTAAGTTATTTATTTTGTCTCCTTATCCCACTGTGATGTGGAATCCTGTAGCTCAGTGATTAGAGCACTTGCCTCACAAGTGAGAGACCTGGGTTTGATTCCCGGCAGAGCAAAATCTTAGGCAAGTTTCCTTACGCCATATGCCTGACAATAATAATCGTTGCATTCTGATATAGCGCTTTGCACGTCTTCTGGATGTCTCAAGGAGCTTCACGGAATTTACTGTAAAGTGAATTGATTGCATATATGTGGGCGAAATGCGGCAGCCAATTGCACACAGCAGTGTCCCACAAACAGTCATGGATTGAAATGACCAATTTTATTATTGTTTTTTTTTTGTTGAGGGATTATTATGAGGCATGTTGAGTAAGAAAACTTGCAAAAAGGTTTCGTCCTGACATGCCTGGATTCGAACACAGTTCTCACACTTGTAAGCCAAGTCCTCTTACCACTGAGCTACAGGGCTCAATAAAAAACCCAATAAAACGCTCACTTAATCCATGACCATTTGTGGGACGGTGCTGGGCGCAATTGGTTGCCTTGTTTGCTCACAAATGTATAGTCAATTCCCTTTACAGTATATTCTGGGAAAAGCTTGAGAAGTCCAGAAGACGCGAAAAGCGCTATATCAGAATGCAAGGATTATTAATATAAATATACAATATAATCAAATATTCCTCCAGAATTTTGGGGGGAGTGCGAACCATAACAGCGTGATCTGCCTTAACTGAAAAACCATACCAGCAACTCCAACTTTAGATCTAAATGGGAGACAGTTTTAAGGCATTTATAATGTTATGCTCATTTTCTCTTATTCAATTTGAAGAGCTTGTTTGTATGTGTATTTACCATAATTCTCAGGGTAGAATCATTGAAGCTTAAATAAACATTTTCAGTAAAACTGACCTACTTCATGCTCACCCCAGTGGACTGGCTTTCAGAAAGGGCTTGGGATCGACAGGAAAATCGGGGGCGTGGAGTTGGTCATGGTGCCCATTTGTTGGGGCACAAATTAATTATAAAATCTCTGCCTTTTAAAACATTGTTGGGATTAAATAGAACTTCGGCACTCGGTGTATCACCAGCCAATCATAGGGATGATCCAAACCATTCACTGAGGCACTCAGAAATCTTCCCAATTTCCCATCTAGCCCCCTAAATATCCCCCAACTAATCCACTTTACCGTTGGTGGTAGAGCTCTCAACCATTCTGCCCCCATTCTTCCCCCTCCTCCGTGCCCCCCCCCCCCCCCCCCCCCCGCATTTTCAAAGAGCTTTGGTTTAATGTCGTACTTTCAGGCACCTCCCCCACCCCACCCTTTCCTTTCCTCCTCACCCCCGCACCACCCTATGTAGTTTGGGCTCCCACTCAACTGTGAAAGGCACTATACAAGTGTACTTTTGTGGTTGAGTCATCCTCTTGATGTGAAACGAGTTATACAAATACAAATTGTTGTTGTTGTTTCCATATTGTTTCTGTCTACCCTACAGAATTTCACGAGGATTTTTAAGATGGCTATTGTATTTTACTCTCCAACTTCTATCATTAACTGTACAAATGTTTGGAAGGAATTGCGTGCCTTACGTGACTTGGTCTTTCAATAAAAATAAAACTTATTTACAAGCAGTATCAAATTAATTGTAGCGTTTTCAGATGTACAGACTGTAGCAGATTTTAGCTAATGATAGAATTTTACAGCCCAAAGGGAGGCCATTCAGCTCATCGTGCCTGTGCCTTTGAAAATGCTCCCAATTTGCCCAACTACCCCGTCCTTGCCCCATAGCCCTCCAAATGTTTCCTTTTTAAGTACCTATCGAATTCCCGATTATTGAATTATTGAATCTGCTTCCACCACCCTTTCAGGCAATGCATTCCAGATCATAACTCTGGGTAAAAAAAATTCTCCTCGTCTCCCCTCTGGTTCTTTTACCAGTCATCTTAAATCTGTGTCCTCTGGTTAACGACCCACATGCCAGAGAAACAGTTTCTCTCTGCCAGTTTAAATACACATCACTGCCAGAGCAACGGCTGTGCACAATTGGCTGCTACATTTCATCCACATAATATACAGTCAATTCACTGCACAGTATATTCCGTGAAGCGTTTTGAGATGTCTTGAAGATGTGATATACTATATCAAATGCAAGGATTGTTATTATTATTCTAAATGGTGCAAATCCAATTGAATGTGTTTAATGTGATTATTGTAGTCAAAGGAAGAACCTGCATTCGTATCCCACCTTATCAAGTCTAAACGTCTCTAAATTGCTATCGAATGTAGAAACTGTTTTCGGTCAGCAAACATGGCAGACATTTTGTGTAGAGAATGCCCCTGTGCAGGAAGTGACACCAGTGGCGATCTCCTAACCTGGAAACAACCATTTATTATGTGTGGTCTGTGAGCAGTCAGGTTGAACATTATTCAGCACTGTAGCGACGAAGCAAAGAGCCATTCAGGAGTTTGATGCATTCCAGCTGCATTAAAATGAATCTGATATGAATCTGAATTGTGATATGAGCTCTCTGAGACCCGACTCCAATACAATATAAATGCGTGAGCTATAAATAAGAGTACAGTACTATATAAATGCAAATTGTTCTTGGTGCACTAAGATAAAAAAATAGATTTCACATGTTTATCATAATAATATTACTGAATAATAATAATCCTTACATCTGATATAACCCCTTTCATGTCAGGAAGGCTTCTCAAAGCGTATCACAGGATACACTGTAAAGTGTCGTGACTGTGTAATTTGTAGGCATATTTATTTTAAGTTCTAAGCAGAATTGTTTGTTACATTAACTGCGAATACTTGCAGGATTCACTATAAACTAATCAGTTTGCAAAAAACTTACTCCTGAATTTAAGCTCACAGTCCAGGCTTCCTCTCAATGAATAGTGGGGGGTGGAGAGAACCCATCGCTTTGGATAAGATACTAAAAACAAGGCCCTTCTGATTGGCTCACGCCAGTGCTTTCCAACATCAAGCACCGGCAACATCAACCTCCATGGTTGCACACTCAACCTCAACAAGCCAGTCAGGAACCAGGAATCTTGTTTGATCCTCAACTGTCTTTTCTCCCCAACATCCAAGCCAAGACTCGCTCTACCTTCACTCACCTCCACAATATTGCTTGACTCTGCCACTGCCTCCCCCCAATCCCGCTGAAACTCTAATTCATGCCTTCATCACATCCAGGCTTGACTATGCTAATGCCCTGCTTGTCGGCCTTCCCAATTCCTCCCTCCATAGGCTGCAGATAATCCAGAACTCTGTGGCCCATGTCCTCTACCACTCCAAGCTTCGTCACCCCATCTCCTCCATCCTCATCCGACTCCATTGGCTCGCCAACACCCATAGGATTCAATTTAAGATCCCGGTCCTCACTTTCAAAGCCCTCCATAGCCTCACCCCACCCTACCTCTGCAACCTCCTAACCCCCTACCAACCTACCCGCCCCCTCCACTCAGCAGGCTCCGGCCTGCTTCATATCCCCGTTCCACCCACCTCACCCTTCAGCCAATCTGCACCTACCCTCTGGAACTGCATCCCACAGTCCCGCTGCCTCGACACCTCCCTTGCCTTCTTCGAGTCCTGCCTCAAGACCCTCCTCTTTGAAGGTTCCATCAGTCACCCCAAATCCCCCCCTTTCCCTCCACCCTTCCCGTCCCCAACCCCAGCTCGGGTCTGAAACAATGACTGTCCAGCGCCTTGCGACATCATCCTGACGTGAAAGGGGCAATTCTAGTGTAATTTTGTTGTTGTTTTTGTACTGTCTGCTGATTCAGATGGACATTAACCACGACTGTATTTTAAGATAGAAATTAGAGTTTTTCTCCAGTATCCTGGACAGTAATTCTCCAGATATGTTGTGCATTCACACCATAGCTGTTTGCAGGTCTTACGAAGTGCGTATTGCCACAAGTAAGCAGTCCATCTACTTGAGAATAATTTCCTAGGAAGTGTTTCTGAAACATTGAGGTTGTAAACACTATGTCAAAATGCTTGGATTATTATAAAAATTGTACTTTCCAGAATTAGGTAAACAAGATGACTCCCTCTAGAGCAGTGGTTCCCAACCTCAGGGCCCGACCAAAAATCAGGGTCGCAGGGGTCCTCAGTAGGGTCGGGAAGGGTCATCAGAAATTTGTTTGGTTGCTTTGTTTAATGCTGAAAAGTGCCTTGTTTAATGCTGTTGGTGGCTAATTTAGGGTCGCAGCAAAAAAAGGTTGAGAACTACTGATCTAGAGTGAGAGTCTCCACTCCATTCTGATAAACATGTTTGGAATTTCCAAGTGTAGTGGGGTGGGGTGAATGGAACTGTGTTTGGTTTGGATGCTCGTAAGCATTGTGATGGCTTCCATATGTGTCAGCCGACCCAGTTGACCCACCAAAAACTTTGGGTGACACTTGGAAACATATCGTCTTCTGAAGTGGTCATGTCCATTATGAATGTTTTTGGTGTAAGATGATTTAGCCATGTTGTTCACATCTGAAATTGACAGAAGTTATTGAAACTTCCCTAAAATTCAGACCAGTGATTTGGTAATTATTCTTGTTAATCGTTGATTCTCCCTGTCTCTCTTTTTTAATCCCGCCTCAAATCCTACATCTTTCAATGCACCTATTAACCCCCTTTCCTCGGTGTTTAACCCAATTTCTGTAAACCAAGTGAAAAATACTGTATATTAAGGGAGACCTGCCTGATTCCTTTCTATACCGTGAATAAAAAACATTTTGCAAAATATTGGCAGTAAATTCTATTTTTTTTACTTAATACTTTTGAAGGTTGGGTTTATAATTATGAGATTTATATAGTATTTGAAATCATAAGTTTAATTGCAAAATGATTTGTTGTGACGACTGATATATTTCTGTCCTCGTTTTGTGGCAACTGAAGTGATTTTTGTTGGGGTGGTTTGAAATTGATCTTTTTAACCTGTGTTAGCCAGTGCACTCCGCACAATGGAAGGAGCGAGGGGCGGGAACAGCTAAAATTTCTAGTGGCCGAGAAAAGAGGCAACCAAGGTCATTGGATAAGCAAGAATTGTAAATTGATGACAGTGTTAGCTGACTGTAGTCATAATCCTGCAAAGTTGTAACTGTACAGGAAGGAATCACATAACTCACTGTTCTGCTTCCTTCCCCCCCCACCCCCCCCCCCCCCCCCCCCCGACAAAATGCTATGGTCTCACCATCACAAATTACGATAACTTCTTGCAGCGTGTGATTTGTGTACTCGAATTCATTGGATAGATGTTAGAATAGTTGATCCAGCTCTGTTAGTTTATCATAGCTTTTTAATAAGATTAGGCAGCAACCTCAGCTATCTCTGGAGGTTGTTGCCCAAAGCAGTAACAATCCTTGCATCTAATATTGCACTCTTCAGGTCAAGAGAATAATTCAAAGTGCTTTACAGGATTTACTATAAATTGGAGTGTTCTGTGTATTTTTTTATACAGGTGAATATATATAAAAATCTATCGGATTTATATAGCGTTCAGAATTAAATCTTAATTTAATTGGAAAAGAAGCCGGTGTGATGGTTGATATGTTTCCCACGGCTGGTTCTTGTGTGAAAAAAAATCTTCCTCGGAGCAGTCTGCTTTGTGGTCTCTGTAGGAAAGGTTGTACTTGTTTTGCTGGCTGGGCAATTTCTTTAATTGCCTCCATAAAGATATAGTGTGATTTGGAAAGGGATTTCACGTGAGCATATTGCATTTCAAATGATTCTTTAAATGGAATCAAAGGCAGGATGTCATCTGCTCATAGCAACACAGGTTCCTGTATTGAAGTCAACCAAATACACTCAACAATTTAGTCTTCTGCCTTGTCTGCTAACAGTCTGTATTTGATCATTTCCCCCAAATGTTCGGAAAATGAATTTTATTGAGAGTTGCATTTGATGTTTGATGGATAATTGGGCTGCTGCGTTTCATAGAATCATAGAATCTTACGGCACAAAAGGAGGCCAAGCAGCCCATCGAGTCTGTGCCGGCTCATTGAAAAGAGCAATTCAATCCCACTCCCCAGCTCTCTCCCCATTACCGCGCAAACCCGTCCTCCCCAAATAAATGTCTACCTCTCTTTTAAAAGTTGTTATCGAATCGGCCTCCACCACCTTTTCAGGCAATACATTTCAGTTTCTCCTACAAATACACAGTCAGATCATTTCACATCCTGTGCAGTACTTTGAGACATCCTGCCAACGTGATGAGACTCTATAGCAAATACAATGTTAACTATTTATAAACACAATATATATTATATATGTATGTAAATCATCCAGATATTGATAGAAAATAATGTTTTGTTAAAATAATATAAAATACCATAGCAAAATCATGGATTATCCCAGGTCAGAACTTTAATTGTTAATTTATTATGATAAGAGGTGAATCTTTAATAACAAAAATCAATATTGTTTTAAATATTAATGAATGTTAAGCATTTGAAACCAACATTACCTAATTAATTTATGACTTTGTAGAATTTACTTTGAATAATAATAATAATAATCCTTGAATTTGATATAGCGCTTTTCACGTCTTCTAGATGTCTCAAAGCGCTTCACAGAATATACTGTACGGTGAAGTGAATTAACACTAGACACAAAACCTCTTTTGCCCCAGAGACATCCCTTTGTTCAGTTCTTTGTATCCCTATTGACTTGTCATAATGATCCTGATTACTGTAGTGTGATGGGCATAGTGGGACTGTGTGATTATTATGGTCTTTGTACATTGTAATTATGATATTGTTGGTTCTCTGAATTGTGTCTGCATTACACGCACATCATATTCAGAACTGAGCAAAGGTGTCATGTTTCACTAACTGTGCAAATGATTACACAAATGCACCACAATGCAGCTGTATTTTGCAGCTTGCCTATATTTATTGTTGTTACCTAGTGTGAGAACTAGGGAGATCAATGTAATAAGAATAATTATCCTTGCATTTGACGTAGCACTTTTCACGTCTTCCAGACGTCTCAGAGCGCTTCACAGAATACACTGTAAAGGAAATTGACTGTATATTTGTGGGTGAAACGCAGCAACCTATTATGCACAGCAACGTCCCTCAGAGACTCGTTGATTGAGTAACCACATTTTTTTTTGAGGGATTATTATTAGGTGTGTGGAGTAAGGAAACTTGACCAAGGTTTTCCTTAGAGTGCTCCAACCATAGAGCTACAGGACTCCTGTAGCACTATCACTTGTATCACCACCACTTTTATCAACGTTGACTTGTTTAACCCTTTTTGGATCTGCAGTAGCATCTAATTTTGTAAGAATGTACAGATCGCAAGAGGAGATGGCATTCTATGCTAGTTGGTAAATTCATTGAAATTCAGTTGGCAGATGAGCATGAGTCACTGTACTGTAAAGGTATCAGAATGCAAAGACTTCTTGTTATAATTGTTTCAGTTCCTGTGACATCCAGGGCTCACTTCCTTCTCATTATTATCTGACCTGCAGTCTGTGGAAACCACACCACTCGTTCATGAACGTAAGGAAGATGTCAATGTCAGGGGGCCAGGGGATAAATTACAGTGATTTTTGCAGCTTCCCCATCAGTTGGCAATCACACATGTGCCTGTGACAACTGAAAGCCAATTTGAGTTTGGGTAATCCTCTAGGGGTCTCTCTCCATGGCTACACAAAGGGATATTATCAGTGGAGGAAAAATTTAGTTGGTTTACACTGCAGAAGAGAAGATTTATCGCCTTGGGACATCCTCCCAACATGAAAGGCACTATACAAATGTAATTTTGTTGTTGTTCAGCACACTAGCAGCTCAGTCCTCTTGCAACTGAGTACTTAATAGTTCCAATGTTATTTAATCCACAAAACACAATGTAGATTCACTCAATCCTTTAATTCAAACTTTACAAGTCAACCTCTTTCAAATCGACCTCTTTCAAACTCGCTTTCAAATCTGCAAGACACTCTTCCCAGAATCCTTCTTATACTTGCGTCATCCACATTCAAATTCCACTGATGTCCTTCAAGCAATATGCAACAATAGTATTTCAACTGATGATTTTGGAAAAAAATAACAATAATTTACATTTAGATTATGCCCTTTATGTAGGGTGCGGGAAAAGAGCAAAATAATGAGATTAAAGCAATTTGCTCCAATTTGCAAGTATTAGCATAATTAGAATGGGCTGAATAGTTGTAATACACTATTCTATAATTCTGTCTGGATGAGCCTTAAAAAGACCTTCAGTGTTGTATGTAAACCGTAACTTCCTCCAATCTCTCTGCTTCCAAAAGCACAAAAGATGTCTTGCTGCGAGTAAGATAATTCAAATTGCCTGGAAGTAAAGCCTTCGCTCCCTACTATTTGATGGGGCACGATCTGAAGCAGCAAACTTGCCATTTTGCCATTGTACTGAAGGTGAACTTATTTTGTCTCACAGCATGTCTCCAAATCAGACAGAACAGTTACCCACTCGTATGATATTTAATAGGAGATATTGCTGTTGGATGCTATTTGGCTGGTTAAGTTCCCAGTTATTCCTGCTGAACTGCAATACCATTTCACAGTATATTGCTGTTACACTAATATAACAGGATGATCTTGAACAATAGGAGTCTGTAAACAGTTGTAACATTCCCATTGGTGTCCAACAGAGACAATTTTCAGCCTTGAAAGTGCAAATAATGATATACACATTTGATGTACCATTTAGTGGTTCACATAGTGTGATGGTTTCTGAAATAAATTTAAGCCCCTTCCCTGTAGGAGCAGTAAAATAAGGTGGATACTACTACTGTATATCCTTGTAAGATGTTCCTAAACTCCATTTTTAATCACGAGCAAATTGATGTGCTATCAGTCTCGTTCAGTTCAGTAGACTATGAAATGGTTTTGCAGTTCAGCAGGAAAGCACTGGGAACCTAACCAGCCAAATTTTTAATGTCACAAGTAAGCAAGCTGCAGCGATTTTAAAGCCTGACCCAGGTTTCCCCAGTCACTGAAATCCGAGTGCAGTTTTTATTCTGTTGAAAGAAATAGAGTTTCCAATATTAGCTGATTCAATATCATATTACTTGGCTAGACAGATGCTGTCTCTAAAATTTCTAAAATCAGAAGATTTTATTTCAAAAATCAAACAAATTACATCATTTTCTGTTTTCTTTTGAAGCTCCCTCAATTAACATAGAGTATTGGTATTCCAGCTCTTCAGGATTTTGAGGACTGAAAGAATCTTTCATCTTGCACATGTCTCGTTTTTCAAAGGACACCTGTAGACATTAGCTTCTGTCATTTTGTGACGATGAATTGTTTTGAGCAATATTGTCCTTAAAGGGAAAGGTATTTATATTCAATTATTCAGAGACAAACTCTACCATTGTTCAGTGCTCGAAGACATTACCCTGTATGAAGGGCAGTACAGTTAACCCTCATCGATCGCGGGGGTTACGTTCTTGGAAAACTGCACACTCAGTAAAATCGCGTTGGGTAAACTCAACAAGTAATGGGAAAAGGTGGGGTTAGGGGAATCCAGCTACAAGCTACATACCTCAAGCCTCCAGGCATATCCACACCTGACCAATACAAGGTACGTATTGAGGCGGGCTACAGCCAGCTGGCCCACTCCGCGCTCAGCCTGCTCCCCCCCCACCCCCCCACCCCCCCCACCCCCACTCCTCGTGCGCAATGCACACTTGGAAAAGTGTGATGACTCTTTGGCCTCGGAGCATCCTGATGGTAAACAGAAGAGACAGAGAGAGCAATACAGAAACAGCATTAAAGCAATAAAAAATAAAACGATAAAATTCAAACCACAGCTTGGCTAAATTATTTTACCTTTGATCCTGGAAGTGTTGGGAGACTCTCTCTCTCTCTCTGTCTCTTCTGTTTATCATGCAATGCCATCAGGATTCTCCGAGGCTGAAGAGTCATCTTTGACTTTCCCAAGGGTGTATTGCGTATGGGGCCAGCCAGCCAAGGAAACATCAGATTTAGTCGGGAGCTGCCGGTGTCCTCACAAGTGCGCATGCGCGCGGGGGCCAGCAAGCATGTTTACGCAAGTTTTATGTGCGCTGCGCAAAAAAGTGATGCTTTTCTTTCATCACATATGCTGGTATCCCGCCCCAACCACGGCCTCGCCAACCACGAAACTCACACATCCACATTCGCTAAATGCGACAACCCTCGCAAACCGCGTTTCGCGCATCCGCGATTTAAATCCGCGGGTTTAAATTTTCAAGTTTCCCTCCTCCAAACAAGGGACCACATTAATCTGCGTATTGGTGTGTATTCATCCGCTCTGCGGTTCCCGCCTATCAGCATCTTTACTACCCCACGTGGTCTAGCCGCACTCGTGGAGCTACGGGTACAGTGTTGTGTGCGACCAGCTAGCGTATAGCACTAGGACCCAGTTTGTGATGTTGCAATCAACCAGCGACAAAGCTTCTCTCTTTGGATTAAGGTAAATACTGTACAATAACATGAATCCATTGTCGCTTCTCTGCAGCCTAGCTAGTAAGTTTGGGAGCATTGGCTGCCAGCATCTACAGATCTCTCTCTCTCTGTGTAAGTGTATCTCTCCCTGACTCACCTTCTTCTTTTTGCCCACAAAGTATACAGTCAATTCACTTTACAGCATATTCTGTGAAGTGCTTTGAGACGTCTAGAAGACCTGAAAAGCGCTATTTCAAATGCCAGGATTATTGCTATTATATCTGAAATAAGAGTAGAGAATCCCCTTGAGTTGCGAAGAAGGGTCCCATTCCAAACAATAGCCTAGCTTTCTTTCTCTTTCCAGATTTACCTATGTATAGTTCTGACATTTTCTGTTGTTTTATTTACAGATTTCACAGTCCTATTCATCTTTTTTCAATCTACAATGAGTTGCTGAGTCAGAACTCTCTCTTGCATGTTTTATCCTGTTTAACAATGGCTGGGTGGTGAGTTATGGCATGGCATACGTCCAGGACCGTCTGAGACTCAAATTGCAGAGATATTGTATTGTATGATTCCAGTGTTATACCATGCAAATCATGCAGCTCTGACATGGGCTGTTATTTCACTGAATCAAACAATGTGTCTTACACATACTACAGCATTGCATGGGATTTGAGAGTAAAATAAAACTGTGGAACTTGGCACTACTTCACAGAACACACTTGGGAACTGATAACTCAGTTGTCAGATAATATAAGGCCAGATTTCTACTTCAAACAAAATAAATGATGAAATCTAGATTTTTCTCATCACACTGAATCATTCTCACATCAAGAGTATTAGTCTAATGTCCCTTTGATTGAAGATAAGAAGTAATCTAGAACTGCAGACTCCTATGTGCCTCTTTGCTCCAGCACTACACTGCACCCCACTCTCCCAGCAGTACCGCACAAAACTGCGGAGCTAGATTGGTCCTCAAGAGCTCTTGCCCACACAGGGCAATGATATAACAACAACAACAACAAAATTACATGTGTAGAGTGCCTTTCACGTTGGGTGGACGTCCCCCAAGGCGCTGAACAATTAGGTCGGGACCCGAGCAGGGGGGAAGGGTTGGGGTAGGGGCAGGGGGACGGAGAGTAATAATAATAATAAATAATAATAATAATCCTTGCATTTGATATAGCGCTTTTCACATCTTATCGACGTCTCAAAGCGCTTCACAGAATATACTGTAAAGTGAATTGACTGTATATTTGTGGGCGAATCGCGGCAGCCAATTGCGCACAGCAGTGTCCCACACACAGTCGTGGATTGAAATGACCAATTTTATTATTGTGGGGGGTTTTTTGGACGGATTATTATTAGGCATGTGGAGTAAGGAAACTTGCCCAAGGTTTCACCTGCCTGGATTCAAACACAGGTCTCCCCAGCTTGGTCTCCCCAGCTTGCAAGACAAGTGCTCTAACCACTGGGCCACAGGAGCTCACAGGAGAGTAGGAAAGAAGGGGAGAGTTAGGAGGGCAGCAAGAAGGCACGGTCGAAGAGGAAGGTCTTGAGACCTGTCTTGAAGGAGGAAAGGGAGGAAGTGAGGCGAAGGGATTGCGGGATGGAATGCGGGGGCAGAGAGACTGCAAAATACTCAGATTGATTTGTAAACAGTGAATTCTGCAGGTATCCGCACAATTCAGGCTGACTCTCAGAAAATCTGCCCTGAATTTCATTCTCCTACTTATCTCCTGCCAACAGCCCCTTTGGCTGCAATCCAACTTCATGGAGTCAAGACTGCGATTGACAATTGAGCTGAGCTCTAGTGGATGGCAATGCATTGCTGGGCGAAGATTAGCTGCACTCGCCCACTCGGTCACGCCATTTTGCAGTAAATCCAATGAAGCTCTGGGGTGTTTTGCTGATATAATAAGGTACTGTATCAAATGCTAGGATTATAGAATATTTGGCGTGCGGAGTGTTCACCTGGCCTACTCGTGCTGTGTGTACTGCCATGTTTACACACCAATGTCGTTCATATATCTTCAAGATCTTCAAGCGCTCTGAGACGCCGTCCGGCACAGAGGGCGCTATATAAATCGAAGTTGTTGTTGTTGTTATATATTATCGTGTTTCTGTTTGCCTTGAGGTGAACAATGATTGGGGTATATCGTTGCTGTTTTGCAATGTTCCCCTAAAGTGAAAGATGTTTTAGCAACGTCAAATTTAAATTATTTCGTACCATATGGAGGACATTTCAAAGTGCTCCGTGCAGCTGGCTGGGAACTCTAGACAAGCTGGGGGGCAGGGGGTGGGGTAGGGGGGCTGCTAAAGCGGGTGGGAGAGGAGGGGAAAGATGACCAAAAAGCTGAGGAAGATCTTGGCTATGTTCCGGATTGTAAGTTACGAATGTCAAGTATCACAGGAAAGCAGCAGATCAGTTCAAAATAAACTATTCATCAACAGGCATTGTCATAAAGTGCCATCGAGGTGTCAGCTTGGCTCAATTGAAGCGTTCTGGGACGCCGTGCAGGGCAAAGGGCGCGGTATAAACACCAAGACTCTTGGAGTCCTGTAGCTCAATGGTGAGAGCATTCACATTGTAAGGGAGAGACCTGGGTTTGATTCCAGGCAGGCAGAAACCTTGGGCAGGTTTCCTTACTCCACGTGCCTGATAATAAACCCTCAAAACAATCGACAATAATAAATTGGTCATTTCAATACATGACTGTTTTGTGAAGCGCTTTGAGGAGCCCAGAAGACATGAAAATTGCTGTATCAAATGCAAGGATTATTATTATTATTATTATTGTTGTTGTTGTTGTTGTTGTTGTTATTATTATTGCACGTTGTTGTTGTGGCATTCTTGCCAGAGACGGAAGTTGTGGTTTCAAGCCCCATGTCAGTACTTTATAATAATAATAAATAATAATAATCCTTATATTTGATATAGCATTTTTCCACAATGTCAAAATGTCTCAGAGCACTACACAGTGAAGTGTCTTGACAGAGTTCAAAATCCTCATTCTCGCCTTCAAAACCCCCAACGTTTTGCTCCTCTCTACATCTGTGACCCGCTAACTCCTTATCGACCTCACTGCTCCCTCCACTCAGTGTGCTCTGGCCTGTCCAATGCCCCCACCTTCAGCGGTTGGACCTCGGCAGCATTCTCTCTACTGTCTCCCAATGGAACTGCATCCCACAGTCACTGCACCTCACTCTCCTTCAAAGCCCTCCTCTCCTCTTCGACTGCGCCTTTGGCCATCTTCCAACCCCAAGCCTCCCACCCACCAGCCTCCCTTTCCTCCACCGTTCCTGATCCTATTATTTGGGGATTTTTGCCCAGTGCACCTGAACAGGCATATAGAGACAAATTTGGCTGAGGCATTTGTTAAAAAGTACAGAGCCATTGTCATCTACAGTAAATCCTATGAAACCCTTTGAGATATTCCCCTGATATGAAGGGCATTATATCAAATGCAAGGATTATTATGGCACATCTGAAGTATGAAGTTAGTTAATGGACAGTTATCTTGACTATTCATTTTTACTAATGACTCCAAGGCGTCACTAATTTGCTCATTTTCTATAAAAAGCCTATTTATCCCCCTGCAACTGGGAGCACAAAAGGTTGTTTTGCTCTGTGCTTCAGCGAAATTAGTGTTCCAGCACGACCGCGCATAATAATGATCAGAATGTCTGAAAAGATGTGCAATACTGCTGGCTTTGTGCTGTGGCTTTAGACAATGAGCTGCCTGACACTGCATCATGGCTGAGCAATTCCATTTATAAACTGACCTGATTCCTCCACATGCCCCCGAAACACTCCTCTCTGGAGTTAGTAACATTACGTAGGGTTTCAGAAAAACTGTGAGCAGTATCATCAATAATTCACAGCACAGGAGATCATTCTGCTCATCGTGTTTGTCCTGGTATTGGTTCCCCCATTGGAGCTATCTGCTCAAACACTATTCCCCTGCTTTTTTCCCCATCAGTTTGGCAATATTATTCATACAGTATATTATTTTAGAAAGAGCCAATTGTCCTCAGTTAAAATAAATCACAGGTCTACAAGCACAATGGAAATCGAAACTCTATATGCTGTTTTTTGGATACAAATAGGCAAAAGTATGTGTATGCAATAATAATTATTATTTTTCTTCCATTTTGTATCATCTTGCCAACAAAATAATAATAGTATTATAAGCATCATTATTTTATTATTATTATTATTATCCTTCACAGGATTTACTGTGTTTTTGTAGGAAAGAATTTGGCAAATTCTTAAATATACCCTTTGATTTTGAAACAGTTTTTCTGTGAGTTGTTTTTCAAAGAATTCAGGATACTACATAAATATAGTAAATCTGGACTTTGGAGGAATTTCTTCCCAATAATTTGTGCCTACTTTGTTAAGCAGTTTGTAAAGGTTCTACACAGGTAGCTTCTTGTATGTATGTCTTTCTGTCTGTCTGTGTGTGTGTGTGTGTGTGCGCACACATGCATGTGCGTGTGTTTGCTTGTATGTATTGGAGAAATTCTGCTGCTGCTCAATGTACCTGGCCCTTTTCAGACCAGGTTTTGAGACAAACAGTATTTAGAAGTGAATTTGCCTACCAGTATATGCATCAGACTTGGTGATAATTCTTAAAGACAGGAAAAGACAACTGTTCTTTCATAAGGGTTTGTTTGTCTGTCCAAAAATAAGAGGGTTTTGTCAGCTGTACAATGGTACAGAATGTAAATGCTGACTCTTCTAATACTGTATACACATCTTAAACATAGGATAATTGCAATGTACAGGACTGGAAAAAAAAAGTCCATTTGTAGCAAGTGTCATTTAGAAATATTAAGTAATTCTACATGCTCCTATCTCTCAAACTCCAAGTTAAATTCTTCATTTAAGTAGCTGTCAAACTCCCCCTCAAAATGTGAACTGAATGAAAGGACAGACACTGAATGGCATAAGCATTGCCATGGACTGTTTGGGCTGAATGGTCTATGTCTATATAAACTCCACAAAGCTGTAAGATTCTGACTGGTACCAGATCAATAAACTATATATTGGAGCCCTATTATTGGTTAGAGCACTCGCGTCACAAACGAGAGGACATGAGTTCAATTCTTGAGCAGGGCGAAATGTTAGGTAAGTTTCCTTACTCCACACGCCTCCGGTTACCTAGTTGCGGGTAGGAACCTGGTTGTTAGTAGGTTGGCAGATTGCTATAGGTGGGGGTAATAACCTCTTCCAAAAAATATTTAGAGACAGGAAAAATCAGCCAAGTTCCCCACTCTTGATCGGTCTCTAGCGATCGCTTCTGGAGGGTAATGTTGGATGAGGATAGGCTTGGGCTTCTGCTGTGAACCTTTTCTCAGTTGAATAGTATGTCGGCACTCATTATGAAAGGTCACACACCAATAATGATTGCTTGGACAAAGTGTGTCCAGTGGGTGACTGCTGCTCTTGGGAGACGTACACGAGGGAAGAGGAGTCAAGACAACTTCAGGAGAAAACTGGAGGATAACAAGTTGCATTTTGAAAATTCGTAAATAAAAATGATACTATATAATAATAATACTTGCATTTGACATAGATTGTATGATATCAAAACATTGCAACGTGCTTTAAAGTCGTTGTTGTCAAGTGTATTGACTATATTATTACCAAACACAGCAAAGTCTCAAACGGTCATGTTTGACCATAAATGGTCAATTTATGCGAAAAATTGTTGCCCAGAAAGGGTATTAGGAGAATCTCTTCTCTTTTTGAATACTGTAATGGCATCTTTAATGGTTATTTGAAAAAGAATCAGATGGAAGAATTTGATTTGAAAAATAATCTGATTTAACACTTCATCCAGATGATGGTACTTCCCCAATATTCCAATGGTGTCAACCTAAGTTATGATTTCAAGTCCCAATGTGAGGCTTTAACCCAGACCTTTTGTACAGAGAATGAGAAATAATAATAATATAATAACAATCCTTGCATTTGATATCGTGCTTTTCATGTCTTCTAGACGTCTCAAAGCGCTTCACAGAATATATTGTAAAGTGAATGTCTATTTGTGGACGAAATGCAGCAGCCAATTGCACACAGCAGTGTCCCACAAACAGTCGTGGAATTGAAAATTGATAGGGCGATTAACCAAGCATGGCTGACACCATTAATATAGATCATATGTTTTTTGAAGTATAAGATGCTAGTGAGACTTTCACAGTGGCTTGTGAACCACCCTGTGATCAATGTTGGGGCGTATTGGTGCAGAAACCAGGTTTGGCAACATATTGTGACTGTGACGTTATATTTCCGAGTCCCCATATACAGCACACTCGTGTGGATTGTGACTAAGTCAGTGGCAAATGGCCAGGAATTGGAACATTCTGTCTTATTGAATATCTAATTGATGCTCAGACTGAGCTCCACATTTTTCACAATATGTCATTTGAGGTGAGGCAGTTGCGCACTTGTCACCATATAGTAGAACACACCATTGGGTTGCAGTTGAATCCCAGTCTTTTACTCATGCTCACTACCTGGAAAACCAGTGTCATCTTCAAAATAAATCATAACAAATAATAATAATCCTTGATACCCTTACCTAACATAAATCTTTCGATACCAGTCTTGAAAATCTTAATTGGTAATAATAAGACTTGCATTTGATAGAGCACATTATCACGTCTTCTAGACACCTCAAAGCATTTCACAGAACATACTGTGAAGAGAATTGACTATATCATTTGTAAGCGAAATGCGGCAGTCAATTGCGCACAACAGTGTCTCACAAACAGTTGTGGATTGAGTGACCAAATTATTGTTTTTATTATAGTTTTTGCAAAGATTATTACCCCTGGAAAAGCGATATGCCAATTGACTGCATTACTACTTACATTGATGAACAGAGGCATGTGGAGTAAGGAAACATTTCACCCTGGCTGGAATTGAACCCAGGTCTGCTCACTTGCACGGCGAGTGCTGTAACCTGAGCTACAGAACTCCATAAAAATAGAAACCATGTGGTTCCTGACGGGAGGAATGAATGCATTCACATTGCAATTTGATGTTTATTGGACACTCGAGGTTAAATTTGAGAGATCTTGAGGAGCAGATTGCTCTTATGAATTTCAATCATGAACAGATAGGCAAAGAACCCTCAAGACCTAACACATAATATTTTCCATCAGGGGCCTGAATGCTTTTTTGAACGACTAGAATCAGAAGCAACTGGATTGCATCCAAAAGATGGATTGATCTTTTATTGCCTTTTTTATCCATGAACGATTTAGTGGAACTATTATTCGGCTTGAAATGTTTGCAAATGTTATGTCTGAAATTCTGTCTTAACATTTGTGGATTATATCATGGAATTTGGAGGGTTAAATAACGTAACTTGCAAAATATAGTCATCATACATAAATCCTGTGAAGTGCTTTGAGACATCCTCCTAACATGATGTGAATCAAATGCAGTATTATTAAAATGTAGCAATAAGGAGGGATTAGTATTCCTGGCTATCAATTTTTTAGAACAAAGTAGGAAAGACAGAGGAGTACCATTACTAGTAAAATAGACTATTGTGTCAGTAGAAAGGGGTTTCAACTAGCAGAAGGTGGAAACGTTATGGGAGGATCTGAGAAACAGAAGAGATTGGGAGATTGTTTCCCCTGGTTGGAGAATCTAACACCAGGGGTCACAGTCTTAAAGTTAGGGGTCAGCCCTTTCACACTGAGTTGAGAAAAAACTTCTTCACTCAGAGGGTGGTGAATGTATGGAATTCTTTACCCCAAAGGGCTGTTGACGCTCAGTCCTTGAACATATTCAAGACTGAGTTAGATAGATTTCTCATTTATAAAGGGATTAAGGGGGGTGGAGATAAGGCAGGTAGTTGGAGTTAGAGTAGAATATGATTGAATGGCGGGGCAGGCTTGATGGGCCAAATGGCCTACTCCTGCTCCTATTTCTTATATTCTTATGTTCTTAAGAGGATGTAAAATGCTGGTGAGGTATATGATGACCAACTTCACAAATGTGTGTCTGTACAACAGAGAAACAATGCTAGTGAGCGTCGTGGGGTAATAGGGAAGATTCTAATTTATATTTGGAATGGGAAAAACAGAAGGGATCAGGTGGCAAAGAGGTATATTTCTGGATTGGCTCCAGATAGTTTCCTGCAGCAATTATGCGTTAGAAAAAACAAGAGAAAAAACTTTGGCTGATTTAATCATGAATAATGAACCTGATTCGGTGAAAAGTCTGATGGTTATGGAGCATCTTGGTGATAGTGACTATAACATGATTGAATTTAACATTGGGCAAGGAAGGGAATAATAGAGGGTCTTAGATCAAGGTACTGTATCATGCTTAGACAATACAAACTTTCAAAGGATGAGGAATGAAATCCGGACCATAAACTGTGCTTATAAATTTATTGGTAAATCAACTGAGAAATAGTGAGAAACATTCAAAAAGGAAATAGAAGCATAATAAAAGGAGTACATAGAATTTAAAGGCAAAAGTGGTGGTTGTGGGTGAAAACACCCATGGTTTATAAATATGGTGAGATAGTATTAAGCACGCATAAAATGAGTACAGGAAGGCGAGGCAAGATAGTAAGACAAGAGACAGGGAGAATTATAGAAAACAGCAAAAGGAGACCAAGAAAATATTGAGAGCAAAGAGGGATTATGAAAAATGGTTGCACATAGTATCGAGGGTAACAGTAAAGAATAAAGAATTTTATATACGTACTAAGAGAAAGAGTGACTGAGGAGGAAATTACTTTAATTAAGTTGGTTCTCCAGAACAATCTATGCAAAATTACAACGAAGAAAAAGTAAATCACATGGCAAAGGCAATCTATTGAATGAATGTTTTAAGTACATTGTCGCGGTGAAGAATAATGATGTGATTCCCAGACATACAGTTAAATCACAATATAAATGAAGGGTGGGGGTGGGTGAGTTAACAAGATTTAAGTAAATTAAAGAAAGAGAGAACTTATTAGCACTCAAGGTAAATTTCCAGGACTGGATGGATTCCACTCAAAGTGTTGAATGAATGAGGTGGTGAAACATGTATGCATCAGGGATATTTTTTCTAAGTTCACTAAATGGCATTTGCCAAAATTTTGATCATGGCTTGTGGTGTGATGTGCAGTAAAGCACCTTGGGATGTCCTCCTAATGTGAAAATTACTTTATAAGTGAAAATTTGGTTTGTGTTGCAAAATAATTTTCATATATGAACTCGGTGTAATTTATTTCGTTGATGTGTAAGATTTTCAAACCAGCTTGCACTATTCAGAAGTATAGTAGAAGCCTGTGTATCCATGACCCGATCAATCGTAACTTCCGTATAACCGGCACTGAAAAAACAAAAGGTCCGCATTCGATAAACCGGAATTTATCCAGAAAAATGCATTGTTTGGTGTTTTATGTAGGGTCAGTATTTTGCAATGCTGCAACTAGGTGCCTGATGGTAGCGCTAGCTCAGAATGCTACCGGTACTGTGAAGCAATGCACTCTCTGGAGTGTACTCTTTGAGAGGCAGAGCGGGGTGAGTTGATTAATTTAGATTTAATTTAGCCACAAAACAGCAAAACACACACCCACCCTGAGCAAAGCTTGCAGATCAATTCATTGGCTTTTATTTTAATAAAAAAGACTCATCCCTGCAATGCTCATTTTACAGAGTGCAGTGTTTCAGTTAGTGCACACACACACACACACACACACACAGGCATCGCAAGGCTTTTGGGAAAGATAGTTAACTGAACTGAGCCTAGAGCCTATCACTCTATGCTTTCTCAATAACACAAGCTTTCCTCTCTTCTGCCCCCAATGAGAACGGTGAAATTCAGACGTGTAACTTTTGTACTGCGTGGTTGTGTTCTTGTGAATTAGTACGCTTTGCCAACTAACATGGCTTCTAAAGGTAGCATAGCTTTCCCAGATTCCAATGATCTGCTAGGTACTGATCAGGTTGAATGTCTGCGTTCTACACTTGGGTATTTCCTCCCTATTCTGCTGTTCGTAGGTAATGGGAGTTCATTAATTTCACCAACAAATCAGTTAGAGGGGTTTTGCATTGTGGAGTGACAATGAATGCACTGCTTGCCACTTATGGATGTTTCCGGGGTAGTTAATATCAGAGCTCAACAGATCTAGTGAAAACTCCTACTCCCCCTCCCACAACTAACATTAACTCTTTCAGCAACAACAGTAACTTGCATTTATATTGTGTCTTTCACACAGAGTAGTGTCTCGGAACATATAACAGTAGTCAAGTTTAATGCTGAGCTGGGAGGAAGGGGAGGTGACCATTGGCACGGTTGAAGAGGGATATCTTCAGGGTTGAAGATGGACAAAGAGAGGGTAGGCTCGGAGGTTTGAGACAGGGAGAGTTGAAACATTTCTTTGAACATTTGTCTTCTGGAATTTCATGTCCAAGGGACACTGCAGTCCCTTCGCTTTTGTTCTTTGTTCTGTTTTGTAGTGTCAGGATGAAAAATTATGTGATTTAGGGCTTATCGGTGAAAGCCCAAGAAAAGGTTTTACTATATTGAAGAGGTCTATGATGCATTTTATTGGACTCCAATTGTAAAATAATTGGAAAGCAAGTCGCAGTGTGTGTGAAATTAAATTACATTCCCAATGTCTGTTTAACTTAAATGTAATATATATTTGCTGCACCATATTTAAAGCAGATGTGACTAGACTGGATTATTCAGTACCCATACAGCTACACTAGTTTCTTTAATATGCATAAGACTTCAATGGAAAAGTGCAATTTGCCATGTTATTAAAATGATGAATGACTTTCCATAACCTTGATCTGATCATTAAATTAGACTTGAGTATTTTATTTAGTTAGTCAGTTCAAAGCAACTTTCTTGTGGCACTTGTCAGCACTGAATGTGTCATCCTCAAAGAACTACGATACTGACCCAGAAATTGACGGAAAAGTTACTTTGGTTTTCTCTACTGGAAAGTGAGCCCTCACGCCACAATTGTGAAACTGTCTCCGCATTCTGTGATTGGGAAGGTATGGGGTAGGAATCATACAGTAGAATGATCAAAATCCCAGCATAGCAGGAGGCCTTTGGCTAATCAATCCTGTTCTGGTCTTGCTCCTTCACTGGAGTTAGCTAGGTCCTTGAAAGAGTCGTTGATTCCCAGCTTGGCTCTTTCCTCTCCTCCCAATCTCTCCTTGAGCCCCTCCAATCGGGTTTCTATGCAGTGTTGTCCAACACAGCCTTACCCCTCAGGCCGCCGAAACCCTCATACACGCATTTGTCACCTAAAGACTGACCTATGAAAACTTCTTCATTGTCGGTCTCCCAAACTCTTCCCTCCACAAACTGCAGATCATTGAAAACTCTACAGCCATTGTCCTCTCCCACACCAAGCTCCGTGACCCCACCCCATTTAAGCGCTCTGAGACGGCATGGAGGGCGTTATATAAATTGAAGTTCTTGTTGTTATCACCCCAACCCTTGCCCAGCTCCACTGGCTCCCCATCCCTAAGGGGATAGAATTCAAGGTCCTTGGCCTCACTTTCAAGGCCCTCCACAGCCTTGCCCCCTCCTACCTCTCTGTCCTGTTGAACGCATTGGTGCCAAGAAACTCCACGCCCACCTCTCCTCCCACTCCCTTTTCGAATCCCTCCAATCCGGTTTCTGTGCTGCCCACGGTACACATTCCGTGCTTGTGAAAGTCACAAGCAATGTCCTCTCTATCTGTGACCAGGGCTCCCTCTGCCTCCTTGACCACCTTCGACACAGTCGACCATGCCATCCTCCTCCACCCCCTGTCCTCCGTCATTCACCTCAGTGGGACCGCACTCGCCTGGTTCAAGTCCTACCTCACAAACCGCCAGCAGTACATCTCCACAAACGGTTTTTCCTCCCGCTCTCACCCAGTTACCCAGGGATCCATCCTTGGCCCCCTCCTCTTCCTCATCTACAGGCTCCCTTTTGGGAATGTCATCCGCAGACATGGGGCACACTTCCACATGTACGCGGATGGCCTGCAACTCTACGTCTCCACTTCACTTTGCGACCCCCAGTCCCCTGATGTTCTGTCAGCTGCCTGTCAGACATCAGGGGCTGGATGAGCGCAAATTTCTTGCAGCTGAATGTCGACAAGACGGAGGACATACTCCTTGGCTCTCGTCATCGTCTTCAGTCACACGGTTCTCACCTCCTCCACCTTCCCGGCCTGGCCCTAAAACTCTCCAAACCGGTATGCAACCTAGGCGTCAGGTTCGACCCCCAACTGTCCTTCCTCCCCCACATCCGGTCCCTGACCAGCACTGCTTTTTTCCACCTGCGACATATTGCCCTTCTCTGGCAATATCTTGCCCCAAAAGCTGCTGGAATTCTGGTCTGCGCCTTCGTCTCCTCTCGGCTGGACTATGTCAATGCACTCTTCGCTGGTCTCCCCTCCGCCACAATCCATAAAATCCAGCTCATTCAGAACTCCCCCGCCCATATTCTCATCCACACCAAACTTCGCTACCCGATCACTCCAGTCCTTGCCAGAATTCACTGGTTCCCTGTTCCTGAGAGGATCGATTTCAAGATCCTCACTCTTGTCTTCAAATCACTGCACCCCCTACCTCTCTGATCTCCTCTCTCCCCAAAACAGCACCCGTTGCCTTCGCTCCTCCGGTTCTGGTCTCCTCCTTATCCCCTGAATCCTCCGCTCCACCATCGGCGGCCGTGCTTCAGCCACTATGCCCCGAAGCTCTGGAACTCCCTTCCTCACTCCCTTCGCCTCGTCCCCTCTCTTCCTAGTTTCAGGTCTCACCTTTTTTTCGACCGCGCCTTCAGTCACCTTCCGGCTCCGGATCCGCTATTGTGAGACACTGTTCTGTGTGGAGGGCGCTATATAAATCGAAATTGCTGTTGTCCTGGTGACCCCCTATCAACTTGTCCGCTCCTCCGTTCAGCAGGCTACGGCCTGCTCCATGTCTCCCGTCCGACCCTCCTTACCATCAGTGGCCAGGCTTTCAGCCTCTCTGCCCCCACTCTTTGGAACTCCATCTCACAATCCCTTCACCTTGCTTCCTCCCTTGCCTCCTTCAAGGTCTGACTCAAGGACCTCCTTTTTGACCATGCCTTCCATTGCCCCCCTGCCTCTCTGCCTTCCCTCATTCCAACCCTCCCCTCTCCATACTTGGGTTCTAACTGTTTTGACCCCTGACTGTTCCGCGCTTTGGGACGTCCTCCTGACATGAAAGGCACTCAACGGATGTAATTTTGATGTTGTTGTTGTTGTTGTTGCTGCTGTTGAACATGTGCCCACTAACCAACCAGCAGGAATAATCATTCGCCATTTATCCTGTCAGATATGTTCAGAATTTTGAACTTCTGAACTAGCCATTGAATAATCCCAATTGCTTTCATGTCATTAAAGTGAATGTTTTCATTAGAAACAAATATTCATCTGAATTGATAAAATGCAAGTCTAACCGCAGAGTGAGAAAGCCTGGTGGAATTCATGGCACAAGTGACTTTTGTCTTCAAACCTTCCAAAAAATGATCTCACGGTGGCACAATTTACTGATGATGTTTCCAGAGTTATTATCGTGTTCTGCTTTCTTTTGCATCTAATTAAAAGATCAAATCTGAAGCACTCCCAATGAGTTTATTGTCTTCGGTTTGCTGTGGATAGTGACCCAGTGGAATTGAGTAAACTGGTGACTAAATTCATTCTCATTATGAGCGGCATTCAGATGAGACAATCGATAGGATTCACTACAAAGTTTAGGAAAGTTCTGTAAAAAGATCAAATCTGGGCAAAAAAAACAGCTGTTAATAATTGTGGGTTGGGTACCCCAGCTCTGATTTGGGGTTAAAACTGCGGGTAATGGGAAATATCAAAAGCAGAGGTTCTCAGATATACTCAGAGTTCATGTGTAAACGTCAATGTAATTGATGTTGTTGTGGAAATCATCTCTTTGTTTCCCTCTGCAATTCTTCACAGAGACACTTGGCAGCATTGTGTTCCTGACAAATTCTCATCCAGAAGACATTTGATGAGATCGCTCACTGCTGCACAGAGAGCCCTGGTCGCTTCATAATCAGATGCTGTTTGTTGATGAATCAAGTGATTGGGTTGTGAGGTATACACCTTAAGCAAGTCCCTTGTAGCTTCCATATCATAAAGAAAACCAGAAGTTACTCCACTTTTCAGTAACTCCTGAGCAGTGCTTTAGGACATCCTATTGATGTGAAATGCCAATGGTAAGACTTATTGTTATATTAACAATGCAGCATTCATGAAATGAAATGATCCACAGGCAGAATCCTCTGGCTTTATGTACAAATAGATTTCTCAAACAATGCTTCCATTTTCAGTCTGATGTCTCCATGATATTTCTACATTAAATGTAGCTGGCCTCTGGCCATATTACAATAGTACTGTTCAGACAGTTTTAAAGTCGTTTGTGACCACCAGAATGGTGACAATAACTAAACAGATTCCTACACTGGATCTGCCCTTCTTGCAATCTAATCTGAACTAATCCTACATAAATTAATTTCAAACAAGTTATTCATAAGATAGTGCGGTTACAATAAACAGTTTAATAAGTCCCTGAGTTACTCTCCTTTCGCCTTGATAGAACCACAACAGCTTGCATTTATATAACTCCCTTCACGGTTCAATAACATTTTGAAGCTTGTGATGAAAAGGCAGATTGCATTTAGTTTATGTTTTGCATTCTTTGCCGAAAGGATTGTGAATATATGGAACACTCTGCCTCAGAAAGCCATAGATACAGAGTCAATTGTGAAAAGGATATATAATTTCTCAAAAAGGATATTGAGGAATATAGAGAATATGGAAATGGGAAACAAAGGGATGCCATAGATTTAATTACATAGATTATTTCCCTTTTGATAATAATAGTCCTTGCATTTGATATAGAACCCTTTCACATCGTCGAGCCGTCTCAAAGCGCTTCACAGAATATATTGTATTGTAAAGATTGACTGAGTACAGTATTTTGTGGGCGAAACAATGCTTTCAGCTGGCACCTTTGCTGTCTGTGATATTGTGGGCTGATGTTGTGTCAGCTTTCTGCCACCAACCAGCCACTGAGTTTATCACCATGTGTAAATCTGTTCAGCCAGTCGTAAATAAACTGGTTTCATTATTTAAAGGATAGCTGCATGCTTTCATCAATAATTTGTCAAACTCCAGTGTCTGCCAGGATTTTAAATCAAAGATTATATTTAAACTTTCCTTGTGCTCCTGCAGTTTCCCAGGTGGTAAGGACAATGTACTAGTGAAGCTCAGAGGCCAGGCTTGATTCAGTTCTGACGAAAGGTTGTAGACCCGAAACGTTGACTCCCTTTCCTTTCTCCATGGATGCTGCCTGACCTGCTGAGTTTCCCCAGCAACTTCTGTTTTTGTTTCAGATTCCCAGCATCTGTAGTATTTTGTGTTTTGATTTAGGATGCATTCTATATGCTGTCAGCTTATCTCAAACAGGGTAACACACAACAAGTGACCTGAGATATTAATAACAACAATTGCTAATAGTTCATGCATTTGGTAGAGCTCCTTTCATGTAAGGATAATGAATCAAAATGCTTCACGGGATTTTACTCTAAAGGGTAGAGACTGTGCATTTTATAGGCAAATGTCCCACAAAATATGGGGGATGGAGAGAAATCAAATTGAGTTCTTGATCACTATCTGGTCATTTCTGTTAGAACGTGTGTGTGTGTGTGTGTGTATGTGTGTGTGTGTGTGTATAGGTGAGTGTTTGTATGAGTGTGTGCATGCCTGTGCGTGTGTGTTTGTGTGAGTGTGTGCATATGTGTTTGAGTATAGAGTGGACGGAATCCAGCTCAGCCCTGCAAATCATTTTTGACAATGTTCGTACTATTGTAAATTTCCCCTAGTTATTGATATTAATGCCAGGTAAAGCTACACAACACCGTGTGATAAATAACAGTATATTAATTATTCTATTTCATTTAGTGTCCTATCATTTCATCGAGGTGTCTCAAAGCATTTCACAAAATATACCTCTTCTCAAATAATGTTCCCTTCTCTTTTTGAATAATGCTGTGGGATCTTTAATATCTACTTGAACAGCCAAGATAGGACCTCTGTTCTCTGTCTCATCCAACAATACGCCTAATAATAATCCCTCAAAAGAATAATAAATTGGTCACTTCAATCCACGACTGTTTGTGGGTCACTGTTGTGTGCAATTGGCTGCCATGTTTCGCTCACAAATATACAGTCAATTCACTTTACAATATATTCTCCCCAACACTGCATTGGATTGTGAGTTCAGATTATATGAGTCATCAGCACCACAGAAATGCCTTTAAATTACTTCATGAATCCTGTGCTGTACTTTAGGAACATCAGCTGGCAATGAAATGACAACTGTATGAATGTTTTATACGGTCACTGCGTGAATCTCAAAGACTTCAACGTTTTATTTGTTCATCCTAATTATACTGGTTCTTGGAATTGTTCCAGTACTATTTGCTGTGGGGACAATTCACAATAAGATGACTTTATTACCATCCAATGCACAATGGAGTCAAATCAATCCCAATAAGGAATCCATTATGAGTAATGTATCTTGCCATGCATTACAATAAGGAAGCATTACTGCAACTCAATACGTACAGTAGAATCTCTTTATAAGGTGCCCTTCTATATCGGGTGTTTTCACTGATAAGGGAGTGTGTGGACCGGCCATCTAACTCCACATCAGAAACACTCAACTTCCTGAATGTCACAATGTTCTACGCATCTCACTCAAATATAGAATGGAATTCTCACTCCCCACTCAGAGTGATGAATCCTGCTTCCCTAATTCCAGAGAGTATTAAGCATAGGTTGGCAAGAGTTAGATGCCAGAGAGAAAGTGGGGTGCTGCTGAACTTTAACCAACTAAAACAGCACAGCTTGCCATTGGAAACACCGACTGGCAAGGTTTCATGCTGTGTGTCCATCTAGGCCTTCCAGTTAAAGCTTTGGCTTGCAAAAGTTGAGAAAACCTTGGCCTTCTTTTAGCTTTGAATTAACAGGAGCTGAGTGGGAATAATAATAATAATAATAATAATCCTTGCATTTGATACAGGGCCTTATCACATCGTCGAGACGTCTCAAAGCGCTTAAGAGAATACACTGTAAAGTGAATCAAACGTATATTTTGTGGACAAAACAAAAGAAACCTTACCTCCAATTGACCAGTCTGCTTCTCCAAGTCCTCCCAATGAGCCTGGCTGGCTGTGCTATTATCAGTAGTGCCCTGGAATACTACGGAGCAGTCATCTTTGTCCCAAATCCTCCAGATAAGTTAGTCCTGGCTGTTTATAGGACCTTGCTAGACTCAGCTTGGCTACCATGTTTCCTTACTAATTTAGTCACCGGACTTGACAGCAATTCTCTCTGCAAGGATTAGCATTTTTGTTGTATATGTTCGAGTGGGAATATACTGCATGATAATTTCTTCAGGATGATCCTCCCCTTTAGAACATTCATAGCAAGTCACACGAAGGAATTTGTGATATGGCTGTTCCAGGGTCTAGATTTACTCTATTTATGAAATTTAGGGCCCGCAAACTTTGTCAAATTCTTAAATAAGGCCTTAATTTTGGCCATTTTCATTGTGTTCCAGTGAATGAAAGGTTAACCTCGGTGGATTTATGTGCATTCTCAGTCTACAGATTCATGCTTTGAGAGAAATTATTCCTGAAAAGCAATCATTGGATGAATTTTCTGCACATTGCCGCATTGTCGCTGCTCCTATTACAAACTGTATGAATAGCAATGCCAGGAAAATAATAAGATGCAAATTATTCAGTGAGGGATTTCAAACCACATGATGCACCCACTCCACCATAATTCTCAAATATTTCTATGGTTCCTGAACCCAAGACAACGAAAAAGGAGTACTGTACTGTACTGTATTGTACTGTATTGTATTGTACTGTACTGTACTGTACTGTACTTGTATGAGGTGCTTGAAGTGCTGATGTCTGAGATTGCAAGGCATTAATTTCAAATCCTGAGCAGTGTCCATTTCAGATTATATAAGGAAATCTGTGAACCCAATCTAGATCACTCGAGATGGACCTCTTGATAAGGAGAGAAATATTGTGTGCAAGCAGCAGCATGTTCTTAATGATGTATTTTTAATATTAAAATCTGAAATATAAAACCCCGTGTGATGGAAAATACCTGGGTCTTTATTTAATGTATTTTGTTGATATTTCAGAGCAGCCAGAAATTGGCAAATTTCTTAGTTTTTATTTTCAAGGGCTTTTTTTTCTAAATTCTTTTTAAGAACTACAGTAAATAGACGTCTAAGTTAAGATGGAATTGACCTATTTGCCTAAGTGCTTCAAAATCATTTGATATCAAGGGTAGTGACTGTGTTCTAGGCAAACATGGCAGCTGATTTAGGCACAGCAACATTCCACAGGCAGCCTTGAGGTGAACTGCCAAATATATCGGAGAAAACCGCAAAACAAAATTCATCTAACAATGCTTGGCATTATTCAATCTTGTTCCCAGATGTCAAGGCTTGAAGTTAAATAGTTAAAAGTTCTGTTAGAACTGGTGATGAATTGCCAATGTACAGCAATAAACTACTTGACAGAGAAAAATAGGCAAAGCTTTATAATGAAAAATAATGCAGTAAAATATGTGGTAATGTTAAGTAACAACAACTTGCGTTTCTATAGCGCCCTTCACATGAAGCAGAGGCTCAGAGCATTTTAATCAGATTAATAGAGTTTGCAAGTTGGTCAACAATTATTTCAAGGCTTTTTATCAATGTGTGTTATCAGGGATCCAGAGGGAAAACATTATTTAAGAGGCAGAAGACGTTCTTGTCACCCATTATTCTGCTTTATTTTTAGGCTGAAATGACTGACATTCCTAAAGCAGGTTTGTCCTTGATTGAAGTTGCTTTGTCTTTTTAGAAACATTATGTCCTATCTTCTTTTCTGCCAGAGAAGACATTCAAATCCCAAGTCACGATTGAAAATAAACAAGAATCATGGAGCTAAAGTTAAATACAGTACAGTCAATCACAACAGCTGACATTAACACTGACATACTGCCATATTTTATACAGCACAAACTGGACTATAATATCACTCGTCCTTTTTTAATGTTATGTAATGTTAGCAGCGTAATGACTAAACTAACTAACTTCCAACTAAATTGTCATGGAGGTACAGATAGGCCCTATGATCTTATAGAATGGTAGAACAGGAGTGAAGGGCTGAATGTTACAGTGCAGGAACTCCGTGCTTATTTTGAGCAAGTAGCAAAGAGCAAACATGCTTCTATCATTAGAATAAATTGCATGTACTATATTAATAAACAATTACAGCTTTTAATAAATATAATATTAAAAATAATAAATATGAATCAACATGAGTTTTTTTTTAAATGGATAATAATCTAAGAACTAATCTGAAATGATTCAAATTTTCATTCTGTGAATTTATTTTCAAAAAGTCTTTCTTTTGGAGCTTCTGAGGTTGGGGCCACAAAAATCACCACTATATCCTGTGAAGCACTTTGTCACATTGTCCTGACGTGAAAGGTACTTTGTCAATGCAAGGATTATTATTATAAATGATGTAATTTGATAGAGCAGCATAGCTTTTTAAAATAAATGTTGTTCACCTAATTTGTCCAAAGGCTGCTCTCTCCACAGAAGGAGATTACAGCTTTTAGCTATGATTCAACAAAGAATTCTGCGTAGAAGCTGTTACAGATGGCAGGGCTAGAGGTTCTTGTTTGGGTTGCTATTCGAATAAATGTGGGTTCCTGTAGGTTCTTCCTGACACTGCATTCATAATAATCCCTCCAAAAATACAATAATAAATTGGTAATTTCAATCCACGACTGTTTGTGGGACACTGCTGTGCGTAATGGGCTGCCACGTTTCGCCCACAAATATACAGTCAATTCACTTTACAGCATATTCTGTGAAGTGCGTTGAGACCTCCAGAAGAGGTGAAATGCGTTATATTAAGTACAAAGGTTATAAATATTATTATTATTATTACTCAAAGGGTTTCTTAAATAAATCAAAATTTACATTGTAAGAATTTTATAAATATATAAAATTTGGTCATTTGAAATATATTCCATTAAAAATCAAGCACCTCATATATACTTCAAAACTGGCTGAGATCTTCAATCAATTCATAGAGATTTCTGGTGTAAAAGTGCTCCTAACTGTGTTAGCTTTGATCAGGATTTGTCAGATGCACTGTTTGATCTCCAAATTATTACATCAAGGCTCTTAAGTAGGTTAGTGTTTCATGAAGTCATTTATAAAGGAATGTGTGGTGTGTCGGGGTTTTATGTTTGATTGCTGGGTTACTGTCATGGTTGAGCGTTATCAAAAGACCAACTAGTGCCTACCCTTCAGAGTGGGAGAAGGAGCCAGCCAAGGTGTCGTGGGTGAAACAGAATCTCGGAATTCAGTCATTCGCTTGGTTCGCTTGGTTCCTCAGCCAGGGGAGTCCTGCTGACAACAAGTAGCCAACCTAACTCATCATCAAGGCAGGAATGGGCAGAGCATTCCCTGGAGGCAGTGACTCTACCCACTCAGTTACTGTTAACCCTGCAAGCCAAAGCCCTAAAGAACAAGGTCCTCGTTGGACAAGCAGTGGGAATCTTGCCACACAATGTTCTCAAGGGGTTTTAGTTTGTTAATCTCCAGCAAGTCCCCTAATGTACATGCTGGTCTACTCATCTTTTAGCTTTTGCCAACCTGTGCATAATATTCTCCAGAGTTAAGTAAGCGGAACGCAAGGAAAGAGTGCACTTTCCATTCCAGTCCCAGGGAAATTTCTATGTAAAAGTGACATATGTATGTGGAACTCTGTCTCTTTTGGAAACTAAAGCAGATTGATGGTTTTCTGCGTATTTCTGACATTAAACTGATCCCAACAAAATCAGTGAGTGAGTCAACAGCAATGCTTTGGAATTCCATTGTGCAATCCCTCCATCTCACCCTCTCCTTAACCTCCAAGTCCCACCTCAAGACTCACCTCTTCGACCATGCCATCAGTCACCCTCCTTCCCCCCACCCCACTTCCCTCCACCCTCCCTGACCCGGACCCCAGCTTGGTCCGAAACACTGACTGTCCAACAGGTTGAGATGTCCTCCTGACATGAAAGGTATCCAAAGAAAGTATGGCATTCAATGCATTCAATTATTTACACTCAAGCTAGCTGTGATCTATATTCTACATAGCTTATGAAATACTTTTATCAAGCAATTGAACCGTGTTTGTATTGGGTAATGGGTAATGTCATCTCAAAGGCTACAAGTTCACATTCAGAACTCAGGGCAATTTCTTGCAGTGTCACGGGATTACATAATTGCCCTATTATCGATCATTTGGTTTATATTAATAATACTAATAATAATCCTTGCATTTGATAAAGTGCTTCATCGTGTCTTCTAGATGTCTCAATCCACTTCACAGCATATAAAAAGAACAGCAACAACAAAATTACATTTATAGAGCATTGTGAAGCAAGTGAATTGAGTGTATATTTTGTGGGCGAAATGCGGCAGCCAATTGCGCACCACACAGTGTGTACGCAGCGCCGCACACGTACACTAATACACAAATACAATTTAAAACAATCCACAGTCTTGGATTGAGTGACCAAATGATTAGTATTATTAACTGTTTGAAGAGATCCCTGGAAAAGCAATCCACCAATAGACTAAAAAAAATGTGCTAGGTAAACAGGTTAGTGTGAGGAGTAAGAAAACTTGCCCAACTTTTTGGCCCAGGAATTGAACCCAGATCCTCTCGCTTACGAGGCTCGTGTTCTGATCAATAGGCTACAGAACTGCAGGTTTTTGTATTTAATTGCACACTTGAACCAATTTAACATCAGCTTAACCACATGGAATCACTGCAGGAAGTCACAGTTAAACTAAATTTAGACCACAGGTAAAGAGCTCTGAAATGATTCTCTACCTTCCCCACAAATACAACAGTTTCCAAATATTCCTAATCTTCTTTGCTATTTATGTTTCCATCTGACATGAGCAAATGGTCAGTCAGGATGTTTAAAGACGAGTAGATGGGGACTGACATGTCTTTGACCGAGATTTAGTAACAAAATGTTGACTCAAGAGAAGCTTCACTGTTTATTCGGGGGGTATGTGTCTGATAACGGCTCCAGTGAGGAGCTGAAGGCTGTTGAGGTATTTGATCTACTCACTAGATTTAGGTTACAGACTGGGCTGAGGCAACAAGCGAGCCTGTGAGTAAGGAGACATGAGCTATGTCTCCTTTTTTTCTTTTTATCTCAATAATGAAAGAAAGTTGCGAGGAGGATCGGAAGCAGCTCCTTGCTACCATAGGGGAATGTGAACCAAGGGAAGACACTATTTTCAGATGAGAGTACATCAGGTACAAGTGACTCCAGAAACGATTTCTTCACACGATATGATTGTGAGGATGTGGAATTCTCTGCCTTACATGGCCATAAATGCAACTTCAGTTATTTTAGAGGGAGGTAGATGAATGGGAGCAAAGAGTATTAAGAAATGTGAAGAAAAAGCGTAGAAGTAGAACGATAAGGGCTCTCACGAACTAATGCAATGGAAGAGCAAACTCTGTGGGCTGGTTAACTCCTTATAAGCACTTATGAGGCTCGTGGTATGTAAAACTTTACCATTTGAAAGAAGGGCAGGTCAATAAAAAGATCAAACGCAGCAGAAATGTTGTGACAGGATCTCATCAATAAACACAAACAAGCCATTAATCCAGAAGCATGCACAGATGCTCTAAATGGACGCATGAAATGCACATATTTGGATAATCAATTGCACAATTTGTATAGTTTGAACAATTTTGAAAAGTCTGTCATTACATAATATGTATAAATGTAGTTAGATATTGTGTGATTACATCACATAACTACTCCACTAAAGGAATTATTGACCCTCTTAAGTTTGAATGGTGATGATTTTAAACATGTCAAACACCGCCTGTTAAAACAAGAAATCTTGACCATTTTAATATTATAAAATCAACATTAAATCCAGCAATCTTGATTGAATCTGGGACTGTCCGATTACCATCTTCAGAGAGTTATCCCTTGGGTTTTTGCTCATGAGCAGTGTTGGTGGGAGCCAGGGTAAATACCTCCAGCCCACTAAACCAACAGTGTGCACTGTTAAGCATCAAAGACATGAAGAACAGAGAGAGAATAAAGATATGTTATCACGTTGATGCTATCAAGAAGCTGGCAGATTTTGATTACCCTGAAAGCAGTTTTCAATATAAAAATATAAGAATTATCTGACTTCTATTTGGGAGCTATCCTGTGCCTTGCTGTAGGTACAAGTGTTGAAACCTTGTCTGAAGTAAGGTATGAATTTGAACATAATAATAAATATAATACATTATCTCATTCCAGAAAAAGATTATTAATATTACAGGAATCAGCTATGAGCAACGATTAGACAAGCTAGTGTTCTTCCATCTCAGGAAACATCTCAGAGTGCAAAAGTAAACTCAAAACAATACTTGTAGTTTAGGCAGCAGAACAAGATTGCACACATTTAGAATTGCAAAAGTTAGTTTCGGGACAGACACCATGAAGTATTTCATTATCCAGAGAGCAGTTAATGACTGGAACATGTTAATGACTGGAACAGTAAAAGCTTGTTTATCCAGCATGTTCGGGACCTGACTGGTGCCAGTTAATTAAATATGCTGGATATTCGAGCAGCAAGTTGCTACACAAAAAAAGTACTTATTTTAAAACGTACCATATTAATAATAGACTAAATAATAACAGAATATTGTATGGATACTTACCAATAAAGCATTCCAGCACACTCGGTAAAATAATCAGTAAAATAAAAATTCCAGCGTTCGTTAAGTTTAATAAATGCACATGTGCAAAGTGAGCATACTCACGAATGTCCCAGATGGCTACGGTATGAGATCCGTTTGCTGGAATGGTGAATTGTATTGGGAGATACCGGTTGGGGTTGAGTGTTCTGGTTGGTTGGGTGCCATGTAAACAAGCTTTTACTGTACTAGGAAGGGTGTTTGAGGCTTTGACACTGGACTCATCTTTAAAAAAGGTTGATACCATCTTAGACGATGATTAGATGTGTATTCTGGAAGAATGAAAGCTTCATCTGAACCTCTCTTACAATCTTGTAAGTAACAGTTTTCAAAATAAAACATGGATAGAAAAGATAGCAATCTGTCCTGTATTAGTGGGACCTTCTGCCTTGCTTGATGTGGAAGGGAGATAATAATAAGGGAGATGTTAGAGCCTTGGCTTTAGAAAGCTATGAATTTGAACCACAACAAATGAATTAAATCCACTAATCAAATCTCAGGGAAAAACCCCAATATCATTTATATAATTTTAAAAACCCAATATCATTGATATAATTTAAATCATCCCCAAACATGCTATTGAATGGCAGGAATGTGATTACAATTGGTATTGAAAGAAGTAAGGCATCATATTGTTGATGGAAAGATACTACTATCCTGTATGTAGGGCACTGTATAAGTTATTGTTTTAATGCTGCAGAACAAAATCTGTTGTAATTCTGAAAGAAACAAGCGTATTGTCATGTGTTGGGAAAGAGATGGCATCATAATAATGCATTACTGTCCTAAGAAAGAAGAGATGTGAAATCTTGGTCCCTTCTCAGTTTGATGAAAACTTGGGTTAAATATTGGGGTAGCAAATACTTGTCAGGTCATTCAGATGTCTGTCAATCGATCAGATGTCTTGACATTCAGTAAACACTGCTGTGTCCTTGTTCTAATTCTTTTCATCCCAATCTAGTGCTCTCAATATTAACACAATACAAGTCTACTCTTTAGATTTCAGGTTCGGTCTGGCTATGTTAGTAGTATTCTCACCGCCGAGTCAGAAGATTTTAGGTCCAAGCCACATCTTGGGAATTTGAACTCATAGCTTAGGCTTGGAACGTCCTCCTGAATGTAACTTTGTTGTTGTTGTTGGCTAACATTATGGTGTATTGCTGAGATGTACTGCATTGTTGCACTGTCCTTCTGATTAAATGTTAAATGGAGGTCCCACCTGCCTGGTCAGAAAATGAGATCTAAAATGAATTCAGAAAGAGAATCGTTTCTCTTACTGTCCTGGGAAACAGTCTCCCAGATTTCATTTTTTTTTCATAATCTTCAAGGCAGGCTGCTTGACATCACTGTGACCAAATTGACTTCTGTCTCCTATATATAAACATGCCGTCACATTACAGAATACGTCTATGAAGTGTTTTGATGGGAAAAGGCACTGTAAGAAATGCAAGTATTATTACAGTATATTGTGGTACATCTAATTGTTGATTATGTAAATGCTCACATGCATTGTACATCAACAGTATGGGTAGATTCACAAGGTTGGATTGCCTGCATCCTGGAAGGAAAGCTCATTTTCATGTCACTTTTTGAGTAGTCATTGTAAATAATACGCTTAGATAAGACTGCAGTATCTCTCCTTCATTCACACACTCCTAAATGTGTTCTTTCCTGATACCTAAAAAGGGAGGAAAGTAGCCGTGAAAGAATTTGAATCAATTTTCCTTGGATATTATTACCTGGCATAGGCTCAACTTCATATGACAGGCAAGTGTGCAGTTCATTAAAATGAATATCTCCACATACTAATTATTTCATATCTGTGATCTTTCTGTATGTACCCATAGGAATTGCTTTTTTTAAAATTAAATGGCCTTTTCAGAGCTGCTCTGGGCTGCAAAACATCAGGAAAAAAGTCATAATTTTTGCAATGAAATTAAATGCAAAAATAAGTTGAATTTGCAATAGCACAGCTGGAGGTGTATCATTGGCCTTTTAGGGCCTAAGGACATTTGCTGTCTCATCCTAAACAAGCTTCAGAAGAGTCTAAAAATCAAAAGGCAGCTAATCTCTCTCCATAAGTCACTTCCAATGAACTCTCTGGGGAACATTGCTGTGAGAAATAGACAGATTCTGCTTTTAAACAAAATGGAAGGTAAATACTGTATTTATTTTAAAGATTGGTTTGTTGAGATTTTCAGCAACAAGGAAATTAAACTGCAGGTGGAAAATTCATGCCGTTTGACCAGGAATAACATTGGATAAAAGGAGTCACACAGTGGCAGAAATGAGATCAGTTATACAAACACGGTGGAGGGGAGTCAGCGATAAATCCCCAAATATTACTGTAGTTTGTAACAGAAATGTTTGAGGGTAAATTCTCCAGTGTTATCCTTCTGTGGGAAAAGTACCTGTAGCTATTTTTATGTTTCAGAAGTTAATAACGTTGGTTATCAGTTGGAAGCTGATGCCAATCAGAATCGAGTTTATTTGAATCATTTAGGATTTGAAACATCAACAAGATAATACCTTGCTCCAGTGTAAACATTCTTTGCTTCTATGGTCTCACCTAAAATGCTCAGTTCACAGTATTGTGATGACAATATTCACATTCAAAGGCCTCCATGGCCTCGCCCCGCCCTACATCCGCAATCTCCTAACTCACTTCCAACCTGCCCGCCCCCTCCACTCAGCAGGCTCCGGCTTGCACCATGTCCACCCACCCCAATTGGCGGGCGATCCTTCAGCCACTCTGCCCCCAACCTCTGGAACTCCATCCCGCAGTCCCTCCACCTCGCCCCCTCCCTGGCCTCCTTCAAGTCCCGCCTCAAGACCCTCCTCTTCGACGGTCACATTGGCCACTCCAAATCCCTCCCTTTCCCTCCACCCTCCCTGTCCCCAGCCTAGGTCTGAAACAATGATTGTTCAGCGCCTTGTGACATCCTCCTGAGGTGAAAGTTGCTATACAAGTGTAACATTGTTGTTGTATTTTGTTGTTGACATCGCAACCAGCCAGGCTAATCAGTAGGACATCAAAGGGCAGCCTAGTCATTGGGGGCAGGGGAACCTTGCAAGCCAAAGCCCTAATAGTAGGGTGGTCCTAACTGGACAGGAAACGGGATAGCTTGCCAAGCATCAATGGGAATCTATGCGGTTTTAATTGGTTTGACTCCAGCAGCACTCCAACGCACACTCAATAATCCGAATGTTTCGTATAAGCATATTTCACCTCACAAAGACATCTCAAAATACATCTCAGGATATATATCCTGTGAATTATAGAGACTGAGTATTTGCGGCAACTCATTTGTGCACAGCAGTGTCCAACAAGCTGCCATGAAATGGGTTTGATCAATTGTATCTGGGGAATTGTTGGCCAGGACTCCAGAAGAAATTTGCTTCTCTTTTCAAATAGTGCCATGGGATCTTGACTGTCCAACTGAGCAGGCAGCTGGGACCTTGTTCAAAGTCTCATCCAACGGGCGACGCATCCAACAAGACAGCACACCGCAAGCACTCCACTAGAGTGTCAGTGTAGACTCCATGAGTTCCTGATGTGAGCTTGTGAACCCACCATCTTTTGCCTCAGAGGTGAGAGTTCTACCCACGAAGTCACGTCGACACATTAATGGAATACTTACAAAGATCAAATGTTTTATCAATTTTGCATTTTTTTCAAACGTTTTATTATCGTATGGTTTGTTAGGATCGATTACTTTAACTTTTCACTCAGTAAATAATTTTCAAAGTACAGTCGTGCACTGGACTATTCGGAAAACAGTGATGGAGTTGCTGAAAAAAATCAGGAAAGTTTTAAAAATATTTACATCCAAAGGTACCAGGGCCGTCCCATGTTTTGGGATAAAGATTATGTAAAATACTACTCGTCTCCTGGATTTTCCATTGATTCACTAAATCGTGAGGCAACATAGTGCAGGTTGGCGCAAGGGATAATTAAACTCTTTAATAGGAGCTGTGTGCACACCATCTGTGTATGTGTTCAGCGTTAGTCTCTCACCTTGCCAAGGTCAAATTCAATTACTGACTCAGACTTCGGTAATAAGCCTATTTTTGCTTTTAAAAAAATCATGACGAGTAAAAGTAAAAGGAATTGAATCGTGTTGTGGAATCCATCCGTGCTGCCATTTGAAGATTTGACACATTCTGCAATTCTTCACCTTGTCTTGATATCTAACCATAAGCTCAGACAACACCATCTGCCAGGGCTTTACACCAGTAAATGTTACAGGATATCATTTTTTTTTTCAAAATACAATTCAGTAGCATTAATTATCTATGTAAAATGAGAACTTTACATTGTCAGCGGTTACTGCATCGAAACGGATTGGAAACAAATGCTCTATTGTCAGAGTACAGATCTCCAAAAGACAATCAGTCATCAACCTTTGCACTTGGGTGACATTTTTTGTGATACTATAATAATAATAATCATCCTTGCATTTGATATAGCGCTTTTCGCCTCTGCTAGACGTCTCAAAGCGCTTCACAGAATATACTGTAAAGTTAATTGCCTGTATATTTGTGGGTGAATGGCGGCAGCCAATTGCACACAGCAGCGTCCCACAAACAGTCGTGGATTGAAATGACCAATTTTATTATTGTGTTTTTTTTGGAGGGATTATTGACTATGCTTGTCTGTGAAGGACAATAAGTAACCTTTTGCAGTCCTTTCAGAGTCTGTGTATGTGTGTATTTCTGTGCTTTGTGTTTATGTATATGTGCAGGATGGGAAAGAGAATTGTTCCAATTAACATAGCTATTTTAACTCTCTGTTACTTACTCCCTGTAAGCTTAGTTCTTCATCCACTGTATTCATTTATGTTAGTTATGTTAGAGTATTTTCACAGTATTGCCATAGACAGAAGATACATTTCTGTTTCTCTAATGCCTTCCTTCTGAATATCTAATTTAAGCAGGTTTTCTTATTGAGAACAATGTTATTCTCTTATTTCCTTTGTTCCCCAGTTGTGACGCAACAGTGGTGTGAAGAGGTATGAATCTCATTGGCTGGCTGTTTAATTTCTAGTTGACATTTTCAGCATGTCTCTTTTTGTTGTAGATGTTTATTTCCTGACATTCAGTATTAAAAAAAAATGTCAAGGCTGACGAGTAAAGTGATGTTGTGGAAGTAAGTGGGTTGAACTCCTGAAATTAATAACCAGATAAAATTGGTTACTCACTCACTTCATAGCTGTTTGTGGGAAATCACTGTGCGCAAAATTGGTTGCTTAATTAACCTATAAAGTACCCAGTCACTACAGTTTGCAGTAAAAATTCTGTGAAGCATTTTGAGACGAACGACAACATGATAGGGCACTATGTCAAACGCGGGAATTATCTTTTTATTATTAACAGTCTCCTATAGACAACCAAGACATATATTTATTGGGTCTCAGAAGTGGCCAAATTAATTATTTACTTTATTTAAATTCTGCTGGCAGCAATCATAAAAACATGAATGGATCCATTTCCATTGCTGTAAAAATATAAATTTTTCAACCTGGCAAAATTTCTTTGCGTTATTTCCCTGCTTGGAAAGACCCACAAATGGAACAAAAAGTACTTAAATAAGTGCTAAGTCTGACTCCCAGTCGGATCTCATCTAATTTAAACCACGGGCACCATTCTAGTTTATTCTCTTTGCCATTTGTAACTGCCTGCTATCCTGCTTGTTGCCATCTCATTGAAATTCAACCCAATTAATTGTCCACTCATCGCAAAGTTGTTTGCGGGAAGTTGCTATCATAAATTAACTGCCTTGTTTGCCTGCACTCTCACATCATATCTAATTAATTACACAGTAATTTGTTTCGCCCACAAATATACAGTCAATTTTCCTACTCTTTTTCGTCCTGTCCCAACCCCTCCCTCTTGCTCTTGTCCCTACCTAACTGTACAGCGCCTTGGGACGTCCTCTTGACATGAAAGGCGCTATATAAATATAAGTTTTGATTAATTGATATAGTGAAGTGCTTTGTGTCTTTGCTTTAAATGGCATATAAAAATGTAAGCTTTTGTTAGCCACAGTTTGAAATTAGATGTGTTTTGCTGATGTTAGTGACTCCAAATAATTCATAAACTGTGAACTGAAAAGCAGAAAATGCATTGCAGTGCACCCAAAAAGTCATTTAACTTTACTTAATTAAGAAACAAAGATAATTTAAGCACAAAAGGAATTATATTCAGTCCATCATGTCTGTACCATTGCAATTTCTGTGCAGATTTGTGATAGTGCTTTTTATTATACTAGCCTTCGAGTGCATATGTCCATATCCTTTAATGTTGTTACTGTTGAGAAACTTAATAAGGGTCTGACTCCCATGCTACTAATTGTGATCTTATAATTTTTCATATCAAAGAGACCTTGAGAATTGCTAATAGAAGGAACGTATTATTTTCTAAATGATTGTCATGGAGAAGAAGCCGTAACTAATGAATCTGGCAGCTAAATCATCAATCATATCCCAAGGTTTCATATTGAATTGGGGAAGGAGATTGGGGCAGTGTCTGAGCACTCTGTAATGAGAGACCATGCTAATATTTCTGAGGGTAGTTATCCACTGGTGTATGAATCATATACAACTTGAATATGTATCTTGGTATTTACATTTGGTCCATGTTAGGTTTACCATGTCTCTAGAGAAATGGATCACTTCATCTCATTGCTATTTGTGGGACCTTGCTGCACCCAAAATGGCTGATATGTTTCCCTAAACCAAAGTACAGTAAAAGTCCGTTCATCCATGACCCAATCAACCGTAACTTCCGTATAACCGGCACCTCAAAAAAAAAGTCTGCATTCGATTAACCGGAATTTATCCGGCACAATGCATTTTGAAGGGGATTTTGGGGGGGGTTTTGTGTGTGTTTTCAGCCAAATATCCGCTTTAACCGGCATTGGCCAGGTCCCGAGGGTGGTGGATAAACGGGCTTTTACTGTAGTTTGTTCGTTCGTTCATTTGTTCTATACCTTGGTACCCCCTGTCTCTCCAACTATCCTGACAGCACTACCCACTGCCTCCGTTCTACTGTGTCTGGCTTCCTCCATGGCCCTTGAGTCCTCCACTCCACCATCAGCGGCCGTACCTTCAGCCACTATGCCCTAAAGCTATGGAACTTCCTCCTTTGATCCTGTTGCCTTGCCCTCTCTTTCCCCATTTTCAGGTTGCCCTATCTCTTCGACCGTGCCTATGGTCACTTTCCCCCTTGCCCTGGCTCAGCAGCTAGCTCTGCGAGGGCCAGCCTGCGTGGATGGCACTGTATAAATGCAAGTTGTTGTTTTTGTTGTAAGCTCCGGGCAACAAATCTTGTATAAAATGGAATTTACTCTCATCTCAGGAAAATGTTCACAGCGCAGTATTAGAAGCACTGGTGCTTTCTGCTGATGATTAGTCCATCTATATACAATATATACTGTGAAGCGCTTTGAGGCGTCTAGAAGACATGATAAGACACAAATTCAAATGCAAGGATTATGATTATCAGTTGCAGAACTATGGAGGGATTATTATTAAACACTATATGTGACTGTTATTGTTTCTGATAATTACATACTCATTACTTTATTTACTGTAGGAAGCTGTAATTAAGACTATTAATTACTAGCATTGCATCTTTAATGCTGAATAAAAGATGGTTCGGAGTGGAATTAATGATAGTCTCACCAGTAAGAGAGATTACCACAGCATGCTGTTGCCCATTCAGTGAAGAATTGGGTGAGAGGTTCACAAATGGGTACTGATTTTAATTACAGGAATTGTGAAATCATTGTGGTTGAAGGCTTCTGTACACAGTTTTCACCTTCCCCTTTTTATGTGTTTTCATGCTGCCACACACAAAATGCGGAATACATCCCACCAAGAGTAATAATCTATAATAATAATAATAATCCTTGCATTTGATAGAGTACATTTCATGTTTTCCGGATGTCTCAAAGTGTTCACAGATTACACTATAAAGTGAATTGACTATATATATGTGGGCGAAACAAGGCAGACAATTGCGCACAGCAGTGTCCCACAAATAGTCGTGGGTTGAAATGACCAATTTAATTTTTTTTTTAGAGAGATTATTATCAGGCGTGTGGAGTAAGGAAACGTGTCCCAAGGTTTCGCCCTGCCTGGAATCAAACCCAGGTCTCTTGTAAGGCGAGTGCTCTAACCACTGAGCTTCAGCACTCCAGTGTACGGTGTTAATAGCTTCATCAGGCTAGCTTTCCTGATGGTTAATTGTAGTTTTGAATTAAATCAAACATCCGTATGCATACTCTTATCACTGGATGAGTTTGTGGCTGTAACCATGGTAATTCTGTCAACAGTTCCAATTTAGAATTTTGCAGAATTTAGGAAAATTATTCAATTCAATCTTGATTTGCACTTCACATTTCAGAACATTTTACATTTTTTTGTATTTTAAGGCAATGCTGTAAAGATAAAACCATGGGACACTTCAGTCCTCAGGATTGGAGCTAAGTATGGTATTTTAAAGCATCAACGAGGTAAACAAAAATCACAGAACAACTTGGGTTCAGTCCTCAGGACTCTAAGGGTGTATTATACAAATGTAATTTTGTTGTTCTTGTTGTTTTGGGGTGTCAGTTTAGACCATGGGCTCATAAAGTCAGAATGTAGTACTTGAACCCAAAGTCATCTGATTCAGAGTACTGTTGACTGAGCCAGGCTGACACCGAAAATGATAAGAAAGACTGTGACATATTGCGTTGCTACTGTGACAATTTCTATGTTATCCAGATTTTATCTAGGTTGTTTGCTCACCAGCAAACAACCTAGAAAATAAACTCTAAAACATTTATTTAAGAAAAAATATATAATGTAAAGCAACTGGGAAATGGACGCCTTAGCTCAGTTACCTTTTAATCATCCCCTGGGGGGGAAGTGTAATGCAACAGGATTGAAATTGTCATCATTGAGAGTGCGAGAGATGAAGTAACTGACAGACTAATTGAGACATCTTTCCATAAATAATGCAGTTGAGCAAAGCCATATATGATCTAAGAGCACTAATGGGATGGGGTGGGGGGGGGGGGGGGGGGGAGGGGGGAAGAGGGGAAGAGGGGAAGAGAGTGGGGGGGGGGAGAAAGTGGGGAGGAATTGGGGTAACGATTGATTCAAGTAATATTTCAATTGGCTCATGAATTCAGATATATGCCTCACTGGATATTCTTACTGCTGATACATTCAGCTCTTATTCAAATGTTTAACGTCAGAAGCATACTCAGGAATGTCTCCAAGGCTTTATCCATATTATTCAGGTCAGTGATAATGTAATATAAGCATTCAGTATGAAAGCATGGAAGACCAAGAGAAGAGAAGTGGTTGACCTATTGAACGTTTACACATCAATGTACACGATTGCTTGCATTCACTCCCAGAAGCTTGCTTGCTGGAGTGCTCACAATGCCACGCTATGTGATTTGAGCAGGATATTCTGTTGTGCCCAAATCTTGCTCTCACCACCTTACATTATTCAGGAAGGTAACTAGGGTATGTCTCTCTAGGGAGACAGTGCGCATTCTATTCCAGGCACTGGAAAATTTCCATAAAGTCGTTTGCTCAGGTATTTGGAAAGGCAGCAATAGTTTTGTCACAAAACAGAAATTTGATGACGGAATAATACATATTTTTCACGTGTACCTAATCTTCTTCAGCCACTTTTATAATACGCGAAAGATACAGACCACACAATCATTTGCTGCAGTTCTGATCTGGGTCACATTCAAAATGTTCACTTAGCTTCCTCATTCAATGCTGATTAATCTACCGCTCATTGCCATCATTTGCTTTCCTTATTTCAGAAACTGTTCTTTAATGATTATCAGCAGGACCATTGACACTGATGCAAATACTAGCTGCATGTGGTAGATGCGATGTACTGCTGGTTGCCATACGTAAACTCATATGTACATGTAGTTTGTGTATGATTTTTCGCTTCATTGCTATGTTCAGTCAAGGGTACAGAAGAGATTCCACTCTACGCCAAAGTGCATTTGTTGACAACATACCACCATGAAATACCACTGCATTCCACACGCAAATGGGAATTCGAATCAGCGGATTCATGTATAGGTGGCAGGATGGAGAATGTTTTATGTGACGCTTTGCTATAAATTATTTTCAGTGCTTTATATAAAGCATCCAGGTTGAACCTATTGTATTTGGAAATCTAGAAAATCATCATTATAGCAACTTGTACTTTTTTTTTGGTCAGCCAGCTGTCCCTGGCTTCACTTCCAACATTCTGGATTGTCATTTCTATTGAAATTTAGGTAAAAGTGATATAATAAATAAATTTTGTATTTAATAATTGTGCCTTATCATGTTGTCAAAAACTCTTTAAAGAGCTTCACGGGATTTTACTGTGCGTGTATTGACCATAAATTTGTAGGTGAATGCAGCAGCAAGCAACCATTAAGGCTAATTTAATCTGTGCAATTGATGGCTAGGAAACTGGGAGTACCTTATTGAATTTTGCCTTATCGAATTTCGAGAGCTTTAATGTCCTCCTGAATTACCTTGGTTTAACATCCCATCTGAATGGTGGCACCTTCAACAATGCCGTGCTTCTCTCACACTGCAATAGAGTGTGAACTTGAGCCCATCTCTCTGACTCAGGAGCAACAAACAGTGCCTTTAGCCACTACGCCCCGAGGCTCTGGAACTCCCTTCCTCACTCCCTTCGCCTCGCCCCCTCTGTTCCCAGTTCCCACTCACTCCTTGAACCCCTCCAATCAGATTTCCACCCAATTCACAGCACAGAAACTGCCCTGGTTAAGGTTACAAATGACATCCTAACCGCCTGTGACCAGGGCTCCCGCTGCCTCCTCGTCCTCCTTGACCCGTCTGCTGCGTTCGACACAGTCGATCACACCATCCTCCTCCAACGTCTTTCCGCCCAACTCAACCTTCAAGGCACAGTCCTTGACTGGTTCCATTCCTACCTGACCCACCGTTTACACTTTGTATCTTCCAACGGTTTCTCCTCAAACCCCCGCACAGTTTCTCACGGCGTCCCTCAGGGCTCTGTCCTAGGCCCCCTCCTTTTCACCCTTTACACGCTCCCTCTGGGCGATGTCATCTGCAAACATGGGGTAAATTTCCACGTGTATGCGGACGACACCCAGTTGTACCTTTCTGCCTCATCCCTCAGCCCCCAGACCATCGATGTTCTGACAGCATGTCTGTCCGACATCGAGTCCTGGACGAGGGAAAACTTCCTGCAATTGAACGTGAGTAAGACCGAGACCCTCCTGATCGGCTCAAGCCAGCGCCTCCGCACATCGGGCGCTGCCAGCCTCAACATCCAAGGCTGTACTCTCCACCTCACAAAGCCAGTCAGGAACCTCGGCATCATGTTCGATCAAAAACTCTCCTTCCTCCGCCACATCGGCACCTTGACCGGCACCGCTTATTTCCACCTGCGCAACATTGCCAGGCTCCGCAACTATCTTACCCCCCGCGCTGCCGAAACACTCGTGCACGCGTACATCACCTCGAGGCTGGACTATGGAAACTCTCTCCTCGTCGGCCTCCCCAGTTCCTCCATTCACAGGCTGCAGGTCATCCAAAACTCTGCAGCCCGTGTACTATCCCGCACCCGCCTCCGCGACCACATAACCCCCACCCTCGCCCGTCTCCACTGGCTCCCCATCCTCCAGAGGATCGAGTTCAAGATCCTCGTCCTCACCTTCAAGGCCTTACACGGCCTTGCCCCGCCCTACTTAACTAATCTACTTTCCCCCTACAAGCCCACCCGGACCCTCCGTTCAGCAGGACTTGGCCTGCTCCAAGCCCCCCGCCCGAACCGCCCCACCATCAGAGGCCGGGCTTTCAGTTTCTCCGCTCCCACCTTATGGAATGCCATCCCCCAATCCCTCCGTCTCGTTTCTTCCCTTTCCTCTTTCAAGGCCGGTTTGAAGACTTTCCTCTTCGACCGTGCCTTTTGTTCCAGCCCGAATTTTTCGACCTCCCCTACGTGTTTCACCGTTTCCCAAACACTCCCCTCCCAGCTCGGGTCACATGCCTCCTGTGCAGCGCCTTGGGACGTCCTCCCGACGTGAAAGGCGCTCTATAAGTGTAATTTGTTGTTGTTGTTGCAGTTGCAGGTCACAGCTGAAGACCTTTCTCTTCGACCGCGCCTTTGGTCACCTTTCTGCCCCTGCCCCTGGCTTGGTCCCGGGATCTGCTATTGTGAAGTGCTCTGAGACGCCGTCTGGCGTGGAGGGCGCTATATAAATCAAAGTTGTTGTTGTTGCTACCGGCTGAGGCTGACACCCAGTTCATTTGCCGCAACCATTAGCTACTTGTGCATTTTAACAAAACCCAATTTGCATTTATACAGCATCTTCCACATCAAAATAAATGTCTCAAAGCAATTTACGAAATATAATTGACCAGAAATTAAGTGAATTGTGCTAGATAGATAGGCAAACGCAGCGCCCAAGTTTTACCAGCAACATCTCCCAAACAACTTGTGAAATAGAAATTGAGGAAGAAGAAAAACAGAAAGAAAACATAAAAGAAAAAAGAGAAAAGAAAAAATAGACTTAAAATAGTTTTTAAAAAGTGGAAGAGAAGTAAGGAGCTCAGGTCCTGGTCAGGGTTAATACAATAAAGTGAGATTTAGAGATAAATAATAAACAAAGGGGATGTGTGACAAATGGGTCCATCACAATGTCTTGACACCAGCTGATTGGATACTGTCTTAATCCTAATTTTTCTATTGAATTAAATCAGTATCCTCTTAGTTGGCAGTTCAGTGCCATAATCTGTGTGTAATGCTGTCTTCTGTTGTAGAAACCACTTCTTATGATAGAATAGAGTTTGGGAGATGGGGAGAGAGTCAGTCACATCCTTCGACTTTCTTACTACTGTATCTGCTGGCCTTATTCACCACATTGATAAATTATGTGATAATAATAATAATAATCCTTGCGTTGATATAGCGCTTTCCACATCTTCTAGACGTCTCCAAGCGCTTCATAGACTATGCTGTAAAGTGAATTGACTGTATATTTGTGGGCAAAATGCGGCAGCCAATTGCTCGTATCAATGTCCCACAAACAGTCGTGGATTTACCAAATTATTGTTTTATTGATATTGTTTCATTAATTATCATCAATGAAACTTAAAAGATTACAGATTGGAAATTTACCACAATATTTTAAATATAGCCTCCTAAATTGAAAGGCGCTATATCAAATGCAAGGATTATTTTTCTTACCTTTATATAATATGATAAGTGCAAAGAGATCCTAGACTTCTTTATCTCTACGATAGATAATATCTGCCTGGCTGCTTCCTCCCCACCGGCCCATTGCTTCCTTTATCACCCACTCCAAGTACCACAACTCCAACCCTATATTCCTTTGCCCTCATCTCTCCCTTCACCCTTTCCCTCACCACCTCCCAGATGAAGCCCATCAATCCCTCACCTTAGGTTCTGTCCCATTTCCCCTCACATCCCCTGTCATCACTTTTCTACTTGAGAAACCTACCCTTGATCCCTCCAACATCACAAATTTCAGACCCCTATCAAACCAGACCTTCTTGAAAAACGTTTTGCAAATTAACTTCACTCTCAATCCCTACTCGAATCAGTCCAGGCCAGTTTTTGCCCTGCGTACAGCACAGGGACAGCACTCGTGAAAGTAACAAATGATGTTCTCTCTATCTCTATGCTCCCTCTGCCTCCTCGTTCTCCTGAACCTCTCTGTTGCGTTTGACACAGTCGACCATGCCATCCTACTCCACTGCCTCTCGTCCCTCATCCAACCTCGGGGGCCTGCAGTCATACTGTTCAAGTGCTACTTAACAAATCCGGCAACAGTACATCTCAGCAAATGGTTTTTCCTCCTGATCCTGCCCAGTCACTTGCAGGGTCCCCCCAAGGCTCCGTCCTTGGCCCTCTTCCTTTTCTTATTTAAGTGCTCCCTTTCGCCGATGTCATCCGCAGACATAATAATAATCCTTGATTTGATTTAGCGTTTTTCACGTCTTCTAGACAGCTCAAAGCGATTCACAGAATATAGACATAGAGTCAACTTCCACATGTATGTGGATGACACCAACTTCTCCTCCGGCTGCAACTCGCAGGCCACTGATGTCCTGTCAGCTTGTTTGACGGACATCAAGGCCTGGATAACCGTTAATTTCCTGCAGCTGAATATTGGCAAGACAGAAGCCATACCCTTTATCTCACCAAAATGAGCACAATTTAGGCGTCTGGTTGAATCCCCAGCTTTCCTCTCTATCCCACATTCACTCCTTGACCAGGACCGCTTGTTTCCATGTCTGTCATGTTGCCTGCCTCCATCCATATCTCATAACCTGCACAGCCGAAAACCTCGGCCACACCCCTGTCACTTCCCATTTGAACGATTCCAATGTCCTCCTCGCTGGTCCTCCCAGCTCCACCAATCACAAAATTAAATGTTATTTCTGGATGTTATTTATCCCCATTATTATTATGTTTATTTAGTTTGGTATTATCAGCAAATGTTACGTGGGATAAATATTTCAAAGTAACTCCTTGTGTAAAAATGTCCTAACAGATTCTATACGCTAGTTAGCATATCGCAGTCCTAGGTTCCACCTAGCGTTTTGTCTTAAAGTTACTGATTGAAGAGAGTCGTGGAAAATTCTTAAATTTAGTCTAAATTCAGAAGGTGATATGAAGTGGTTCTTATAAAGAACCGTCCTCCAAGTTAGGAATGCATTCAAGAATTTTTCACATTACTGAATCTTACATTTAAAAACAACATGGTTGGTGGAATTTCAGGCCTCAATTCTGCTGAGAACTAGCGCAGTTTTACCTCCGTACATTTGCTTGTGATACTGGATTTTCACCTTAATATTAGAAAAAGTGCTCTCCAGCATATTACGCCTGAATTATCCACACAGCAGGAAGGCTCCTCTCTGCCATTCAGGTGACTTGCTGTTTCCTATTGCTGAGATAGGTTTCAATCCAACAGCTTGAGTTTCACTCTGATCAGCACCATAACCCTTCAAATGCATAACATTCTCCTCACAGTCTTTGCGGATTCCACTAACCAAACTCTTAATGAATATTTGCATTAAGCAGGACCTCTGAGACCAGTCATAAATTATTGGCGTAAACCCTGATAAATTTGACTTGCTGAGTGCACCAAAGTGTATGTTCTTATTTGTTATTCAGTGTTGCAGTAGTTATAATGTTGATCAGAAAATATTTATTTTAAATGTGAATATTTTGTCACATTTCAGTGGGTTTAAACTTGTAATATTTGAAAAGCAGTTAATTGTAATATCCAAGCCAGATGTGTCTGCAATACTTCAGGATACTGTACTTCGATGATAGACCAACCAGCCTAGGTCATCAGGAGAACTTGGAGAAGCAAATCAGTCACCGATGTCACCGATTGATCTAATTTAGCTGCTGTTTACCTTGCAAGCCAGGTAACATGCCTGGCAATGGAACATCAGAACTGAGTTACAACTGACCTCTGTGGTGGTCTTGATTGTTTGGTTCCTGAGTCACCACGGCCAGTCTGGCTCATGGGCAGACCAGTCACTGGTGGGGCACTCAGCTCCAATTAACCCTGCAAACCAAAGCTCTAAAAAGGGTTTTGGTTAGACAAGCAGCGGGAAACGTTGCACTTTGGATGGGAAATGAAACTACGGTCTCTGCTCGGCTGGCACTAGGCTGTCCCTCACACCCTCCGCCCCACCATTCAGCCACTACACCCCAACACTCTGAAACACTCCCCCTCAATCCCTCCGGCTTGCCCCTTCTCTCCCCTTTTAGAAGCCTGAAAACCTCCCTCTTCGACTGTGCTTACATCAAAGTCAAATCTGTTTGTCAAGCACTATGTATCATTGATCGTGGAGATGGTAAAGCATCAATAATAACATTTAGCCTAAGGTCAATATGAAGCTACCAAAAATGTATGGCTTGGTACTTGACAGATATCGGACAGAGGTGATCCTCTTTGCTATTCATTACTCATCTCTGTTTAGATCTATGTATCCCTAAACTGGTTCAGTTGAACTGGCTTCACTATTCTTGCTTGCCGTTCATGGAATTTAATCACATCAAGAGGAGGAAAAGGTTTCATGGGCAGTTGTTTTATGGTCACTGGTGAGTGGATGCAATTCCAGGATCATTTGTACCTAAAATGGCTGCATGCTACACATGCCATCAATCAGAATCACAGTGAAGAAATGCCAAATTTCACGTGGACCTATCTGCTACCAAGGGTAGCATTTGACAAATATGGGAGAAGCCACATTAAAGTGCGCTATGGATAGTCATTGAATGATTTTATAACTTGATTGGCTCTGATATGATAAATGTTCAATTTAGCAACATTTCCAACTCATTTGAAGCTGCAGGAAACAACATTCATTAAGGAAGCCTGTGCTTAGCAGATGTTACAACTAAGGTCCATATGTCATTTTGTACAGCAAACACAACACATATTACAGCTACAGTATTGATGGTATGTAAGTCAATGTGGGACAAGCAAGACACTAGCTGCCACAAGGGAGACACTGCAAGAATTGCAAAGGGAAAAGCTGCTAACCTATTGCTGCCTCATCCTAACTCTCCTCTGATTGTGTAAGAATCGATGGAAGAACAGTTAGACGTTATGGAACGTCGCCTTCAGACACAGTCTATCTGCTGTCTTCGTTGACACAGTTCTGTTTTGAGCCACCAGTGTTGTAGTCCACCCGTTGTCCATAATAGGAGGCATAACAACAACAAAGTTACATTTGTGTAGTGTAAAGATGGTAAACTATTTCTCTGTTTATCACTGTGTATGCAAACCTTAAAAAAGTGTCTTTTGTAGGGAATACTGAAATGGAATGGAGCAGCTCACTGACACGGACTGGTGGAATATGATGGCATTGTGTCAGACCAGATAATGAGATTAAATACAGGTTTCAGAACCTATTTAAGACGAGACAACAGCAACCACTTGCGTCCTTCATTCGGATAGTGCCTCAGAGACCAGAGCAGCTTGTGAAAGAAGATAACAAGTTGCACCTACACCAGACCTTTCTTGTTAGTAGTAGGTCCTTTTTTTTGGCCAGTCAGTTGGTCTTGAAACATGCAGAAACCCATCACCATGTTTGAGAGCATCCAAACCAAACTAGAGACATCTGTGTAGCCCACCTACACATGGAAATTCCAGAGCTGGTTATTGGAATGGAATGCACAGTCTCTCTCTGAAGGGAGGAATTCTGCTTAGCTAGTTCTAGGCAAAGGTTGGCAAGAGCCAGAGCTTGGGGATGCTAGAATGTGTGTAGGGGATACTGTTTGAGTCTAACCAGCTAACGCTTGTCATTGAGAGCACTGGCTTTCCTACTGTTTGTCCAGCAAGGACCAACCTCCTCATTAGGGCTTTGGCTTGGAGGGTTAACAGGAGCTGAGTGAGAAGAGTCCCTGCCCCCAGTCACTGGTCTCCCCTTCCAAGTCTTGTCAATGAGCCAAGCTGGTTGTGCTGTCATCAGCAAAGCCCTGGAATATTGTGGACCCACCTGGCTCAGGAATTGGACTAGAGATCACCACAGAGGGTGGGTGAGCATGATTCGGACATTCTGTTGCTAATCATGTCAGTAGGGAGCCAGATCAGCTCTAAAAACCTCTCCCAAAGAGGACAGCCAGTAATTGGTCATTTGGCATCTGACAGGTGCTGGTTTGTGCCTTCACTATGTGCGTGGCAGATACCAGGAACATCCTGCAAGCTTCTTGGTGGACATCACAGCTCAGCATGAATTGTGCGAGAGCATTGCCACTATCCTCCTCTCCGCAACTCGGGCACACATCCCTTCCCATTGGGCGATGGCTATTTGGAGGAGTGAAGCTTAAGCAGAAGCTGCTTAACTCTCTGCAAACCAGTCAAAGTGGATTCCAGATGCTGGAAGTACAAACGTGTGTTTGTTAACTCATACACCAGGTAACAATTTCCAGTGGCTGTCGCTCCAGATGTCAAGAGTTTCTTCATCAGTTATCTGATGGACATCTGCCTTCTGTGTGATGGGAGGACCTTTACAAGACAGCTTGTGATGTGCCAGCCACCTTATAATAATAATAATCCTTACATTTATATAGCGCTTTCCACGTCTTTATCGACGTCTCAAAGCACTTCACAGAATACAACAACATCCCAAGGTTGGGACCAGAGCAGGGGTGGGGAGGGAGAAGACAAGAGGGAAGAAAGGGGGTAGAAGAGGTAGGGCCCAGAGGGGAGGGGGGGTGGGGGGGGGTGGGAGGAGGGGGTTGTGGTAGGGGTAGGGAGAAGGAAAGTAGGAAAATTGAGTGTATGTTTGTGGGAGAAACACCTTGATGTTTTCAAGGTCCAAATCCAATGATGCAAACCAGGCTTTCTCAGCATCAGCTGCTTAATCCATGGCTTCTTGTTAGGAGCCTTGGCAAATAGACATGCCCGCTGTGAAACCACCTCTGCCTCCAGGATGCTCAGTGATAGGTCACTGTAGGCCCAAACCCTCTCTCCTTGCAATTCCTTCTCTTGTTTCAAATCACTGTACCAAGACTGAGCGTGAGCCTGAGTTGGAAGGGTGCTGGGTGGAGGTAGCGGAAAGGCACGGTCAATGAGGTTGGTCTTAAGGTGGGATTTCAAAATCGAAAATGAAGGGCTAAGGGATAACAGGAGGCAGTTTTTGTTCTGCCGTCTCTGCCTAACCATTCACGCAGAAGCCATCAGGCACCTTGTCCCTGCTACCAAGATCTCGCTCTCTGAATCCTTATGCCTTGTCCTCTCCAATTTCCAACCCCTTCTAAACACCTATCTGTGCCTTCAGTTATTTCCCTCCTGTCTCTATTGCCCACTCTGTTGGGACTCTCACTGTTCCTGCAAAGCAATTTGAGACATTTCACTGCTTGAAAGGCAATACAAGTGCAAGTTATTGTATTTGGATACGTTCAAAAAGCCTGAGGTGGTCTACCTTTACTTATCTGGTCTGGATACTGGATATCTACCCTTGTCTTGATTTCCAATTGTAATCACAATTCGCCAGTTTGCAAATCTTTGGGATGTTAACCTTTCAGGATATCTTTGGTCAGATTAATATTGTGGCTCAATGGATATGATAGTCCCATAAATAGACCAATGTATCAATTAATATGCTGAATGTCATTGAATAAGTTATAGCTTGAGTGATCCTCTCACTTTTATTGCAAAGATACAAATATATCAATACATGGGAGTCCTGTGGCTCAGTGGTTGAAGCACTCGCCTCACAAGCGAGAGACTTGGGTTTGTATCCCAGCAGGGCTAAACCTTGGGCAAGTTTCCTTACTCCACCCACCTGATAATATTTCCTAGAACAAACAATAATAAATTGGTCGTTTCAATCCACGACTGTTTGTGAGGCACAGCTGTGCGCAATTGGCTGCCGTGTTTCACCCACAAATATACTTTACAGTGTATTCTGTTCCCCTTACAATATATTCTTTAAGGCGTTTTGAAGACGCGAAAAGCATTATATCAAATGCAAGGTTTATTATTATTGATTATTATTATTATATGGTCTTTCACACAGGGTTGCGATTCAGAGTGCTTAAATTTGGTTTTAAGGTTGTGGGTTCTAGAAAGTCGTAGGATCAACTCCACGTCAGGACTGTGAGAGTATATTCTAGGTTGACACTGTAGTGTAGTGTAGGGTCTGCAGTACTGCCACTGACGCCTGTGTGGATGCTCTTGACATATTGCTCCCAGAGGTATAAGCCTCAGTTGTGATGGCAGATCCATGGGAAATGATAGATTGATACCAGTGATATCAATTCTTTAGCATCAGTATCAAAGTACAGATGGCTATGCTTTGGGCATTGATCTACCTCAACAGCTGCAGGAGAAGCTGATGGTCCTTGAAAAGGACTACAAAGGAAGCAGTCTGTGCAATAAGCATATAATGGTGTTAATATCACATCATTGTATACATATTATACCATCTGTTTTTTCCCCTCGCGTGAAAACTGTGAAACAATTTAGAATTATGTGGATAATAACTAACCGAAAATGGGTAAATAAGGCAGAAGGAGTATCAAAACTCCGTTACAATTTCAATCAATCCTGGCCATGTTATTTTAATACCATTTTTAAAAAAAAGTACACATACAGTATGGCATTGTATCCACTTACCTTATCATCCTGTGAAAAATACAGGTGGTCTTTCATTTTGCTGCAGCGCTGTAAAGTAGGGCAAATATGTTTCAGTGTGAACTCTTTTTTTCTGGTGAATGTTGTTCCCACTCTTGCTGGGAAATGCAGCACTCTGCAGCCATTGGGAGAAATTTAATTGTGGATTAGAGTTAATCTATTTATTTTGCATTTTAGAGCATCCAGAATTTGATATAAATGATCAAATGCCGCCACAATTTTAAAGCGAGTTTCCTGCAAGTGACAATTATTTTCTGTGAAAAGGGTAACTTCCATATGTAGGTCAATGAAATCCGTATCTGCCTTTCCACTTCCATCCTTGATTCCACCGCCTGTACTATCCACCTGCCTGTCAAGGCCTGGACGAGCCACAATTTCTGGTAGCTGAACAGGGTCAAAATTGAAGCCACTCTCTTTGGATCTCGCCAATGTCTTCTCACTTCCAGGTCTGACTTCCGCAACTCCCTGGCCTCTCTTTCTCAAACTCACCAAACCATTGTGTAACATTTGTGTTTGGTTCGGTGCTCATCTGTCTCTCCTTCCCCACATTTGGTCCCTGACCAATATTGCTTTCATTTCCCTTCACCATATTACACTTTCCATTCCTATTTCACACAAACAACTCCTCAGAGTACTGTTCCCTTCATTACTTATTCTCCATGTAAATTCATTTGGGCCAGCATCCCAACAAAATAACCTTTACATTGGTTAATTGCTTTCAAAAGAACTGCATATATATCTGCTTGAGAACAGGATTCAAAGATGAGACTGAGCGGAATACAGTACAGTATATACTACTGAATGGATGTTTCTTAATGGATTTAAAAAAGGGGAAAACAAGGAGCAAATGTGATTGCCTCATAAGATTGCAGTTTTCTTTCACGAGCCCAGCAAATTGATTCTTTTAATTTGTATAAAAATTCCAAGGATACTTTAGTCCTGTAAGTAGAACTGGTAAGAAATTGTGTGGAGCAGTGGTCACAATCAAGGAGGTATTATCTCTGCATGTGTTTCTGCAATAACTGATTCACATGATCCCTTGTCCCACAAGCTCTTGCCAACCTGTTTCCTATCCCTCCCAGCAGGAATCACAATCAGTGATATGTGGGGTCAGGCACTCAGTCTTTCAGGGACAAGCTTAATGAAGGACAGACCCACTAGACCTCACAATCGGGAATTCAATTTGCATAATTGTTTCTGTCATGTTTCTGTATTGGGAAAAGTCTGATTCAATTTCCTTCTTCGAAAGTCTTCCAGTCTCGAGTGCAATATACAATTTGCCCTTTTTTTCTGCAGAAAATATACAGTACCTTACTATTCTTTGAGTCTATTTTTGATGTTCGTCTTGTTAACTGTTTTTCGCTCTGCAAGTTATGCTGCTAGAAATTCCATTCTTGGAATCAAGTAAAATATTCAGATGGGACCCCCGTTTCAACTATTGAATAACAAATTGACATTATTCAAGTAGTTTGCATTTGATACAGCGACGTATCACCTCATCAAGTATTGAAGCACTTTTACTTGGTGACTTTATTTGGAAGTGAATTAGCACACAGCAATCTCCCACAAACAGCCATGAAGTGAATGACAGATTTTATCTGGGAGATTACAGACATAACTGGAAACTGCCTTCTGTTTTCAAATAATGTTATGGGATATTACTGTCCAACTGAACAGGTAAATATAATAATTAAAATTGTTGTTATTATTATTAATAAAGAGTGCCATGAGATCCTTAATGTCGACCTGAACAAGTAGACATGGCTGAGATGAAGGAGTGTCAGGGAAACAACAACAACTTGGATTTGTATAGCGCCCTCCACGCCGGACGGTGTCTCAGAGCGCTTCAAAACCAAGCAGGTCAAAACCTTGGGCAAGTTTCCTTACTCCACACGCCTGATAATAATCCCTCGAAATAAAAATAATAAACTGGTCATTTAAATCCACGACTGTTTGTGGGACACTGCTGGGCACAATTGGCTGCCGCGTTTCACCCACGAAATATACAGTCAATTCACTTTACAGTATATTCTGTGAAGCGCTTTTAGACGTCTAGAAGATGTGAAAAATGCTATATCAAATGCAAGGATTATTATCAGCGAATATTATGAAGGTGTTCTAAAAATCTAATTTTGTTGTTGTTGTGTTAGTATTATGATTATTCTTTTCAACAGTGCAGCACTCCCCAGCACTGCACCAGAGTTTCAGACAGTGAGCTCAAAGTCCGACTCAAATAAATGACTTTTTATATCAAGTTTATTCAAATGAATCTGTCGGCATAAAATCTGTCTAACACAAGAACATAAGAATTAGGAGCAGGAGTAGGCCATTCGGCTCCTCAAGCCTGCCCCGCCATTTGTTAAAATCATGGCTGATCTTCTGACCTAACTCTAATTACCTGCTCTATCCCCATATCCCCTAATCCCTCTATTTTTTTTAAAAAAAATCTATCAATCTCAGCCTTGAAAATGTTCATGGACTGAGCATCTAACCTATTTTGTCTGCTTCTCCTATGAATCTCATTAAATAATTTCTATCTTCTCCCTCTTTATCTGATTCAAGTTGCTGTGTTCAACACAGTAGCTGTGTGCGTGCATGTGTAGATGTGTGAATGTGTGCGTGTGTGAGGTTGTGCATGTGTGAATGTGTGCATCTATGAGTCTGTGTGTGTATGTGTGTGTGTTGTGAGGTTGTGTGGGGTGGGGGGGGGGGGACCTGTGCCAATGTAACTAGAAACAATTGCTGTGAACTCCCTAGATATTTGTATCTGACACAGATTTATTCTGTGCTGTAGCATAAGCTTCACTCAGATGTCCCTTGGGTTATTTTAATGTGGAATTTGCTCTGAGTCCTATGACAAATTATTGCCCAATTATACAGAACAGCCTCACTGACAGCTGCTGCCTTTGTACTGCCCACCATGCCCTGTACGCCTGAAGCAATCCAACTCCTCGCAGCTTCACACACTTTAAAAAGGTGACAGGAACCATCAATATGTACTGCGTTCAAGTGATATTAGAGCTGAGATGTCAGGCTGTATGATCTAATGTGTTACTTGCATGAAAAAGTAAAATTACGCAAACAATCTAAAGTGATGAATTAATCACTAAAGTACTACATACATGAATGAATCAGTCATGTCTGCACTATCATCTAGGGGATAAAACAATGGATTGTTGACAAATATATCACATTTATAAATGCCACTTAAGATTTCCACCTAAATATTTCGCTGTTTTTGTTCAGTACAAAATTATACGCAATCTGAAAATGACACTTCAATCGATAAGGCGAAACATGTTTCTCATGGTGTCCTGGCTAGAAATTGATCGGATACCAACCACAACTACAACAATTTGGATTTAAATAGCACGCCACATGCCGGATCGCGTCCCGGAATGCTTCACAGTGACGGAGTCTGACAATAAGCCAGGGTGAGAGCAAAGAGGAGATGACCGCAAGCAGGGGCTACCCATAAACAGGTTGGATACGTACGGAGGGGTCAGAGAATCAAGTGTTTGAAAATGAGTGAGAGGATCTTGAAATCGATCCGTTCAGTGATTGGGAGCCAGTGGAGCCTGGCAAGGATTGATGTGATAGGATTCTATAAGATTATAGCTGATCAGTACCTCAACTCCAATTATACTGGAGTCCTGTAGCTCATAATAATAATAATTATCATCATAATAATCCCTAAAAAATAATAAATTGGTCATTTCAATGCACGACTGTTTATGGCACACTGCTGTGTGCAATCGGCTGCCACGTTTCAACAACAACAACAACAACAATTTACATTTATAGAGCGCCTTTCACATCGGGAGGACGTCCCAAGGCGCTGAACAAGAGGCGTTTGACCCGAGCTGGGAGGGGAGTGTTTGGGAAGGGGTGAAACACGCAGGGGAGGTAAAAGAGTTCGGGGTGGAACAAAAGGCACGATCGAAGAGGAAAGTCTTCAAACCGGCCTTGAAAGAGGAAAGGGAAGAGACGAAACGGAGGGATTGAGGGATGGCATTCCATAGGGCGGGAGCGGAGAAACTGAAGGCCCGGCCTCCGATGGTGGGGCGGTTCGGGCGGGGGGCTTGGAGCAGGCCAAGTCCTGTTGAACGGAGGGTCCGGGTGGGCGTGTAGGGGGAGAATAGATCGGTTAGGTAGGATGGGGCAAGGCCGTGTAAGGCCTTGTAGGTGAGGACGAGGATCTTAAACTCGATCCTCTGGAGGATGGGGAGCCAGTGGAGACGGGCGAGGGTGGGGGTTATGTGGTCACGGAGGCGGGTGTGGGATAGTACACGGGCTGCAGAGTTTTGGATGGCCTGCAGCCTATGAATGGAGGAACTGGGGAGGCCGATTAGGAGAGAATTTCCGTAGTCCAGCCGTGAGGTGATGTACGCGTGCACGAGTGTTTCGGCAGCGCGGGGGGTAAGATAGTTGCGGAGCCTGGCAATGTTGTGCAGATGGAAATAGGCGGTGCCGGTCAAGGCGCGGATGTGGGGGAGGAAGGAAAGTTTTTGATCGAACGTGATGCTGAGGTTCCTGATTGGCTTTGTGAGGTGGAGAGTACAGCCTTGGATGTTGAGGCTGGCAGCGCCCAATGTGCGGAGGCGCTGGCTTGAGCCAATCAGGAGGGCCTCGGTCTTATTCACGTTCAATTGCAAAAAGTTGTCCCTCGTCCAGGACTCGATGTCGGACAGACATGCTGTCAGAACATCGATCGTCTGGGGGTTTATTTTATGGTACATATACATGGGTTCACCATGTATATGTAGTCAATTCACTTTACAGCATATTTTGTGAGTTGCTTTGAGACATCTAGAAGACATGAAAAGCGCGATATCAAATGCAAGATTTATTATTATATTATCAATCCCAACCTAACAAATATCTATCCATCTCAGTCTTGAAAATTTGAATGGATCTAGCATCCATAGGCTTTCGGCAAGAGTTCCAAATTTCCACTAACCTTTCAGCAAAAAACTGCCTCTTAATTTCAGAAAAAAATGGCGTAGCTCTAAATTTAATACAATACTAAAGGTTAGAAAACACAAGTATTGAGTGGACAGTTTAACATATATTTAACGAATCTTAACATAAGAAAATAAGAAATACTAGATGAAAAAAGACCAAGGTCCATCTAGTTTGCCTTCCACCTTCCTGGTGGTCGCAGGTCCTAAACTACCCATGTACTATATCCCATATTGTTATTTACAAAAATAAAACTAGCTAATCTGTGTTTGAAAGAATCAACATTTCCCGCTTTCATGTTCTCCCAAATTGAAAGGCGCTCCAACAATGTAATTTTGTTGTTGTTGCTGTTCAACCATCTCCCTAGAGAGCCTGTTCCACAGGTTCATTTTCGTTCACTGAAATAGTGTTTGTGTAGATTTGTTCTAAATTTACCCACTTCAATCGCAGGAGGCGTCCTCCGGTTCTACTATTCTGGACAAGTTGAAATAACCTGTCATGATCTTATAGATGGTAATCGTGTCGCCTTCCAATCTTATTTTTTCTGGTGTGAAAATGTCCAATTTACTTAGTCACTCCTCGTAGTCCAGTCCCTCCATTCCCTCAATCATTTTGGTTGCCTTCCTCTGTATCTTCTTGATTTCTCCAACTTCTTTTTTGTACTGCAGTGACCAGAACTGTTCACAGTGCTCTACGTATGGTCTCACCAATGATATATACAATAGCAGGATACCACTATTTTGGCTTGTTATTAATCTTTAGATACACACCAACATCTGGTTATTCACTGCCATAGAGCATTATTAGGGGAGCTTTAATTTATTGTCAATCAATACCGCCAGATCATTTTCCATACATATTATTTTCCTTCTGTTCAATTAATAGTTCTTTCTAGGAGGTTTTGTCCCCATGTGAAATACTTTACATTTCTTCACGTTGAATTTCATCTGCCACCAATCTGCCCAATTCTCAAGTATGTTCAAATCCACCTGTAACCTATCTTGTTCAACTTCACAATCTACCACCTTCATTAGCTTTTTATAAATAGAGTCATAGTATTCCGTATGTTGCATGTCTACAGTTTAGTAGAATATTGCCAGAAATACTTGTCTTTTAGAGTAAGGAAACTTGCCCAAGGTTTCGCGCTGACCTGCCTGGATTCGAACACAGCTCTTACGCTTGTAAGGCGAGGGCTCTAACCACTGAGCTACAGTACTCAGGAGGTCTCCAAATGTCTAGGTCAGAGCTGCGAATGGTGCATTCTTGATGGCTCGATATAATGGATTTCACTTTGGGGAACCAGCATGAGTTCCTATTTCTTATTGGTGAGTGATGTCAAGCTACCCAGAACTACTGTCATCTCTCCACTACCCTGTGTACTGACAGTGCTGACAACAACAAAATTGCACTCATATAGCTCCTTTCACATCGGGAGGATGCCCCAAAGCACTGAACAGTCAAGTATGTACAGCAGGAATGCTGTAAACACCATTGGAATCCATCTGGACAGCGCTAAAGTAAAAATAAATCCTACACAGTGGATGGGGGGGGGGGGGGGGGGTTGAAAAAGTGGTTGGCATAAAAACTGCTCCGCAAATGAAAAGGCCTCCACAGCACACAACATTCATTGCCTCCAGAGAATGCCACACCAACTTGCAAGAATTCAGCTCCAAAGTGATTTTAGTTTACATGGGCTTATGTCACAGACATGGGGGTTGTAAGGAGAAATCCTTACATTGCTGAGACATTTTATACAGAGCGAGGCGGCATTTATACTGTTGCTTTCCCATGAGCACTTCTCAGCCCTTACATTTTCTATGCTAGTAAATTGGTTTGTCAGCCCGGCTCACCGCGGCTCGCCTCTGAGTCAGAGGTTGTGAGTTGTATGATATTGGCTGACACGTTCGCCCACAGAAAACAATCACTAAACTTTACAGTATATCTCCGTGAAACTCACTGAGGTGTCCTCCTGACATAGAGGTGCTAGCTCAAATGCAACATTTATTATTATGATGATTATAGATGTCTAACACAAATTCCCTAATTCCCTCGAGAGTTACCTCACACAATCTAGCTTCTTTTCCTCACTTAGTAATTTAATGGTCTTCAGTGCCCTCCACGGCCTTACTCCTTGTTACCTCTGTGACCTGCTAATGCCATGTTAACCTGTCCCCTCCCTCTGCTCAGCGGGCTCCAGCTTCCAACCAGTCCGCCCCACAGTGGTCTGGTCTTCAGCCTCTCTTCCCCCACACTTTGGAACACAATTCCACAGTCCCTTCAACTTGCTTCCTCCCTCGCGTCCTTCAAGGTACCTCATTCCAGCTGTCAATTGAATGCTTTTGATCGACCTCTTTCCTCCACTGCCCTCCATCCTTCACAATCCCTACCCCCCAACTCGGGTCCGGAATACTGTCTGTCCAGTGCCTCAGGATGTTCTCCTGACATGAAAGGCACTATGCAAATATTATTTTATTGTTGTTGTTGTCAAATGAATTGCCACTCCAGTGACCCCAGTGTAAGTTATACAGCATTGTATAATAAAATTGGTCATTTCAATCCACTGTTTGTGGGACACTGCTGTGCGCAATTGGCTGCTGCATTTCACCCACAAATATACAGTCAATTCACTTTACAGTATATTCTGTGAAGCTCTTTGAGACGTCGATAAGATGTGAAAAGCGCTATATCAAATGCAAGGATTATTATTATTGAAATACGAAGTACAGTTAGTTAGAGGGCCTGATTTCTCTGTGTCTCTCACCTTTAATGGCTTCAGTATTAAACATTTTTGCCACTTTCTAGTTGCAGGAATTTGAAAGTCTCCATCCCATTAACTAATGGTATTGTTTAAGAGAGCTAACTAATAACTTAACAGCACATTGTATTCCAAGGATATTTCCTGATAAACACAGTGGGGTAAAAATTCCACCTGGGTCTATATTTACTCCATTTATGTGACATTTCTTAGTCCAGAATTTTGAAAGAAAAAATACAAACAGGATTAATTTTGATACCAAAATCTTGATACCAAAAAAAAAAGTAAATTTAGACCCAGGTGAAATTTCTTCCAAGGCATTTCCTCCACAATGACCTATTTGGGATGATTCCCATAAATTTGTATGGAAATGTTAAATTCAGAGTCTTACATCTTTGCATATATGCAAACATTTAAATAATCCATACTAATCCATTTACCAACTCTATTGGGGTTAGAATGCTCAAAGTTCATTACATTTATTCATAAACGCAGAATGACAAATTTGCTGCATTTAGTGAATGGAATAGATTTAGCCCCTTTGGAATTATATAGTATGAATTTGGATTTTATCTTGTTCTTGTAAATAGTCTCTCCGACCAATTTTGAAAACAGATTCTCTCATTCTACTATAACTTTTATAGTTTTATAGCTGTTCTTCTGACTATACCCATAGCTTGTGGTCCATGCACACAATAACCTCAACAACAACAAAGCAGAAGATGTGATAAGGTGCTATATTAAATGCAAGGATTATTACTATTATACAGTACTATTGTCTGTTCTTCCAACACTGGCCTTGTGCTTCATCCGCTATTCTAGTCTTGCTCTTCATTACTTTGCTGCTTGCTTTCAAATGCCTCCTACACATTATCTCTTTGACAGTATCGTTGGTGAGCATTCTTAAATCCCTTATTTCTTCACTTCATGTGCACCACTACATTTGGCTAGCACTTTCAGAATTCCAAAATGCTACCCTGTGGCCTATGTAAATGCAAGTTGTTTGAGACGCTGTTACGTGAAAAGCACTATATCATTCTAAGATGCTTTTCGGTATTTATTATTTTTCCTCCTCCATTCTTTTAACGTTGAGGCAATGGCTCAAATTGCACAAATGACATGCTGATATTTTGAAATGATTTTGCAAATGGATTGACCCACCACTGGGGATATTTTACATAATAATTGAAAAAACAATTGTAAATCTGCTAAAAATCTAGACTCCTGCTTTATCGCCTCCCAACAGAGAAGGCACTTTATGCCCCAGCTTTATAAATATACAGAAGACTTTGAGGTTTGATGAAGGATTGGCAGATCACATTCAATATTCATGACAGTAGGGATGCCATTAGTGCGGTCATGATCTTTAGCGTGCTTTGTTTCTCTGGAAGGACCAGATTTAACTGGCACTTTGCTTAAATGTCACACGTAGCTGCTTTGTGCTACTCTGTGTTTTATGCAGCATTAAAAGATGTCTGAAATAATCTAATAAATAATCCTTGCATTTGATATACTGTACCACTTTTTCATGTCTTGGAGACTTCTCAAAGGCCATCATTAAATATTCTGTAAAGTGAATGGTCTGTATATTTGTGGGCAAAACACAGCTACCAATTGCGTAAGCAAGTGGCTCATAAACAGTCATGGATTGAGTGATCAAATTATCATTGTGTTTTTCTCTTGAGGGATTATTATCAGGCGTGTGGAGTAAGGAAACTTGCCCAAGGTGTCACCTGCAGGGAATCGAACCCAGGTCTCTCGCTTGCGAAGTGAGCGCTCTAACCACTGAACTACAGGACTCCAATAAGTGAGGACTCTGGCAGTAAAATGTTATCGCTATAGAAATCCTCAGTCACTTAGCTAGAGGCCCATTGTATGGTTTGCTTTTTCTTTTGTACATGGTTTGTATCAGATGGTTTTATTTGATAAAGAGAGTGCTTTTATTGTTGTAAAAGTAAAAATGTAAGTACAGCGAGATTTACAGGAATCATTGAGGACACGGAGAAGGAGGATTTTTACCCATTTTGAAATGTTTCACCTGGCATCGTGACGGTGATATTTGAATGATTAAGTCCTGTAAATTAAAACGCTGGATGTTGAAATTCAAAACTGCAGAATTTTTGAAAGTTTAGAAATTCTGTGTTAATTTCAAAGCTAGTTTCAATTTTCAATTTTTATGGTCTTAAGGCTAAGACCATATGAAATTTTGAGCTTCTGATCCGCACAGGCTTAATGAGGCTCAGAAGGCAGCACTGAACAAGGGCAAAGCTGACTAACCAGAGAAAGTCGAAACAGTTTTGCCCTTAGTTAGCAAAATCTCAAAGGCATTTCTGTGTTTGTAGTGGAGTTCTGTAGCGTATTGGTTACAGCACTCACCTTGCAAGCGAGAGGATCTCTGTTCAGTTCCTGGGGAAGGCAAAACTTTAGATAAGTTTCTTTACTCCACAAGCTTCTGTTCACCTTGCAGTAAAGTAATAACTCGGTTGTTAGTTGTTTGGTGAATCACTTTTCCAGGGGTAATAATCCCCTGAAGCAAATTTATAAAAATAATAATTTGGTCATTCAACCCATGATTGTTTGTGGGACCTGCTATGTACAGTTGGCTGCCACATTTAGTCCACATAATATATAAGAATATAACACAAGAACATGAAATGCTAGACAAAAAAAACCAAGGTACATCTAGTTCACATTCCACCTTCTTGGTTGTCGAAAGCACATGTATCCCAAACTACCTACGTACTGCATCCCAATATACAGTCAATTTGCTTTACAATATAAAGTGCTTTGAGACGTCTTGAAGACACGATAAGGCACCAAATCAAATGCAAGGATTATTCTAATCTGCCGGAATGAGGCTTCTATTTAGTTAATCTCCTCTTTTGGCACTTTAGCACCTTGTTAAGAATTGTTTCAACACAAATCTCACCATGTGATATTCACAAAATATACGTGGTTGAGTTGTTGTGCTTTATAATACTTTCCACTGAATCTAATTTTAGAGTCGTTCAATTGTGATTTATAAATCACTGGCAATAAAATCTATATCACTGCAGGAAAAATTTTGTCTTCAGGTTTCTTCGATTTCATAACTCTATCAATAAAATAATCCTTTCATTTTAGTTCCGTAGCTTTCAAGTATTTACCTGGAGGAAAACATAGTCTGTGTGAGGAGACAGAAGAGATTCTTTTATTGGAGATTTACAAGTGTGATTCTTTGCTGGTTGGTAATTTACTGATAGTGGCAGTACTGATAGTACCCATTGTACTCGATGGGAATTGAAAGTGTGTCAAAGAAAAAGATGATGTTAACAGTGTTTTGATGTTAAGCACACAGAAATAGCAGACTGGGGGAATGACAGTGTAATTGCTTGCACCTCATGTTCCCGCTACTCAATGCTGCTCATTCATTTATTTTAATCAATTTTACCAAATTATGTTTCAAATTCATGTCACATACCCTCTTAGTTTTCAACGGATGTTTAAAGGATGAATGTATAAACACTTTGAAACTAAATATTTACTGAACTCATCCTTGTCGAGGTCGGTAGATAAGCTGACAAGGTGGCGTATCGGGCAAAGTTGTGGTGAAGCAGGAGATATGCCTATTATTACTAAGTCTACTCAATCATGTAATTAGATTTTCAATAACCTAACTGCTTACAGTATTAAATATCCATAGATGATTAAAATTGTTGGAAGCCAATGAAGACCTTTCTTCCAAATATATAAAGCTTGGCATTTTGAGAGAGAGAAATATGGGCAATCGTCAAAAAGGAGCTCTGTTTAAAAAAGGAAAGACTCTTGAGTTAGTACAGGTGAATCTGGGATCTTTTTGTTTAAAGTCATTGGATGTATCCACATACCATTTTCACACCGCAAATTAGTTCCATCCAAGGCTTTGTATACGAGTGATAAATCATGATGTATTTAAGTAACAATATGTTTATTGTAAAATACTAAACACATGGAATGCATTTCAGAGCAAATCGTTCACCGTGTAATGGGGAGAAATTCTACATTGGTTTAGATTTCTGATCAGCCAGAACTTGGCAAATCCTTAACCATAGCCTTAATTGTGAAACAGGTTTTCTGTACTTTCGATGAAGAACATCAGGACCCAAGTGGAATTTCTCCCCAGTGTGTTTTTCCCCCCAGAGTATCCCCGGTTTGATAAACTTACCTTTCTTGTCCAGAAACTATTGCAAATGTGTTGCAAATCTAAATAGTTTTGTGATTGATGTGCTCCATGTTCCTTTCTCCAGGCTATGGAAAGCAAGCTGCTGGTTGGAGGCAAAAACATCATAGACCATACCAACGAACAACAAAAAATGCTGGAACAGCGGAGACAGGAAATCGCAGAACAGGTGAACACTTTTCTTTATGTACAAAACAACAAATTCCAATTGGTCATCTCAATTCACAACTGTTTGTGGGACGCTGCTGTGCGCAATTGGCTGCCATGTTTCGCCCACAAAATATACAGTCAATTCACTTTACAGTATATTCTGTGAAGCGCTTTGAGACGTGTAGAAGACGTGAGAAGCCCTATATCAAATGCAAGTATCGTTATTATTATCTCCAAATTCCTGGATCACATTGTTGCCAGCCAACTTCGATCACATATTTCCTTCCACTCTCTACCCAAACCCCTCCAAATATTGTACCCAAAGCTCCATTCTTGGCCCCACCTCTTCCCAATTAACATACGCCCTCTCGGTGAACTCATCTGCAAGACATGGGATGAAATTTCACATGCTTACAGATGACACCCAAATCTATTTTTCCATCTCCAACTGAGACCCTATTTTCTCACCCATACGAAACTCTGCACCCCCTTGCCAGGCTCCACTGGCTCCTCATTGGAGAACAGATCGATTTCAAGATCTTCACACTCACACACATTCGTGCCATGGCATCTCCCCACCGCTCTGACTGATTGCACCATCCCCTTGCACCCCACCCCCCCACCCCCCTCACCACTGGCTCCCCGCTTAATCCTTTACCGTTTGCACTCAGCTTGTTCTGGCCACCAGCACATCAGCTACTACACCCCAACACTCTGGAATTTTCTGCTTCAATCCCTCCACCTGCTCCTTCCAATCACGTGTGAAATCCTTCCTCTTTGACTGTGCCTTCTGTAACTTTCCCCCTCTCACTGGTTTGGCATTACATTGCGCCATTGTTCAGGGCTCCAAGAAGCTACTACTGTGAAGGGAGCTAGATGAGTGCAAGTTGTTGTTGTTATTGTTGTTGCTCACATCAGGAGGAGTTCACAAGGCACTTAACAATCCTGGCTTGGCACCTGAGCTGAGGGTGGGAGCTGAGGGATTGGGGCAATGGTAGAATGACTAACATTGGGTCAAAGAATGTATTGAAATATACAGTTCTGTGTTGATACTCTCACATCCTAGAGTTTAGTTTTGAAGAAAATTAACAACACTTCAGTTTTTCAACGTGCCTGAAGCTCTTTCCAATCTGTTATTGCTCCCACTCCAGAGATCAACATTCAGCTAAAGAGATCAACGTGTTCAGCTAAAGCAGGGTACTGATTCAATAATGTGAACATCCTGTGAATCATCACTCAAAGGGTGCCTTTATAAGTGAAAATAAGGTTATTTACAAACTGGATTTGATTTGCTAATTAATTCAAATCTAATTTGCAAGTTAGCGGTGATGTACTCGCTGCAACTAGCGAGATTCCACATCAATGATTCAATCTTACATCGGATTACAGAGGTACATAGAGAGATACAACATTCAGCCCAACTCGTCCAAGCCAATGCTTGTGCTGCAATCATTATTCCACCCCTCTTATTCTTGACTCCGTTACCCCTTTATTCCCTTCTTTCTCATTAATGTTCCTCTGAACTACTAAGTGCCTCTTGTCAATACAATACACCTTTTCTGAAGGAGAATATAAAACCTGAAATTAATGCATTTTTGCTTTCTGTACCACCAATCTTATTCAATTCCAGGTACTTGCTTATTAAACTAATGTTATTTGCAGCGATGTGAAGTACATTTTCTACTTGACTTTGGTAGTAAATGAGGATTCCTGTCAGTAAATCATGTTGTTGCATGATGCCTCAGGGCATTTTTGAGGGAGAGGAGTTCCAAACGCTCCAATTTACAATTTGATTCCGAAAGTAATAATGAAAATTGTAGCATTTCTTACACTAAAAATAAACAATTACGCATTGTGTGGCATATGTCAGCCTGGCTTAGTTGGTATCACTCTGAATCAGATGATTGTGCGTTGAAGCCCCCACCTATAGACTTACATACTCTAGGCTGACACTCCAAAGCAGTGCTGTAGAAGAGCTGTTTTGTCTGCGATGTTATACTCTTCAGGTGGATGTTAAAGATCGCATGGTTCCAAACTAAAAAGAGAAGGGAGATTCTCCTGGTGTCCTGGCCCACAGCCATCCGAATAAAATGTTCTCATTCACTTTGTGGCTGTTTGTGAGATGCTGCTATGTCGAAATTGGTTGTGGCATTCACCTACAAACCCAAATTATTACACTTCATAGTGAACTACTGTGAGTGGTTTTTCTTTTATTTTATTTAAAGCGTTTTTCACATACGTCTACAAATCTTTTTATCCTTTGGCATCATCCCTACCTCTCTGACCTGCTAATTCCCAATTCCACCACGTTGCCTCTGCTCGTCTCTTCATCAGCAGCCATGCTTTCTGCCACTGCGCCGTGAAACTTTAGAACTCTCTCCCTCAATCCTTCAGCCTTGACCGCTCCTTCCTCCTTTTCACATCGCGCCCGAAGACCTTCCTCTTTGACCCGGACTTTTGAAATTTGAAATTTGAAAAACCGAGATGTTGAAATTTCACTCAAGCTTCTACCAATGATGTAGAAACAAATCCCATTTTTTGTTTCTAAATCGCGTTGCACACAAAAGAGTAAACCATGCAGAACGTTTAACTGTGGTTCTTTTAAACAGAAACGAAAAGAGAGAGAAATGCAACAGAGGGTGATAGTTCAGGATGAAGAGACCATGGAGCTCAAGGGAACTTACACCTCACTACAGCAAGAAGTAGAAGTTAAAACCAAAAAGCTGAAAAAGGTGAGGAAAAAAGTAAGCCATGATTTTAATACTTTCTTTCATATTCTTATCATTATACAGGGTGAACCAAAACTCCTTACTCAGAGGCCTATGTGAGACATTCAAACTGCACTCCCATGTCGGAGGGTACATGTGTCAACTCGGTGACAAAAGCTTTCAAGGCCTTGATGATAAGACATTTCCACATTTCCTGTAATTGCTGACACACTCTCTACGAATGTTGTCTTTTAAAACAAGAGCAGAATGAATCATTTAAAATTCTACGAGTAAGGATGTCTGATTCACCCTGTATATACATAAGCTATCAAGAAAGGTTGTTCTCCCTGGAAATGATTGAGAGGAGACCTGATTGAGGTACTGTACAGTATTTCTAATTATGGAAGATTTTGATAAAATATTGTTGGCGAGACCAAAACAAGGGGGCGTAAATACGATAGCCAGTTGTAGATCTAAAAGGGAGGTCAGATGGGACTTCTGCATTCAGAGGGTGTGAGAATATGGGTCTTACTGCCAGAATCTGTGGTTAAAGCAAAAAGCATCCACATATTTTAAATGAAACTTGATTCATCAATGAAGGAAAGGGGAAGAGAGAGGTGAGAGGACTATGAGGATGGAGGTGCCTGTGGAGTGACAACAGTCTAGTTGGGACAAATGATCTGTTTCACATTGTTTCATATCAGGACGACATCTCAAAGCTCTTCACAAGATTCATTGTTAAGTATAGTGACTAGGTATTTTGCAGGTTAATTCACTCATTAAAAATAAGTAAGCCATGATTTTAATACTTTCACTAGTGCGTATGATCACTTAATCATTAGAGAGTGGTTTCCTTCACAGAATATATTGTGGAGAGGGGCAAGATTCAATTGATGAAATGTATTATGGTATCCCTTGGAATATATCCCCTTTTCAGTCGTGTGGTTAATGTCTTCATTTTGTGCAAATTCTGTGATTTCTGTGATTCTAACTAAGTGCTGACCTGACTAAAAAGAAACCAGTCAGCAATTTTTAATTCCTCTTCCCCCAATCAATAGAGATAAATTTGGGAGGTTTACATCCCAATGTTGTCTGTCATCCATCACTTTTATAAGGGACTATTTGATTAATATGTAAATAATGTAAATATGCTTCCATCAGATTTAACCATTCTTCATCAGCCACCATCTAAAATTGGACATTTGGGGTAGAATCTGAATAAACTGTGAACTCTTCCTGATTTATGGCCTCGATCATTTAGGACCACTGTTGTAAGTTTCAAAGCAACACTCTATCAGGCAGACTCTATCAGCACTAAATGAGGTGATGATAATAGAGTTTAAAATACAGTTGGGCTAATAAGTGATTTTACTGCTGACAAGTTTGTTAAATGAATGTAGGTGCTTTTAAGAAATAGTTACTTCCATTTTCATTAAAGCAAAACATTGTCTCTGATTCTATCCTGCGCCAGGAGAACAATGCATTTCCACATACATGCCAATGTTTGATCTCAAAGGCAGATGCCAATAGAAGGCATTCCAGAGCCCTGTAGTTCAGTGGTTACAGCATTTGCAAGAGAAACCATCCATCCAATGCATCATCTGAAGAAATGAGTCCCTTGACCATTACTTACAAATGTTCCTTTGCTGAGAATAATCAGCAGTTCTTCCTTCAACGGAGAATGATGATTTAATGCCATCCCACAGCAGGTCCTGACCTCATACTTACAAGGACTTTATCAGAAGTGTTGGTACTACTGACAGAGTAGTACTTTGTATGACTGTCAATAGCGAGGAATGGGTTGTGAAGCCAGAAATTGGTTGGTGTACAGTATTGACCAATTCCTGGCTTCACATTTCTTGTTGTTTCTGTTGCTGGAAATCAAGGGATCACAAGTGAATGACACTATAATTTGGTAAATCCCAGCATTAACCCTATAATTAAAGAAAATATTAAAACTCAATATTTATTGTTTTAAAGCATTTATTTAAGTCACACAATGTTTACTAGTTCTTCAGCACAAACCTGGACCAAATGATAGTTAGTTTTAAAACCATCAGATATCCACTGAACCACTACTATGATTTTTTATCTTATTAAAATTTGACACATTTAACACTTGTTACAACTAGAGTCTTGTAGGTCAATGGTTAGAGTACTTGCCTTGCTAGCAAGAGACCTGGGTTCAATTCCTGGCTGGGCTAAACCTTGGGCAAATTTCATTACTCCACACTTCTGATAATAATCCCTCGAAAAACCAATAATAAATTGGTCATTTCAATCCACACCTGTTTGTGGGACACTGCTGTGTGCAAATAGACTGCCGCGTTTCACCCACAAATATAGTGTCAATTCACTTCATAGTATATTCTGTGAAGCGCTTTCACAAAGCTTTCTAAAAGACGTGAAAACCGCTATATCAAATGCAAGGATTACTATTATTATTATGATGTTAGCAGAGATCTGCATGCACACTTCCGAATGGGAGCAGATTAGTTTAGAGCAGGCTGGCCACTCCCAAACACTGTATTTGGTATTTGATCACCACAGATGTAACAAAGCAACAGCAGGCAACTGAGACTTTGTGTGGCTGGGGGTTCTAATGTTCTATACATGTTCCACTTTGCAATATTCCTCCACAAACCTTAGAATTTATCAACACAAATGTAGGCTCAATTGATCATCCAGAGTTCCCTTGGGTCGAGAGATTGCAACAAGATTCCTCGTAAGAAATACTCCAAATTGGATCCCATTATTCCTACTTTTATGATCTATTAAATATTTTTTAATTTGTAAATGACAGAAATTTACTTATAAATTTCCTATTAGCTGTTTAGTCTGAAAGTCGAAAAAATAATACACTAAACTCCATTTGATAATCCAGGCAATTTGCATTTTTGACAATGATATCAAATTTCTCATCGCCTGTCAGAGTGTTTTGCTTTTACAATGTGGTTGGATTATCATATATCGTGCACCAGTTTATGCTGGTGACAAATGAATGCTGTCTCTCTCCCTGGTCACGGCCCTCATTCTCTGAGTGCAGATTTTCTCCAAGCTCCAGTCTGTGAAGGCTGAGATCCAGGATCTGCAAGACGAACACGTCAGGGAGAGACAGGACCTTGAGCACACCCAGAACGAACTGACACGAGAGCTCAAACTCAAGTAAGTGTCAAAGCTTCATTTAAACTACCTTTTGACAAGTAACTCCCCAGAGAATAGCAAGGAGTTGGGGAAGGGAATTATTGGGCATGTAGTGTTGGTACAGTACATCTCTTTGGTGGTGTTACTCAGCCTCCATTCAATAACAAGAGAATCCAAGAAATATTGTAAGAGACTTTTTTTTTCCCGTCAGCCAGTATCTGACAAATGCGAGAACCTGTCACGATACATAAGCGTGATGACGAGAAGAAATGCTTTACTGGTCACACAGGAGATTAACCCCAATTTCTACATCACCATTTTCCATCTGGAAAAACAGGCAAAGTGCTTCAGAGAACACATACCTGTGAGGAGGCTCTAGTCTGTGATCATATATTGATGAGCAAACTGAAGGCGTTCCTGTATTGGTGATCAGGCAGGTGTCAAACATCACACACATGATGTCGGTCTTTAAATGGGTTTGTAACTAGTCAGTCATCACGTTGGTGAGTAGGTTGGAATAATAATAATCTCACCCAATCATTCATTCATCTCACACATGTCGATAAACTAGTTGGTGTCAGTCGTTACTCATTTTGCTGTGCAGCAAGTCAACTGTGACACTGCTAAATCAGCAGGCTGGAGGCTTGGCAGTGGGATTTGTAGCTCAGTTCCTGGAGTTCTATAGCTCAATGGTTAGAGCACTCGGCTTACAAGCGTGAGACCCGTGTCTCGAATCCAGGCAGGTCAGGTCGAAACTATGAGAACGTTTCCTTACTGCACACGCCGAATAATAATCCCTCCAAAAAAAATCACAATAATAAAATTCGTCATTTCAATCCACCACTGTGTGTGGGACACTGCTGTGCGCAATTGGCTGCCGCGTTTCGCCCACAAATATACAGTCAATTCACTTTACAGTATATTCTGTGAAGCGCTTTGAGATGTCTAGAAGACGTGAAAAGGCGCTATATCAAATGCAAGAATTATTATGATGATTATTATAATGATTTGAATCCATAGCCTCAGACACCAGAACAGCTTTCCTCATTTACTGCAGGTGGAATCAATTTAAATGGTTTACAGCTGTTATTGTGGAGCCCAGCACAAATACGTCAACCGTAGCCTCAGAACTGGGGCATGCTGACAAACTTTGACTCACTTTCCTTCCTCCTTAGATGTTGTCTGACCAGCTGAGTCTTCCCAGCAACTTCTGCTTTTGTTTTACGTTTGCAACGTCTGCAGTATTTTGCATTTTGAGCTCATTTGATGTGTTTGTCTTATCCAGGTACCTGATCATTGAAAATTTTATCCCACCCGAGGAGAAAAACAAGATCATGAACCGCCTGTGTTTTGACTCTGAAGAGGATCAGTGGAAGTTCCTGCCACTGGTGCCTGCTCCAAAGTGAGTGTTGTGTACTTTGTGGCTTCCTTGCTTCTCACAGAAGCAGAAGGTGACAAACAGGAAGAATTTTGACATTAAAAAGGGGGAAAATATAGTTCTTAATATAGCAAAATATAGCTCTTAATCCATTTCTAGGCTATGAGCAAATTGAGACATGTAGATTGAGAGGCGTACATTAAAATATGCACTGATAGAAAAGTGTACAGCATTGCAGAGTTAGGTATTAGTGTCAGGAGTGAGCCATACCCAGATACTGCACATCACATATTGTTGCATTCACAGACCCTTAATCTGTAACTGGAAGCAACCACACAGGAAAAGAAAAGAGAGAGGAAGTGAGGAGCCAGTGAAGCAGATAGCTGAGGTTACCGACATGTTCATCCCACGCAGCAAAAATTGAAAACCCAATGGTTTAAATGCACCGCTGTGGTACGGAGCCATTCACTACACAAAGCTCTTTATAGAGGGTAACTTCACAGCGTCAACATATATACAGCCTCTGGGTCTTGTGGATAATGCTGTTGTTGTAAGTATCGAGACAGCCTGACAATGCGAGTCCCTCTTTAAAGTTCACGGGGGTCAGAGTTTCAGAGCGTTTAAACAATTTGAGCTGTCACTCGCCTCCGTTAGAAGGTCCTGTTCGATATTCTCCATTCTTTTCAACAGTCACCAGATGAAGAAGAGGCCGGTGTCTGCAGTCGGCTACAAGCGTCCAATCAGCCAGTACGCGAGAGTTGCTATGGCAATAGGCATTCATCCTCGATACCGGGTGAGCGATAAATCACATGCTAAACCATTAACATGCCTTGTGGGTCCAATATATGTGGCTCATATACAGTCTTATTGATGCTTTGGTAGCTAGCAAAAAAACAAGAATAGTGCGAAATTATCTTTTACGATGGAGGTTCAATTGGAGACCATATTATGCATTAATATTGCCTCTTTTGACATAAAATAAAAAGGTGATTTGTTTGCGTACCAGTGATATTATTGCATCACTGCTTCAAAATTCTAGCCCCTTTAAAGGGATTAAAGGATTTTTCAATAGAGTTATCTGAGAAAAGAGAACAGAAAATAGATCATAATAATACAGCAACAGCTTATTTTTTACGATAAAAGGAACCATGCACCTCCCGAGTACTGAATGCCCTGTGCGATTTATAAAATATATTTTCTGTACAGTTCTATCCCATAAAAGATATTCTGTAAATTGTTCAAGAGGAACATTACATCGGCAATTGTTTGCTGCTAATGACAGTTAGGTTTCGACTGTTTAGATTCTGTTGCTTGAAGCTTTCTGTCGATCACACGGTTTTCACTGTGCATCCGAGAGATTTACAAACCAAATTTTGGCGATTTACTGTTAAGGCGCCCAGATAAGGTACGCATCTGCAGCAGGGTTCCTAACCTCCCATTTGTAAAATATGAATTTCGCCACATGAGGTGATGAAAAATTGATCACGAGATCACAAGATGTCATCTTTCTAGAGCATCAACTCTACCATCTGTCCTCCCATTGCACAGCAACAACCTTCTCTAAAATGAGTCCAGGATTCTGGTCTCAGATCTTCCTGGAAGCCTATTCCAGTGACTAATTACCCATTGGGTGAAGAAATTCTTCCCAGTGAAGGTACTGAAATGATGCCCTGGGCCCTGACCTGTGCTACTTTGTTTGATCGCTAAAGTTTGTAGAAAATTGACAAAAAGTAACAATTTGAAATAAAACTAACTTTAAAAGTAAGGGCTGCTTCAATTTAGGTATGGTCTAGTGAATTAAATGGGGCTTGATTCCATAAGGATAGGAAAGAGTTGGCATTTGTCCCTTAGGTCATGACAGACTTTTGATTCCATGTCCTGATCTCTCCAAATCCTTCAATCTGTCTGTCTGTATGTCTGTCCATTCATTGTCTCTTTTTTAAGCATCCCTTTTGAATGTTCTTCCAATAAGTGACAGTAACAACAACAACAACAAAATTACATTGGTATAGCGCCTTTCACGTCAGGAGGACGTCCCAACTGAACAGAGATTAATTTAGTTTGGCCCTGAATAGTGTGACTCCTGACTAACGGTTTCTGATCTGACACGTAGCTTCTTTGGACAATCAGTATGTGCTGTGAAACAGAATGAGGTTAATATTGATTTTGATTTAGACTGTGCCTTGGTATTTTTCTGATCAAATGGTGTTCCAAATATCAACGGTCTCCTGATGTAGGATAAGATATTCATTGCAAATGATTCTGGATATTGTTCATTATACATTTAGCTTATTGTAACTGACATTTTTTGCATGTGAATGTGCAACTCAGTACCAAACGCTACACTTAAAGTACAGTAAATAGTATCAACATATGACAACAACAGCAACTTGCATTTATATAGTTTCACTTACACAGGGTAATGTCCAAAAGCGCTTGACAGTGACGGAACACAACGCCAAGCTGGGGGGAGGGAGAGATCACCTTAGGTACAGACCAATAGGAAAATCTTCAATCTGAAGATGGGGAAGGAAGGGACAAGGTGGGGCGATAGAGGAGGATTGTTCCAGAGTTTCACGGTATAGTGGCTGAAAGTGTGGCCACCAATTGTGGAACACACAGCACTAGGGTCATGAAGGAAGCCGGGTACAGAAGAGCGAGGAGCCAGCAGGTTTTGGGTGGGGTAGGTTTGGAGAGGTAGGGAGGTGCGAGGGCAATGAAGGGAGTTGAAAATGAGTGAGATGATCTTGAAATTGATTCTTTCGGGGTTAAGGAGCCAGTGGAGCCTGGCAAAAACCAGTGTGATGGGGGTAGAGAGTTTAGTGAGGGTGAGTACATGGGTGCTGGAGTTTTGGATCAGCCGGTTCCTGTATATGGTGGAGCTGGCGAGAGCAGCAAAGAGGGCATTTGAAATGTCGAGTCAGGAGGTGATGAAGCATGGAGAGTGCGTCAGCTGCATGTGGGGTAAAGGTATGGTCAGAGGCGGGCAATATGGTGGAGGTGGAGGATGATTGTCCCAGTCAGGGATCGGATGTGGGGAAGGAAGGATAATTGAGTCAAACCTGATGCCGAGCTAGCACACTGGTTTGGTCATTCTGAGGGATAGGCCGGTGAGGTTGAGGAGCTGCAGGATAGAAGACATTGACACAAGCCAATGATTATGGCTCCTGTCTTGTCAACATTGAGTTGCAGGACGTTTTTGCTTATCCAGGCCCTGATGTCCGCCAGATAAGCCGAGAAAACATCGGTGGACTTGGAGTCACGGCTGGTGGAGGAGAAATAGATTTGCGTGTCATCCGCATACATGTTAAAGTTCACCCCATGTCTGCGGGGATGACATCGTCAAGAGGGAGCATATAGATGAGAAAGAGGATGGGCCACGGGTATTCCACAGCTGACTGGGCGGGGGCGAGAGAAGACACCATTTGAGGAGATAAAGCGACAGAGGAAATGTCATGTTTACATGAGGCAGAAGGGAGTAGAAGGGTATAAACGAGCAGAAAAGGAGCAGGGGAGGCTTGTGTGTTGTACAAACACCAGCATGGACAAGCTAGGCCAATTGGTCTGTTACTGTATCTTATAATTCTATGAATTCTGAAGAAATGATCTTCGAGCCAATGAATTGTACCTTAAATTCCATCATGAATCTCAATCATATATATTTTTTGTTGTTTTTGGTCGGCCAGGTGCCTGGTGATGTGTTTCTCTGTGATTCAGATATCCAGTTGAGAAACACAATTTTAATTAATTTTATCAGAAATCCTTAATTGATAAGTGTGGGATGAAACATTTTCAAATGAACTGTTATCAGGAATTCTGTACATGTTATGCTTTAAAGCAAAATATATTTCTGTTTTGAAAAAGTATTTTTGGTGTTTGAGACTATATCACTAAGCATTGGTTCTTGTATGTTGATGCTCTCTAGTGGCCGGAGTCATACACTGTATGAATCAAAAGATCAGAAACTAGGCATACTTACAGAAACACAAAACGCACACTAATGTAGACTCAAAATCCATGTAAAATGATTTGTAATCTGTTTGCATTTATACGGTTTTCCATTTGCTCTTATTAGGAAATAAATTCTACCCAGGGTCTAGATTTCCTCGTGGTTTTTTTTTAACTTTCCAGAGATTCCACAATTCTGCAAATTCTTAACCCCAGCTTTACTTTTGAAGCCATTTGTCTGCGAGTTCTTCTCTGAAAAACACAGAACCGGTTTCAAACTTAAGGATGGTTGAACAAAAATGCAAAATCGTGGATGCTCTGAAATGGTGGGAAAATAGATCCAGATCCAGGTGAAATTTCTATCCTGGGTAAGGAGATTGCTTGCACCTACTGTATTTTGAAAATATCATTCCATAAAAATAAGACTGTGTTAAATAGATTTTTGTATTACAAAGACATGCTGTTCTGAGGAAGATCTCAGTGCCATGGTGACCTCTTAGAATACCAGAGGGGAATATGGAAATCTGAATGTCTAATCAGTGCAATGCAATTAAACTATCATATTACTGCCAGCAGCATTACCGCAGCTCAGCAATCTGAAACCGCACCCAGGGTATGTCAGCTTGTGAAGAGTATGCGATGTGTTTCTTCTCTTAGCAAGCGTGGTACGCAGTCTGTATCTCTCCTGAACTAAGAAATTCCACAAAAATCAACGGGAAATCATTTTGCCTGCCTTTAAACAAATCTATTTTTAGTTTTTCCAACAAAAGGAGAAACCATTGGCCGAGGTGAAATGGAGGTGGTTGATTTGGTAGGACTCAAACCGTGCGAGTGCGGTCCCAGGGAAGGAGAGATGATGGAGGAAGACGGCATACAATTTCCAATGCGATTCAGCTCTTTCCAGTGCTGCAAATGACTGCGGTATTTTCCACTTATACTGCCGTGTGTATAAGCATTTAATTTTCTTTTAAATAACATAAACGGGGCTGAATTTGCAATATTCTGAACATGATTCCGTAATAAGAAATCTACGTCACACAAATGGGGGAATCCTCTTGAACGCTAAAACTATTCTAACCCATCAAAATTTCACCCTGACAGAATCGGTTAGAGTTCTATATGAGGCAAACAGATTTCTCTGTGGATTCCTAGTTAAGAAATATTACAAATTAGATCTCAAAGTCAAGAAGCAAAAGTAATATATCCTGAGTTCCTTTCAACTTCTCGGCAGACATGAGAATGAAGTGTAAAATTTCAGATGCTGGTGGGGTTTTTCCACTCTACACTAACGATCCTTTCAGATAGTCATTATTTTTCTTGTTAATATTTCAATATGAAGTTATCATCCACAAGGCAAATCAAAGTGACAGTTGTATCCGGAGGGCGTTTGTCTCTGAGTCAAACCCAGTTATTCTAATCTTGTTTCAGTGTTATTTTTGGAAACTTAAACATCCAAAGAGTTTGATAGATTGGATGGAGGATTACAGCAGAACAGGCAGTTCCACGAGTATTTCAAGGAGGGAGTCAAATATCTGAATTTATTTTATTTGGAGAAAAGACGATTGAGGAGGGGCATAAACCAGCTCTTGAAAATTAGTATAAGAAATCACACATTTAAACTTAGGATCCCGGCCATGGCTGAGTACTGTATATCCATATGGCAAACATTGGACCACTGTGAGGTTGATTTTCTGAAACTGGATTAAATCCCACTGTTTGGCAAAATATTATTTTGTATCTAGCTATACTATAATTATCTGGAATTTTTTGATGCTGATAATTGGTGCCCAAACTAGGCTTTCATTCCACCGTGCTTACATTTTTGACTGATCAAAATGATTAAAATCAACAATATTACGGTTAAAATTACAATATCTGATGGAGAACATTAGTTAAAGTGAAAATTTGGATGTTGCATTGCCTTATGTAACAACTCCCTCTGTCGTGGGCAGTGAGAATAACAAGTCAAAAAAACAAGAGGCAGGTTATCCTGAGAACGATAAATAAGAATGATCAGAGATCTGATTTGCAGTTAGTTTCCTGAATTTAAACCTGTTATTGTGACTGACAGGTCTATTCACTCTGTGATGAGTAGGGGAATTTCCCTTTAACTAATCAATCTTAATGAGTGTATTTGCTCAGTGTGATTTGAAACAGAATATGAACCCTGCTGTAAGGTGCAGCTCTAACCACGCCAGCATTGGGACTGCCTTGTACTTTACGGAGAGTTAAGACTTGCTGAGGGCAAAATAAGTGAAGACATTACAAATTACAAATGTAGCATTATGCCTAGAGTATATTTACAAATTACATTTGGAAGCAAAGGGGATAGGTGCCAAGAATGTCAATGGATAACAGAATAAAAGTGAACCATTAAAGGTGAGGGGTGGGAGTGTTTGGTTAGATTGGCATGACATGAAGGAACTGTGTGTTTGAAGAACTGAAAGAAACGAGATGAAGGCTTACTGATTCTGGCTCTGCATTGAGAAGGGGACGAAGGTTGTGTGTTCAAAGAAATATAGAATGGATGGGCTCAGGTTGATGAGTGGACATGGACATTGTTGTAGAGACAGAACAAAGCCCTGGACAACATCTGAATTAGTGGAACAAATACAGCGCTGCTAGAACTATCCGAGGAGAAGTTAATAGTACAGTAATATGGGTGGAAGACCATAAAATGAAACTATATTGAATATGTATCATTTCTATACTCTGCATTTGTTCAGTGTACATAATTAAATAGAAAGAAACTTATATCTAAGTGAGGGACAGTGATCTTCTGAGTGTTGGTAATTAATAACTGATCTGCACTGTTGACAACAACAACAACAAAACTGTACTTATATAGCGCCTTTCACGTCGGGAGGACGTCCCAAAGCACTGAACAATCAGGTCAGGACCCGAGTGAGGGTGGGGGGGGTGGGGGGCAGGGTAGGGGGAAGGAGAAGGAGAGTGGGAGAGGGGGGAGAGTTAGTGGGATAGGCAAAGGCACGGTTGAAGAGGAAGGTCTTGAGACCGGCCTTGAAGGAGGAAAGGGAGGAAGCGAGGGGGAGGGGCTGCGGGATGGAGTTCCACAGTGAGGGAGCAGAGAGGCTGAAAGCCTGGCCGCCGATGGTTGGGCGGTTAGGGAGGTGGACGCGGAGCAGGCCTGAGTTTGCTGAGCTGAGGAGGCGGGAAGGCTGATAGGGAGACAGCCGGTCATGGAGATAGACGGGGGCAAGGCCGTGAATGGCCTTGAAAGTGAGGACGAGGATCTTGAATTTGATCTTCTGGGTGACGGGGAGCCAGTGGAGACAGGCGAGGGTGGGAGTGATGTGGTCACGAAAAATAAGCTGTTGACATGGATTGAAAAGAGGAAGTACAGGAGATTACATCATGAGTTGTCTGACAACTTAGATGGGTTTTTTTAGCACAGGAAGCAAGCTAGTCAGTGGAGAAACCAAGTCCACTGGGTCCATAATAATAATAATACTAGTGATGATAATAATAATAATTCAGTGCCTTGCGACGTCCTCAACAACAACAACTTTGATTCATATAGCGCCCTCCACGCCGGATGGCGTCTCAGAACGCTTCACAATAGCGGATCCCGGGACCGAGCCAGGGGCAGGGGGAGAAAAGTGACCAAAGGCACCGTCGAAGAGAAAGGTCTTTAGCTGTGACCTGAAGCTGAGAAAAGAGGGGGCGAGTCAAAGGGAGTGAGGAAGGGAATTCCAGGAGCGTAATGGCTGAAGGCCCGGCCACTGAGGGTGAAGCGGAGGATTCGAGAGACGTGGAGAAGGCTAGACCCAGTGGAACGAAGGCAATGGGTGCTGGTTTGAGGAGAGAGGAGGTCAGAGAGGTAGGGGGGCGCAGAGGAGTGGAGGGATTTGAAAACAAGGCATGAGGACGTGAAAGGCACTCTATAAATATAATTTTGTTGTTGTTGTTGTAATAGCAGAACGATCATAAATCCTTCATTTCTGCATTTTGCCCACAGAATACAGTCAGTTTAGTTTACAGTATATTCTGTGAGGCGCTTTGAAATGTCTAGAATATGTGAAAAGCACTATATCAAATACAGTACAAGGATTATGATAGTTGTTATGAACAGACCCAGATGAGGTATTGTATCCCTGGCCAAATTCTTGAGTTTAGCAACAAGTTGAGCAAGAACAATAAAATTCAAAAACAGACACATCGATGAGAGGAAAACAGCCAACAAGCTTCCCCAGCGATGCCAGCTCTAGGAATTGTGATGATTTTTTTTTGTATGTGGGCCCAGATTCAGTTTACAAAATATGGTCAATTTAATAATAGACTGCATAAGGAAGGCTTTTTATTGAAGAGTTCTATGATGGGATTATTCTCTATAAACTTCAATTCAACATTTGAAGCCAATATGAGAATTTCAGGTAAATATGGTATTTTTACTGGAATGATCCTGTCCAGCATGTTACTGTTTCTCCTGCTTGGCTTGTCTCATCGTGTGATCTATCTATCCTCATTTCCATATGCAACGATACAGAAAGCATCAAGCGGGACTGTAAATCTTCGTGTGGTGTCTGATGGTGTCTGATGTTAGGTGGCACGCTGATCTGCAGGAAAAACAAGGCAGTGCAAGGCAGCAATAAACTACACAAAGTGGATGCTGGACTATATTGCAAAGCCAGTTGAGTTTAGATGCACAGAAGTTATACTCAGGCTTTATAGTTCTCATGTTAGGCTGCACCGAGAGTACTGCATACATTCTGCTTGCCTCAACATGAGGTCCTAGAGACAACGCAGAAGAGAGCAACAAGGGTGATCCTTAAGTGTTAGAGTAATAATCTATGAGTAACGATTAGGCATATCCCAGCTCTCAAACTTGAAGAGACATCTTGGAGGGGACCTTATAGAGAACTTTGAATAATACTTCAGATGCGTTCAGACAGTAAAACGAATGGATATGCGTTTAGGATTACAAAAGGTAATTTCAGAAGAGACACCAAATTGTATTTATTCACTGAGAGAGTGATTGGAACATATTATCAGGAAGAATGGTTGATGGCAGGACTCATTTAAGAAACAGCTTGATGTTATGTGTAGTCTTGTAGCTCATTGGTTAGAGCACTTGCCTTACCTAAGTTAGATTCCAGGCAGGGTGAAACCTTGGGCACGTTTCCTTACTCCATACGCCTAATAATAATCCCTCCAAAAGAAATAATAAAGTAGTTATTTCAATCCACGACTGTTTGTGGGACACTGCTGTGTGCAATTGGCTGCCACGTTTCTCCCACAAATATACAGTCAATTCACTTTATAGTATATTCTGTGAAGCGCTTAGAGATGTCTAGAAGATGTGAAAAGCGCTATATCAAATGCAAGAATTATTATTATTTTATTATTATTCCGTGAAGCGCTTTGAGATGTCTAGAAGACGTGATAAACGCTATATTGAATGCAATAATTATTATTATGATAGGAGGATGGGTGAGTATTCTGGAAGGGTGAAATCAAATGGGTCGAAGGATTAATACTGTGACTCTTCTGAAGCCACTAAGGTTCAGTTGTAGGAAATTGTTCTTTTTTAATTCACATTATGTGCATCAAGTGATGGGCAGGTCACTCACTCGACATTGAAAATGTTCCTCTTTTAAGGATGTGCCTTGATATGTACAAGCCTGTAACAATGAAACACGCGCATGCATTTCGGTTTCCGTGGTTAATTATAAAGCTTCATTTAATTTTAAGTTTAATTATAAGTTTAATTAGAAATACAAAACCCACCAGAGTAAAGAGTGATAAAACTCTGGAAGGACTACTGTAATTTTGTTAAAACAAATTAAAAGGATATTCCAAGTAAAAAAAACAGTGGAGACAGATATGACCAATGATACTTAGCACACAAAATATTTCTTTCACTACTATAACAGCAATGTATCAGTGAAAGAGGATTTTAAACTTTGTTTAAAACAATGGCAGCGAAGGACAGGATAATATGAGGAGAAATTGCACCTGGGTCTAGAGTTATTCTAGACCGAGGTGCAAAACAAGCTCCAGTTCTGACGAAGGGTTGTAGACCTGAAACGTTGACTCTTTTTCCTTTCTCCATGGATGCTGCCTGACCTGCTGAGTTTCCCCAGCAGCTTCTGTTTTTGTTCTAGATTTACTCTGTTCGTGTAGCTTTTTGGAGGGTGCAGAATTTGACAAATTGTTGAATTCAGTCTCATCTTTTGAGGCTGTTTTCTACGGTTTGTTAAACGAAGCTGCAGAAAAATGGCTTCAAAATTATGGCTGTATTTAATCATTTGAAAAATTCTGGATGTTCTATAATGCTACTTAAATTGAGTAAATCTGGACCAAAGAGAATTATTTTACCCCAGTTGTTGTCAAATTCAGATAGTCAGTTATATAGCCAGAACAGTGGAATAAAAGTGTACTGAAGTTAGGCTATGTCAACAATGTGCTAGTCAATTCTGTGTTCAGTTTTGGCCATCTCACCACAAGAAGAGATTTGAATCAGAAAAGAACAACACGAAAAACTATTTCCACTCGTGGGAGTGGAAATTTAAAATAGTTTCAAGGCGCAGTAGAGGGGAGCTGAGGAGAAATTTTTTCACTCAGCGAGTTGTTCGAATCTGGAATGCATTGCCTGAAAAGGTGGTGGAGGCTGATTCGATAACAACTTGTAAAAGGGAATTAGATCTTTATTTAGGGAGAACAGGTCTATTAGGCTATGGGGAGCGGGCAGGGCAGTGGGATTGAATCGCTCTTTTCAAAGAGCCGGCACAGACTAGATGGGCCGAATGGCCTCCTTTTGTGCCGTAAAATTCTATGAATCTATGAATTCTATGAAAAAGACTGATTCTATGGTTAAAAAGATGAGCTATAAAGTACATTTGAAATAACATCTGAAAAAAAACTTATACATTTGGAATAATCTTACCAAGCAAGCACATATTAGAAGGAAAACATTGGGTTTATTCAGAATACAATTACATGCCGTGCTAATGTTCTCAAGCGAAGAATGTGAGTGAGTGAGTGAGTGAGTGAGTGAGTGAGTGAGTGAGTGAGTGAGTGAGTGAGTGAGTGAGTGAGTGAGTGAGTGAGTGAGTGAGTGAGTGAGTGAGTGAGTGAGTGAGTGAGTGAGTGAGTGAGTGAGTGAGTGAGTGAGTGAGTGAGTGAGTGAGTGAGTGAGTGAGTGAGTGAGTGAGTGAGTGAGTGAGTGAGTGAGTGAGTGAGTGAGTGAGTGAGTGAGTGAGTGAGTGAGTGAGTGAGTGAGTGAGTGAGTGAGTGAGTGAGTGAGTGAGTGAGTGAGTGAGTGAGTGAGTGAGTGAGTGAGTGAGTGAGTGAGTGAGTGAGTGAGTGAGTGAGTGAGTGAGTGAGTGAGTGAGTGAGTGAGTGAGTGAGTGAGTGAGTGAGTGAGTGAGTGAGTGAGTGAGTGAGTGAGTGAGTGAGTGAGTGAGTGAGTGAGTGAGTGAGTGAGTGAGTGAGTGAGTGAGTGAGTGAGTGAGTGAGTGAGTGAGTGAGTGAGTGAGTGAGTGAGTGAGTGAGTGAGTGAGTGAGTGAGTGAGTGAGTGAGTGAGTGAGTGAGTGAGTGAGTGAGTGAGTGAGTGAGTGAGTGAGTGAGTGAGTGAGTGAGTGAGTGAGTGAGTGAGTGAGTGAGTGAGTGAGTGAGTGAGTGAGTGAGTGAGTGAGTGAGTGAGTGAGTGAGTGAGTGAGTGAGTGAGTGAGTGAGTGAGTGAGTGAGTGAGTGAGTGAGTGAGTGAGTGAGTGAGTGAGTGAGTGAGTGAGTGAGTGAGTGAGTGAGTGAGTGAGTGAGTGAGTGAGTGAGTGAGTGAGTGAGTGAGTGAGTGAGTGAGTGAGTGAGTGAGTGAGTGAGTGAGTGAGTGAGTGAGTGAGTGAGTGAGTGAGTGATCTTTTTGCATCCTTATTATATTGGCTGTTTGACCTTATCAGCAGTTGAAAGAAGCAGAATCGGAGTAATGTGTCTTTGTGTTCACTGTTTGGTTTAGGCTGAAAACATTCTGTTCCTGGAATTAGACATGACAACACCTGCAATATGTGAGCTGGACATCCCACGCTCACAATCATTACATGGAGCAGTGGGAGGAGAACCACATTATGGCAGTTCCATCTTTCCAGATCGGTCAGCCTCAGCAAGAGTTAGAAAGTCAAGGTCGTGGTGAGTGTTGAAGCAGGCCAATGGGACTGTTTGCTCCAGGGTTACCTGTTTGCTCCAGGGTTACCTGGATGACGTCTTTTTTACCTTCAGGAGAGGTGACTGGATTCACTGTTTCTCAACCTGATAAAATGCCAATGGCCGTGTGAGGACAATAGTGTCCCTTTAAAATACAGACCCAGTCATTTTGCGAGGACCAACACTTGCTAGAAAGCTCAACACACGTGAGATATCCTGTATTAGTATTCGGTCATCTTGTTAGGATTGTTAACGTGGTTTTGGAAAAGTTTACACCTTATCAAAATAGCCTGTTCTGAGATACACAAACCCTGTATTGATTGTTCCTTTCTATCTTCTAGGTCAAGGCCAGAGAGACGTGTATCCTCGTCCTCTTCTTTCTCCTCCCTGGCGTCAGGCTCTCCGCTGTTGTTTCAGTCACACGGGAGGGTGCCACAGTGAAGGATACTGAGAAATCCATGCCTGGTTTCTCTATCTCTAATCCCCGCCCCCCACCTCTGCCCCCCCCCCACCCATCCCATCTCTGTCTCACTATAACTCTCCATGCCACGATTCATGTCTCTCACTAATATTCACCCTGGCTCCATCAGTCTTTGTCTGCTCTGTTCTGCTCTGCTGCGTTGTTTCACATCTTATACAAGCTGGTGTGCAGCAGTGACATGTACATGTCCCATTTTGCATAATGTCAAAACTATTACAAATGACAGAGTAAGAGAACGAATGCAAAATAGCGGAGTGACAAAAACAAATGTTAACAATGGCACCAAACAGATTGATGACTGCTATTGTGTGTTTTTATCAATTTGCTAAATTATTCATTAATACTAATGTGAGACCTTCTTTCCTCCCTTCCCAGTATACTGAGCCCTTCTTTCAGACAGTGTTCAGTCCTCTGAGAATCTATTTGCACAGAGACTGTGTGTACTGTCACACAGCTATCTTATAAAATACTGCATTGTAGATCTGTCCAGATTGTGGTTCTCTACTTCAAATTGCCATTAATAATCTGGAATATATAATCACAGTTAATAATATAACTGAAAATGAGAAATTAGGGTAAGTCGTTATCTGTGGGTCTAAAACAGTGCCCTTGTACTTACCTTTGCTGAAAGAATGAAAGTTAAAGAGCAAGGCCATGTATTGTATTGTGATACAGATAAAATATCAAAAACATTTAGTGCAAGGAGAGAGGTAATGATCACATTAGTGGCGTTCCACTCCCAATAGTCACACGCTTCAGGCCAAGGACTAAGTCTAGTTGAACAAGGCCCCTCTGCAGTTTTCTGTTAGCTTTCCTGACAGCTCTGTTTATACTGCTGGAGTATTCTATCTGTAGAAGGCAACTGCGCTTCACGTTGAGTGATCAAAGTCCCATGATTTTAGAGACTGTCGCAAAGAAGTCTACAACTCAAGTCACCGATCTACCGAGCCTAAAAGGTTATAGTTAAGGTGAAAACTCCAGGAGCGAAGGAGTCACAAAGGCAGCCTGAAAAAACTTCAACAATGTTGGATTTAACTCAAAACTCTAACGCTGACTGAAGCCAGCTTCATTTTCTTTCACATTGCAGTGGGCTCCATGGCCTCCTCGGACGTGTCATTCTTGGCACATCTGAAAGAAAGTATATCCGTCTCTGAGAATTTGCCAACATCACCCTTTAGTATTAGCAACAATTCATACTCAGCAAGCTGCACAACCTTAAACATTCTCACGATAACCTTAGTAATCTATAATAGCCTCCTGTGTTTAGTACAGTCTGCTTTTCCCTGAAATATTGCAGGTATGCAATACTGTGAGAGCATGTTTCAGCACGGGTCTGTTTCCTATTTCCCATCTTTTTTCTCGATTACAATTGAGTGGGACAGTTAATAGAAACATATTGGTCACTGCTGCGTATAGTGCTTTGGTTGGGTAGATAGACTTTATGTGAAACAAGATTATGAAGCATTTATTTGATCAAAGATTAAACCTCAATAAGAGATGCTGAATCTGACTGCTGTCATTCACATAGCATCCCATGTAAAGTGCTTGACAATTTTCTTATTTATAAAAATACAGAACCTGATCTTGAAAACGATGAGTACTGTACATAGAAAATAAAACACCACCACAATTTACTGCTTCAGTCTGCCAAGGAAAGTTAAATAAAATTAGGGGGAGCAATTTTTTTTTAAATGCCTTTTTGCCTCCAGTTTATTCAGGAAATATTCTTCACATATTTCTGTTTGGCAGGTGAATGTATTCGTTTTTATCACTTATATTTTTTACAGGGTTTACAGGAAAGACCTAAACAACTATTCTTACAGGGTTTAACCATCTCATTGTGAACTCGGTTACTGCTTTGCATTTTTTTATATCCAATTTTTTTTAATTAAGAGCTATATGACGTGATTTTGTGCGGATAAATTTGGCGAAATAAATTGCTGAGGTCATTGATAAAGCCCATGTGTAATATAAGTTTCATTATTTAAGTGGAGGTGCCATCGTTAGGAAAGGCTTCATCCAGGCAATGTCTTCCTGTATTATTTATCCATAAATCTTAGTGAATGTCATTTGCAAACCAGGGTAGGGTAAATATTTGCAAAACACTGGGTGACAGCTGTTGATAAAAAAAACATGGTACTGTATTTGAAACATGCTTTTTATGTAGAACATGGACTTTGGAGAGAAAGTATTTCTTCCCTTACATCTTTTGTTAGAAACTGAACCAGACAGCAAGAAGCTTTTCTTTACCAAAGGGTAATTAAAAGGGAACAGTTGTCATTAAGGATGGTTGAGGCCAGGACAGTGGACTCATTAAAAAAAAACTTGGCAATGATCAGGAGACGCTAGGGTGAGTATTCTGGAAGGATACTTTCAAAAAAAGCCATCTTTTTCTAAACCTCTCACATGAATCATTCTGCTGATCTGAATGGCACTAAATAAGTGCAAATTGTTGTTGAATTTGAGTGCGATTATAGTAGCCCTTTCTCACTTATCTGAGAGCAATGCACTGAAGTTATTTTCTGATGTTCCTGCCCTTTTAATTTATTTTTTAGGTTGAAATCACCTGAATTTGCACTGTAGTTTTAATTAGAGACGTGGATTATATCCTGGAAAGTTCAACATAGATTTATTTGAGAATTACGTGCCCATCATAAATGTTGAAACTAATGATGTTGTTGTAGAATTTGGTCTTTTCGGATCACCCAGTTACAGTTTTTACTCTTTGGGTTGAAGACATGTCTACACATTTGTTTCATTAATGAACAGGAGAAACTGAACACCGTTAACACTGCCTCCATGCCCTAGCACCTCATCATCTGTCCACTCTTTCCTCCGCTCGGAAATGCAAGCGTGCTGTGCAACTTCTGCCCACTCCGCAGCATTTATGGCAGCCAAATCTTCAGATCCGTCATCCCAGAGTCTCTGGGACTCCTTATACCCCACTGTCTTTAAGTTCTGCCTAAAAACCTACCTCCTCAGCCTTGCCTGTGACCACCTCCCCCTCTCCCTTGCTTAGTGGCCAATCATGCCCTTGTAAAGTGTTCCATTACGTTAGCCAGTATGAAGGTTGCTATATAAATGCGAGTTTGTGTTGCCCCCCCTGCCCCCTTCGCGGGCCAAGTCCAATTACCAACTGACAGAGAACTTGTGAAGGATGCATGTTATAGGTATTATTTACTATGATAAACATTTTTTAATACTTGGCTCCTTTATTATCAAAATCAGCTTTGTTAAAATGTAATCCTTTTCTTAAAATTCATAGTTTCTAGTACCCAACTGCAGACATCCAAACTATCAGCTTCCCTCAGTCTGACTCAGTTACTCCAGTTATGATTTTCCACATGTGTTGCCACATGAACTGATGTTATGTTTGTCTATTTCACAATTGGAAATTCTCGTTCAGTTTGTGGATGTGTGAACACTTTATGTCAGGCAAGCGCCATTCAGTCCCAGATACACTGCAGAGGAATAATATACGGAAGATGTTTTATCAATAGTGGTTTCCATTTTGGTTTATCGACTTTTTCAATTAAAAAAAAAGCCTCTGATTCTTTTCCAGAGGATAAAGACAAGCTGTCATATGTAGTTAGTTTGAAATGTGTGTTTATTTTAAAAAAGGGTCTTGAAACCGTCAAGAGGAGGATTTTGAAATGTGCCTTGAATGAGGCAAGGGAGGGAGCAAGGCAAAGGGACTGTGGGATGGAGTTCCAAAGTGGTGGAGTGGAGGGGGTAGTCAGAGAGTCTGAAAGCCCAACTATCGATGGTGGGGTGGGCGAGGCAGGGGTGTGGGGTGGGCGAGGCAGGGGTGTGGGGTGGGCGAGGCAGGGGTGTGGGGTGGGCGAGGCAGGGGTGTGGGGTGGGCGAGGCAGGGGTGTGGGGTGGGCGAGGCAGGGGTGCGGAGCAGGCTGGAGCCGGCTGAGTGGAGGCAATGAGCTGGTTGTGCATTAAAAAAATACAAAATACAAACAATGGAGATGGTGTCGCTTTTTATTTTGCTAATTTGTTCAAAATATGTTAAATTCGTACAATACCTTTATGTTTTGTACTGTACTTTAAACGTTATCATGCTTGTTTTGTGATATTTTGAAGTTTCCGGTGCCACTTGACATGTCTAATATACTCTTTGCGACTTACAGACTGATTTGCAGACTTTCGTAGAGTTTTGGGTTCTGTGGTTGAAGCACAGGTGTTGCTCTATTTTGAGCAAACTGCTTTTCATGCCTCTAGTTCAGATTGATTTGCAATCTATGCTCAAACCCCATCTGCAAATAGTTTACACAGTGACTGCATTGTAGACAATATAGCGCCTTTCACATCAGGAGGATGTTTCAAAGCCCTTAGATATACCGTAAAATGCATTGGCTGTATATCTTGTAAGTGAATCCAGCAGCAAATTTGTGCAATGTCCCACGCGGCCATAAAGTGAATGACCAATTTTATTTGGAGAGTTGTTGGTTAGGACACTATTTTGAATAAGGTCGTGGTAATTGTTTCACGATGAGCAGATAGGAACTCAGTTTAACGTCTCATCTGAAAGACAGCACCTCCAACAATACAGCACATCCCCTGCACTGCATTGGAGCGTCAGCCGAGAGTTTGGTTTCGAAGCCTAACCCACAACCTTCTGCTTCATAGGCAAGAGTGCTACCAACAGAGCTAGGGTGACAATACAATTTGTGAAGTTCTGTGGCCTTTTCTCACCTGTGTTTTTCTGCACCTGGCTTAGTTGGAAGGGGGGAGAAAAGTAATCATATAATGAGTATTCAGGCCATTCCAGTCTGTGTGAGAAGCATACTGCTGGCATATGTGAGATGAGAATTTAGAGTTATTGGGTTATGGATGAACAATTCCAGGTGCAGGAACAGTTAACAATTGAACATTGGCAAATCTTTCAAGTAAATGCCACTTTTGAATAGAAATGTAATTATGATGTAGGGAATAAAAATCAATGCCGGGACTCTCTGATACAAATTAATTCACCATCCCTGATAGAATGGAGATTGCAAGCCCATTCTGTCTATTGTCTCAATATATATATGATGTGCAGCGATGGCATCATGACTTCTAATCATATATCAGGGACCATTATATCTACTTCATTGGCAATTTAAACACTCAAATTTCTCCTAAAGAAGTCCTGGATTATTACAAGATTATCTAGTAGTTTTGCTCTAACTGAGTAAATGATTAATTAACTGAAATCCACCAAAGTTCTTTATGATAGCAATGAACAAGGATCAAACTGATAAGAACATAAACATGGTGGTTGTAGAGGTGCATTCCAACTTTTGCAATGAACTGATTTAATCAGTTTAAATTGATCATTTCTGCTCAAAACCAAAAGAATCCTACTTTTAACTCATTTGTGAAGTGGTTCTCAGGCTGATTCTACAGTCTTGCATTCACAAGTTTGAGTCTCAACGAGTTGTGTGAGAACATTCCAGTTTATAGCTGGGGCAAATGATTGAACGTGCAATTTGTGGGAGGGAAAATGGTTTCTCGGCTACATTGTGCGACATAAATGGTGTGAGAAATCAAAGATGGAAACTTTAAGATTCATAGAATGAAAAATGCAAAGCTCTGGACTTTGTTTTTGTTTATTTCTGTGCGTTTGTATATATCTGTAATTAAACTCATGTTAACAGCTGTGTAAAACAAATTGAGAAACAAAATTGATGCACAAAGATTCAAGGTTGCCGTTATTCTCAGAGAGAAATGGATGTTTAATCATTGTCCCACGTGGTTCTCACCTTGCATGTGCAGTATCAGAGGCTTTGCGTTGTACTCAGGAATTAATCGTACCTCTGGACAAATACTCCAAGAAGCAACCATGGTGTGAGTTGCGGACTCAGTGTATGATTTATCGTGTGTGCTTGAGGGACTGTTTCTGATGCTCATTCATTTTATTCAACATTCTGTGGGGAGAGGGATGGGGTGAATGTTCCAGCTGGTGTGCTTTTCGCCCCTTTAGTGTTACAGAGCTCCTTGTGTGCTGTGTGTACTTCAGCTGCACGCTTACTTACCTCAGGAGAAACCATTCCAGTCAACAAATGGCAATTTCGAGTGAGAAGCTCCTTCAGCTGTACAACGTCTACTGGTAATTTATTGTATCAGGACTGGATGAGGTGGAATGCAACTATGTGATTTTATTGATCTGCAGACATACCCGGGCCAAGAACCTTCTACAATTGCAGACATTTACTCGAGTTTCTTCTGATGCTCTTGAGTTGGCAGACTTTGGAAGCTTCCAATTGCTTGCACTGAAATAAAAAATGTCTGTGTTAATTCAAGGCATGCTAACTGATTGTGATGGGTCGTGGTGAGTATCAAAGATTGCAAAGCCAACAATTCCACATTAAAGCCTTAATAAGGCCTCAAAGAGTCACAATAGCCTGGCAAAGAACATTGGATGTGACTGGAATATGAACACCTTGCTCTGAACTGTTAAGCCAACTAATAAACAATAAATGATGTAATGTATTTGGGAATTTATACACAGAGCTGTAGGTAGACAAAGTGAAGGTCCACGTGGAATGAATTGACTGAACTTTCAGCTAAAATAAAGCTAAAATTACTGATCAATGAGAGTAAACTTTTCTAGAAACTCCTAAGAACTGAAGCGTTTGGTGACGTTCTCGTGTGCTTTGACTGAAAGATTCGGACTTGGAATGTTTTGGAATTTTATAAAATATCAAATGAAAGGATCGTTATTGTAACACCTGGTGGAAACAAAAAAAACATTTTGGACTCGTGTATAGTTAGGACAGTGTCACAGGAGTCAGTCTGCTTCTTCCCCCCCCCTCACCCCTCCCTTTCCAGGCAACAAATGAATGTAACAAGGAATTAGATTCCCTATTTCTTAGACCTAAGTGAGGATATTTGAGGCCTTCAAATACCTACCAACAACTCTGAATGCACTTGGTAGCATAAATGATGCAGGCCATACTTAAGTATAGGGTATGCGGTGAAATGTATGAGGGCGATCAGCTTTGGATTTATTAATATAGTTATTTTGTACAGAAAAATGAGCTACGATGTTCCAGTGTGTAATTTCTCATGTATTTCTGTTGTTCACATTTTATGTGTGCTATTCAAAAATGAGCTGTATCAAATGGAAGTGTAAAGTGAACAGGTAACAAAGCCAGATCTAGATCTGTATGTTACATTTGGTAGTACAGGCCATGGCTTGAAATATAATCTAATTTCTGTGCCTGGTTCACCAGAGATGTGATAGCAATGAAGTAATGTTTTGTATGGTGGCCTGACCGTGTCAATATCTGCTATACAGTTCTCCCTTGTTTAATGGAAAACCTTTACTGCGTGTTACAATGCTGATTGCTAGCTGAAACTCGAAGTATCCTTTAGCACTGGAAATTATTTGAACAAATTAAACTCAGATGATCAAGTCGTCTCTCAAGTTATTTGTACAATTTAGATCTCTTTAGAACAGCACAACTTTTGTTTAACCGGCATAAGGGGATAGCTGTGCGCAATTGCCTGCTTCGCTTCACCCACAAATATACAGTCAATTCAGTCTAGAGCATATTCTGTGAAGCGCTATGAGACGTCGATAAGATGTGAAAAGCGCTGTATCAAATGGAAGGATTATTATCATTATCGCAGGAGTGATTTCCACAGTTTGTTATATTTATGGACATGGATGTATAGAGTATCTAATGCTGCTGGTTTCTGAACGTATGAACCTTGCTGTTGCGAGTTTACAATGGGAAAATTCCACAAAGAAACAACAATTTACATTTATATGGTGTTGTTTATATCGGGAGGACATCTCAAAGCACTTCGCAAAGCTGACTGAGAGCCTAGATTACGTGAGTTCAAATTCTTGATGCTGAGACTCAAACTCAGAATCCTCTGACTGGGAGGCGAGAATAAATCAGGGTGACTTTTGGTCCTGGTTATGAAGAAAGTTCAATGTTGTAAATGTAAGGTTGCTGGTTTTTTTTTAAAAAACATTTGTTGATAGTTTTTGGTTTTGTGAAACCAGACTTGATGGAAATACACAACTGAGTATGATCTCTCGTCAGTGTTGAACGTTTAATAATTTTATTTCAGCCTGGAATTTAAACTGCTTGGCAAGCAGGACACTGGAGAACATTTAGAAATGGAATTGAAGGCTATGTGAATGCACATAGCTACAGATAATCAAATGCTCCACTAATCATCCTTATTTCTGTGCTGCTGGGGACTTTGTGTCTGACATAGAATCACAGAATCCTACAGCTCTTTGGAAGAGTGACCCACTGGTCCCATTCCCCCATTCTCACCCCATAGCCCTGCGACTATTTTTTTCTCAAGTACCTATCCAATTCCCCTTATTCAAACATCATAACTTGGATCGTTCTGATATGGTGCTTTCCACGGTCATTTGCAGTTGAAGCAGCGTGACTCAGCTATGAGGATAGGCTAGGTGTATTCTTATTGGAGCAGACAAGGTTACGCGGAGACCTAATAAAGGTTTTCAAGATCATGAGAGGATTCGATAAGGTAAACAGGATAAACCGTTTCCACTGGTGGATGTGTCAGTGACCAGAGGTCACAGATTTAAAATAGTTTCTAAAAGAAGCAGAGGGGAGGTGAGGAGAAATTTTTTCACTCGGCAAGTTGTTCGAATCTAGAATGCCGTGCCTGAAAAGATGGTGGAGGTCAATTCGATAACTTTTAAAAGAGAGGTAGACGTTTATTTGAGGAGGACAGGTTTGCGGGGTTATGAGGAGCGGGATTGAGTTGCTCTTTTCAAAGAGCCGGCACAGACTCGATGGGCCGAATGGCCTCCTTTTGTGCCATAAAATTCTATGATTCTATGACTCCAAAGTGAATCATGTTTCAGCTCAGCTTCAGTGAGATTTTACCCAGAGGGTATTTACAACTGGAAGAAGTTACCAACAAGGGTGGTTGGAAGACTGGACTCATTTAGCAAACAACTTGATGTTCTAATGGGATGATGATAGGGTGGTTATTTTGGACGGTTGAGATCAACCAATCTTCTAATATTAAGAACTGTATGGTTTTAATACTGCACAACATCCCAGAGTTTAATGGCATATGGTTAAAAAGGTATATTTTGCACTACCAGTGCTTTCACAGTCATTCCTGACACCTTGGAAGAAACACTATGGAAGTAGGAGTAACCGATAACTTTGATTTCTTACTGTATTGAAAATCCTAGGAAAAATTCTTAATTCTGCATTAGACAGTTATTTACATTAAATGCCTAATCATTTCTTGTGTAATAATAATAATCCTTGCATTTGATATAGCACTCTTCACGACTATATATTTGTGGACGAAATGCAGCAGCCTATTGCACACAGCAGGGACCCACTAAACAATCGTGAATTCAAGTGACTAATTTTATTTTATTTTTTCCTTGAGAGATTATTATCAGACGTGTGGAGGAAGGAAACTTGCCCTGCCGGAAATTGAACCCAGGTCCCTCACTTCTGAGAGGAGTGCTCTAACCACTGAGCCACAGAACTCCTACATATCTGATGTTTCACCTTACCTTCAATATCCAACCCCTCACCTTACATGCAATATGCAGCATCTCATCTTACATTAATATATTACTTTATTTGGTACTGCCTCTGATGAATTAATCGGTAAATGTACCATTCGGTGCAGCATGCAGAGCAGCAGGTTGTAAGTACAAATCCTGGTCAGTTCTCAGTTGACAGGGTTGGGATGAGGAAGGACAGAGAGATAGAATGACAGCTGAATGCATGAATGTGCATAGTGCCCACAAATACACAGTCAATTCACTTTACAGTGCATTCCATGAAGCGCTTTGAGACATCTAGAAGTTAAAATGCAAGGATTATGTAGAGTTCAAGCCATACAACTGATATCTTTACCCAGAGACAAATTAATGACTGAAACATGTTACCACGAAGGATGGTTGGGGTGGTGGGTGGTGGGGAGTGGGGGGGGTGTCTAAATATTGGAGCCACTTCAAATCAGCTTGCTGGTAAGCTGGATATCCTGAAGTGCCTTCTATAAAGTAATCTTATGATCTTGTGAATGTCAATGGCGACATTCACATGTCTAACACAACCTAACACCATGAGTCATGCTCGTGCTTCACTGAGTCATGGCAACCAGCATCGCTACCACGTCAACAAGAACATGATACACATCTACTTCGGTTTACAATTACTCGGGCATTGTTTCTGCAAAAATGTTTGCATGACATTGAAATATGTTGCGCATAAAACATAACCTAAAAATACAGCAAAAATGAATTGCATAGCGAATAGTGCAGTAATATGTGCTCGTCAGAAGTTCACCAGAGTTGCTGGCTTCATTAACATATCAGGTTGCGTTGCAAGAAAGTGCAGCTGGAAGCTCGCAGAGTGTTTCATGGACATGACCTTGGTGGGCACAGGGAACACAGAAAGACTGAGAAATTGTGTTTTGCGCCTGAAAAGGCAAATTCGAGATTTAATAACAACAACAAAATTACATTCATAGAGCGCCTTTCAAGTCGGGAGGACATCGCCTCGTGCATGTGCTAACAGGCCTTGTTCTGCAAGTGACGGTTAGCTCTACATTTGCTGATGGAATGGAGAGAAGTATAAAACAAAAACAATAAATTCCATTTATACAGCACCCTTCATCGTAAAGCAGAAACACTTGTCAAAGTGTGTAGTACTTTGGGGTCTAGAATGCCAAACACATCCTTGTGGGTGTGGACTAAAGTGAAATGTGACTGCGGTAATTTCCTAATAATTATTCGAAGCAGCTGGTTCCTATTCATTTCTTGGAATTTACAACTTCTGGCAAATGATTTCACACAAAATGTATATCTACCTACAACGTGAGGTGGAAACTGGATGGGTGGGGGGGTGGAAGTGGTGGAAGAGGGGAAACTGAGTGGGCTCCAATCCATAGATTGTTTTAATTCCAGCAATTGTTGCGTGTCCAACTTTGTGCTTGATATAATCCCTTTCCTCCTCTTGCTTAAATATTGGAAGGAGTACAAGATAGTTGTGAATGCAAAACGAAAGCAACTTTTTAATCACTCATACTGTATGGAATACTGGACACAATGGTTCTACCAACCATTCAGATACGCAAATCTTGCTGTTATGATTGTGGTAAATTCTGTCTTAAAAGGCTCTGGGTATCCGGAATTTGAATCCAGCCATACGGGGTCAGGCACCAAACATTTTCATGGATCCGTAGAATTTTGGGGGGTTATCAGCACTTTCCAGCACTGCATATGAATTTGTTGCATTACCAGCATTGTAAAACGCTCCTATCTCAAGCTTGGTAGATCAGATCCCTCCTCCACTAGTTTCTGCTCACTGGGGTTTATCAATCTTGTAGCTCCTGCAGCTCAGTGGTTGGAGCATTTGTCTTACAAGCGTGAGACCTAAGTTCGAATCTAGGCAGGTCAGGGCGAAACCTTGGACAGGTTCCCTTACTCCACACGCCTAAAAATAATCCGTCCAAAAAAAAACAACAATAAAAATTGGTCATTTCAATCCACGACTGTTTGTGGGACACTGCTGTGCGCAATTGGCTGTTGCGTTTCGCCCACAAATATATTCACTCTACAGTATATTCCGTGAAGCGCTTTGAGATGTCAATAAGATGCGAAAAGCGCTATATCAAATACAAGGAATATTATTATTATTATTGTTATGTTTGGTGTGCTTCTTCAGTATCTGCATTGGTAATTCATCAACCCCCATGAATACTTGCTCCATTTGAATCAGATGGTGTACAATCATAGTGTTCTGCATAATCCTGAGTTACATTTCCTCTGGGCTTTATCCTCGATCCTCTCCTTTATATACTCCCTCTCAGCGATGTTATCTGCAGGCAGGGGGTTAATTCCCACATGCATGCAGATGATATCTAACTCGATCTCACTGCCTCCATCCTTGATTCCAGGATCACAACTGTTCTGCTGGACTGTTGCCTGCTGGACATCAAATCCTAGATGACAGTTAACTTTCTCCAATTGAATGTCGACAAGAAAACTGCTTTGGGTCCCATTCTCCTGCTTGGGTCCTGTCCGTGGCTTATCATCTCAGATGTTGATAGCATTATCAGCATAAAGACATGGATGCACTCTCTACCTCATAGACCTAGTGCAGCATTCTTCAACCCAGTGTGGAATCCTGTAGCTCAGTGAATAGAGCAATCATCTTGCAAGCGAGAAACCTAGGTTCGATTCCCGCAGGGAGAAACCTTGGGCAAGTTTCCTTACTCCACATGCCTAATAATAATCCCTGAAGACAAAAAAATAATAATTTGGTCAGTCAATCCGCGACTCAATCCAATGAAAGAAAGACATGTTGTTGGTTTCACATGATGCCATTGGCTGACACTTCTTCCTCTAGGGCAGTGGTTCCCAACTTTTTTTGCTGCGACCCTATGTTGGCCACCAGCAGGTGCTCCCGACCCTTAGGGGGCGACTGCGCGACTGAAGCGAAGCTCAGCCAAGACGATATCTCCTCTTTTGTGGACTCAGCGCAACTCGCTAGTACGGTCTTTCATACAAATTGATCGGCGGTGTCGCCTCAGGCACTTTTCAGCATAAAAAAAGCCCCCAAAATAATTTCTGATGAACCTTTGCGACCCTACTGAGGACCCCCACAACCCTGATTTGGTTCGGGACCCGAGGTTGGGAACCACTGCGCTAGGGGTATCATTGTCAGTTGCACTGCTTTGAAGTAGAGAATTGTTTCACCTGTAAGACTCAACAGTGCCAGCCAAACATTTGCCTGAAGCAGCACCTCTTTTACATCACAATGTTCAAGAATTAAGAGAACATATTTTTGAATTTCTGACGTTTATAAACACTGCAAGAAGATGGACAACTTTAATATTAAAGTTTCAAACATTTTAGTGCACAACATCCTCTGCCTCCTTCAAGACGCACCTCAAGGCCCTCCTCTACGACCGTGCTTTCAATCCACCTCCTTCCCCCCTTGCCATCCATCTCCCCAATCAATTTCACGTGCGAAGGATGCCTAAAAAATGCTTGTGAGGGACGAACACAATATTTGTCAGATAGTCTTTGGATAATCAATGGATAAAATGTAATGGTGTGCACGGAGTAAGCAAGTGAAAGATTTTAAAATACAAAACAGATTTAACAAGGTCTAGTGATTTTGTAAACCCAAATCACTATATATAAACCAAAACAACAAATTCCATTATATAGCATCTTTCATGTAGGGAGATTGTCCCATGGCACTGGTTAATTGGAGAACACTGCTTAGTTTGAAAGTGGGAGTGGTAGGGGCAATTGGGGTGGGGTGAAACGGATGGGAAGAACATTGAAAGTGCAGTCAAAGCGGAAGATCTTGAGATGGACTTTGAAGGAAGGGGCAAGGGATTTTGGGATGAAGTTCCATAGTAAGTGAGGGCAGAATGGCTGAAGATCTGATCACCGAAGATAGAGAAGGCAGAGTGGGGGATGTGAAGCAGGCCAGTGTCTGCTAAGCAGAGGGAATTGGCAATTTGGTAGGGTTTTAGAAGGTCACAGAGGTGGGATGGGGCAAGACAATGGAGGACATCAAAATGAGGACAAGAATCTTGAAGGATCCTAACTATTGTCCCATCTCCAATTTTTCAACTCTTGCACAAGCTGCAGACCATTCAGAAATCTGCAACTTGTGCTTACTCCTGCTCCTTGTTCCGTGAGCCCATCAACCAATCTTTGTCCAGCTTCACTGAGAATTGAATTCAAGATCCTCATCCTCACTTTTGGGTAAACTGACCCCAAAACTTCTATACAGGAGGCCACACAAAGGGGAAGAGTCAGAAGAAATATAGTGGTAACTGGGGATGAGACAGTCAGGAGGACTGACGCACTTTTCTGCAGAGGTAGCAGGGAGACAAGAAGACTGTTGGCTTCCTGGGGCCGGGGCGAAGGACGTCACTTCCGGGCTGGAGAAACATCTGAAGCAAGAGGGAGAGGAACCAATTGCTATAATTCACATAGGAACCAATGATGTAGGTAGGACTGGCAAGGACGAGTTGAGAAGCAGGTTCCATGAATTGGGAGCTAAGCTAATGAATAGAACTTCAAATGTATTAATATCGGGATTGTTACCTGAGCCAGGGGCTAATTGGTACAGGCAAAAGAAAATTAAGGATCTGAATGCCTGGCTAAAAGAGTAGTGCAGAGGGCAGGGGTTTCATTTCAGGGGTTTCATCCAAAACTCTGCAGCCCATGTACTATCCCGCACCCGCCTCCGTGACCACATATCCCCCACCCACACCCATCTCCATTGGATTCCCATCCCCCAGAGGATCGAGTACAAGATCCTCGTCCTCACCTTCAAGGCCTTACATGGCCTTGCCCCACCCTATCTTTCCAACCTACTCTCCCCCTACAAGCCCACCCGGACCCTCCATTCAGCAGGACTTGGTTTGCTCCAAGGCCTCCGCCCGAACCGCCCCATCATCGGAGGCCGGGCCTTCAGTTTTTCCGCTCCCACCCTGTGGAATTCCATCCCCCAATCCCTCCGCCTTGTTTCCTCCCTTTCCTCTTTCAAGGCCGGTTTGAAGACTTTCCTTTTCGACCATGCCTTCTATTCCCCCCCTAATTCTTCGACCTCCCCTACGTTTTTTACCCCCTCCCGAACACTCCCCTCCCAGCTCGGGTCACACGCCTCCTGTGCAGCGCCTTGGGACGTCCTCCCGACGTGAAAGGCGCTCTATAAGTGCAATTTGTTGTTGTTGTTGTTCATTTTATGGGCCACTGGCACAAGTATTGGGGGAGACAGGGGCTATTCCAAAGGAATGGGCTCCACCTAAACAGGGCTGGGACAAATCGGTCCTGGCGACGCGAATAAGTAGGGAGGTAGACAGGGCTTTAAACTACTAAGGGGTGGGGGGTGGGGGGGAATCATAGTCAAATGTAATCCGTCACAATTAAAATTAGGATTGGTGAAAGTGGGAGAGTTGATTAACGAGGGAGATGAGCAGAGTGCGTCAAGCGGGGAAAAGAAGCCCAGTGATAGGGAACTGGTGAATATGAATATTAGCCTGAAGTCAGAATTAAGGGCACGATATCTGAATGCTCGAAGCATTTGAAACAAGATAGATGAATTAAATGCACAAATAGAAACAAATGGGTATGATCTAGTAGCCATTACCGAGACATGGTTACAGGGAGATCAAGGGTGGGAGCTAAATATTCCAGGGTGCATGGTATATAGGAAAGATAGGCAATGTGGTAAACGAGGAGTGGGGGTGGGTGGTGGTAATAAAGGATGGGATAAAAACAGTAGAGACGAAAGGTTCTTAAATCAGAAAACCAGGATGTAGAGTCAATATGGGTAGAGGTATGTAACAAGAAGGGGCAGAAAACTCTAGTGGGAGTAGTTTATAGACCCCCGAACAGCAGTCACAGTATCGCTCAAGGTATAAATCAGGAAATTAGCAGAGCATGTAGCAAAGGAAAAACATTAATTGTGGGTGATTTTAATCTCCATACAGACTGGGACAACCAAATTGGGAAAAGTAAGTTAGAGGAAGAGTTTATAAAATGTATTAGGGATAATTTTCTAGATCAATATGTTGAGGAGCCAACCAGGCAAAAAGCGATCTTAGACTTTGTTTTGTGTAATGAAACAGGGCTGATCAGCAAACTGGAAGTTAAGGCTCCTGTAGGGCAAAGTGATCATAATATGATGAAATTTAGCATTAAGCTAGAGAGTTAATTCTGAAGCAACGGTTTGAATTTTAGTAGAGCCAACTTTGTTGGTATGAGAGAGGATTTAGCTAAAATAAACTGGGAAATTTGACAAGGATTTGACAGTAGATCAGCGATGGGAGACCTTTAAGGAAATAATGCAAAATTCCCAGCGAACACGTATTCCTTTGAGGAATAAGAATGACACGGGAAAGGTGGTCCAGCCATGGCTAACGAGCAGTTAGGGGAAGTATAAAGTTAAAAGAAGAAACCTATAAAACAGCGAAGATAAGTAGTAAATCCGAGGATTGGGAGAGCTCTAGGAATCAACAAAGAACCAAAAAAGTATTTAAGAGGGAGAAAATGGAATATGAGGGCAAACTAGCGAGGAATATAAAGACAGACTGCAAGAGTTTTTACAAATGTATAAAGAGGAAGAGGCTATCAAAGGTAAATGTGAGTCCGTTACAGGCAGAGACAGGGGGAATTATAAAACGGGACATAGACATGGCAGAGTCATTAAACAAGTACTTTGCTACTGTCTTCATCTTAGAAGACACCGAAAACCTACCAAGAATAGAGTGGATCCAAGAAGACAATGTTAGCGAGCAACTTAGAGAAATTAATATTAGTAAAGAATTGGTTTTAGGGAAATTGTCAGGTCTAAGAACTGATAAATCCCCTGGACCTGATGGCCTGCCTCCTAGGGTTTTGAAAGATGTGGCTACTAAGATAGTGGATGGTTTGCCTTTGATCTTCCCAAATTCTCTGGATTCTGGAACAGTTCCCAGTGACTGGAAGATTACAAACGTAACACCACTATTTAAGAAGGGTGGGAGAGAAACAATGGGGAATTATAGACCAGTTAGTCTGACATCAGCGGTAGGAAAAATTCTTGAGTCCTTAATTAAGGATGTCATTATGGGAAGCTTGGAAGACCCTAACAAGATTAGGCAGAGTCAATATGGCTTTACAAAAGGGAAGTCATGCTTAACTAATGTTAGTTTTTTGAGGATGTATCTAGGTTAGATAGGGGGGAACCAGTAGATGTAGTATATTTAGATTTTAAGAAGGCATTTGACAAAGTGCCATATGAAAGGCTATTGCACAAGTTTAAGGCCCACGGGATCAATGGGAGCATATTATCATGGATTGTAGAGTGGCTAATTGGTAGAAAACAGAGAGTAGGGATAAACGGGTCATTCTCGAATTGGCAAGATGTAACTAGTGGAGTGCCACAAGGATCAGTGCTTGGGCCTCAGCTATTTACAATTTACATCAATGATGAGACGAGGACATTGAATGTAATGTGTCTAAATTCGCGGATGACACTAAACTAGGTGGGAGAGCAAGCTCTAAGGATGATGCAAAAAGATTGCAACAGGATAAAGATAGGCTAGGGGAATGGGCAAGTAGGTGGCAGATGGAATTTAATGTGGGGAAGTGTGAAGTTATTCACCTCGGTAGCAAAAATAGAAAAACAGATTATTTTCTAGAAGGGGAGAGATTAGATAGTGTTAGTGTTCAGAGGGATTTGGGTGTCCTTGTACACCATTCGCAAAAAGTTAGTTTGCAGGTACAGCAAGCAACTAAGAAGGTGGACAGCATGTTAGTGTTCATTGCAAAAGGTTTAGAGTACAAGAGTAGGGAAGTCTTGCTGCAACTGTATAGGGCTTTGGTGAGACCGCACCTAGAGTGTTGTGTGCAGGTTTGATCTCCTTATTTAATAAAGGACACACTTGCCTTAGAGGGGCTCCAGTGTAGATTCACTAGGTTAGTTCCTGGGATGAGGGGACTGACCTATGAGGATAGGTTGAATAAACTAGGGCTGTATTCTCTAGAGTACAGAAGAATTAGGGGAGATCTTATTGAAACATATAATATTCTTAAAGGGCTGGATAAAGTAGATAAGGAGGGACTGTTTCCCCTGGTAGGAGAATCTATAACCAGGGGTCACAGTCTTAAAATTAAGGGTCAGCCTTTTAGAACAGAGTTGAGGAAACATTTCTTCACTCAGAGGGGAGTGAATTTATGGAATTCACTATCCCAGAAGGCTGTAAATGCTCAGTCCTTGAACATTTTCAAGGCTGAGACTGATAGTTTTTAATAAAATAAAGGGATTAGGGGATATAGGATAGGGCAGGTAATTAGAGTTAGGTCAGAAGATCAGCCATGATCTTATCGAATGGAGAGGCAGGCTCGAGGGGCCGAATGCCCTCTCCTAATTCTTATGTTCTGAAGGCCTCCATGGTCTTGACCTAACCTACCTCTGTGACCTCCTAAAGCTGTAACAACCTGTCCGCTTGCCAGGCACTGGCCTGCATAACATCCTCTGGCCTGCCTGCCATTGACGGTTAGGCCTAATCCTTTCAGCCCCCATTCTCAAGAACTCCATCGTGTAGTTACTTCTCTAACTTCCTTCAAAGTCTGTCTCAAGACCTTCCACTTTGACTGCACCATTGTTCATCTTCCCTGCCACGACACTCTCCTTGGCTCCCGATGTGAAAGACTCTATATAAACGCAATTGGTTTGTTTTACGTTTAGATCTTTGTAGGGCAGATCCTCATCCTCCTTAGGTTCCTATCACTCAGATATGAGAAATCAGAATTGCAGAATCGCTTACAATATTCACAGGTGAAATGACCAGACCAGTTTCATTCTGCATATCAACACAGTCCCTGACTGACTGTAGTGCTTTGAGATGTCAGCCTAATGTGAAAGATGCTGTATAAACGTAATTTTGTTGTTGTTGAAGTACTCTGAGACGCCGTCTGGCATAGAGAGTGTGATATAAATCCAAGTTGTTGTTGTAGATGCGGACAGGATTAGTGTGTGTTTGAGCAGGAAAGGGATGGTAAGAAGACTGCAACTGAAGGCTGATTGGATCACATGAGTCTGTGGGGGGATGGGCGTAACAGTAGAATCTGTGCATTAGAAGATTAGAGCCTGGCACAATTAAGGTCAGATGTTTTCCCATAATCACATTCCAGTGGCTTGTACTGCATGGATGTGACATGGACAAATCTGCATATATTAACATGCAACCTCCTCCCCCCCCCCCCCCTCCCCACACACACACACACACACACACTCTCTCAGCAGTAGCCAGCTGCTCCAGTGCAAAGTTCACTGCTAATTCACTGACCATTTCTTAGTTTCACAAACACTAAAACCTAACTTGGCCACTCTGTTGCCCGCAGGCGGGTAACACACAGTGTTAGTCTACTTTTAGGCTCGTGTTTTGGTGGACTTTGTGCCGCAAACCTATTTTAGTATCTGGCAAACCCTGCCAGCAACACAACAGCTGCACTCTGCTGAGGTGGTTCCAATGCAAAATTTGCTGCCGATTCCCTCTCCGCGTGTGTGTCCATAATATCGTTCCTGTCAGGTTGCCCTATGTGCGTGTGCAATGTCGCTCGTGTGAGGTTGTTGCTGTGAGGATACTTGTGTGTACTGTTCAGCGTCTTGGGGCGTCCTCCCACCGTGAAACGCGCTCTATAAACGTGATTTTGTGGTAGTTTGTGCAATGGCAGTTGCTGTGTGTGTGTGTGTAATGGGTCCTGTGAGGTCGCCTTGGGTGTAATGTCATTGCTGTGTGTGTGTGTGTGTGTGTCCACACAGTTCTTCTTCTGAAGAGGAAGTGAGCGTTTGTGTGTAAGTAAAACCAGGACCAAATAGAGAGGGTCTCCCCTCCCTGTGCAACCAACCCCAGGCAGGCTGCTTAAATACAAGCAATACTGAGTTTGTGTTTCGAGTATAATACTGAGTGTGAGTGCGTACAGTATTGAATGTGAGTGCAGTACTGTGCCTGTGTGAAAACAGCACTGTGTGTGAGTGTGCTGTACTGTCTGTGTGCAGTACTGTGTTTGTGTGAGTGCAGTACTGAGTGTCTGTATGTGTGCAGTACTGTGCGTCAGTGCTGTATTGAGTGTGTCTGTATGTGTGCAGTACCCTGTGTGTGAGTGCAGCACTGAGTGTCTGTATGTATGCTGTACTGTGTGTGAGTGCAGCACTGAGTGTCTGTATGTATGCTGTACTGTGTGAGTGCAGCACTGAGTGAGTGTCTGTGCTGTACTGTGTGTGAGTGCAGTACTGAGTGTCTGTGCTGTACTGTGTGTGAGTGCAGCACTGAGTGAGTGTCTGTGCTGTACTGTGTGTGAGTGCAGCACTGAGTGAGTGTCTGTGTTGTACTGTGTGTGAGTGCAGTACTGAGTGAGTGTCTGTGCTGTACTGTGTGTGAGTGCAGTACTGAGTGTCTGTACGTGTGCTGTACTGTGTGTGAGTGCAGTACTGAGTGAGTGTCTGTGTTGTACTGTGTGTGTGTCTGTGCTGTACTATGTGTGAGTGCAGCACTGAGTGAGTGTCTGTGCCGTACTGTGTGTGAGTGCAGCACTGAGTGTCTGTACTGTGAGTGCAGCACTGAGTGAGTGTCTGTGTTGTACTGTGTGTGAGTGCAGCACTGAGTGTCTATGTGTGCTGTACTGTGTGTGAGTGCAGTACTGAGTGAGTGTCTGTGCTGTACTGTGTGTGAGTGTCTGTGCTGTACTGTGTGTGAGTGCAGTACTGAGTGTCTGTGTTGTACTGTGTGTGAGTGCAGCACTGAGTGAGTGTCTGTGCTGTACTGTGTGTGAGTGTCTGTGCTGTACTGTGTGTGAGTGCAGTACTGAGTGTCTGTGTTGTACTGGGTGTGAGTGCAGCACTGAGTGAGTGTCTGTGCTGTACTGTGTGTGAGTGCAGCACTGAGTGAGTGTCTGTGCTGTACTGTGTGTGAGTGCAGTACTGAGTGAGTGTCTGTGCTGTACTGTGTGTGAGTGCAGCAGTGAGTGAGTGTCTGTGTTGTACTGTGTGTGAGTGCAGTACTGAGTGTCTGTATGTGTGCTGTACTGTGTGTGAGTGCAGTACTGAGTGAGTGTCTGTGTTGTACTGTGTGTGAGTGTCTGTGCTGTACTATGTGTGAGTGCAGCACTGAGTGAGTGTCTGTGCCGTACTGTGTGTGAGTGCAGCACTGAGTGTCTGTACTGTGTATGAGTGCAGCACTGAGTGAGTGTCTGTGCCGTACTGTGTGTGAGTGCAGCACTGAGTGTCTGTACTGTGTATGAGTGCAGCACTGAGTGAGTGTCTGTGTTGTACTGTGTGTGAGTGCAGTACTGAGTGTCTGTGTTGCACTGTGTGTGAGTGCAGTACTGAGTGAGTGTGAGTGCAGTACTGTGTGTGAGTGTCTGTGCTGTACTGTGTGTGAGTGTCTGTGCTGTACTGTGTGAGTGCAGTACTGTGTGTGTGTCTGTGCTGTACTGTGTGAGTGCAGTACTGTGTGTGAGTGTCTGTGCTGTACTGTGTGTGAGTGCAGTACTGTGTGTGTGCTGTACTGTGTGTGAGTGCAGCACTGAGTGTGTGCTGTACCGTGTGTGAGTGTCTGTGCTGTACTGTATGTGTCTGTACTGTGTGTGTGTGTCTGTGCTGTACTGTGTGTGAGTGTCTGTGCTGTACTGTGTGTGTGTGTCTGTGCTGTACTGTGTGTGAGTGTCTGTACTGTGTGTGAGTGTCTGTGCTGTACTGTGTGTGTGTGTCTGTGCTGTACTGTGTGTGAGTGTCTGTACTGTGTGTGAGTGTCTGTGCTGTACTGTGTGTGAGTGCAGTACTGAACAAACATCCTCGACTGAGGTCAGTGTAGTTAGTGGGGGGAGGGGCAGTGTGGAGTGTGTGTGACGTATTTCCTGTGTTACTGTACATGAAGTATGTGTGAACCCTCTCCCCCCCCCTCACTGCCCCCCCCACTCACTGCCCCCCCCCCCCCCCACTGCCCTCCCCCCCCCCACTGCCCCTCCCCCTCACTGCCCCCCTCCCCACTGCCCCTCCCCCGCCTGCCCCCCCCACTCACTGCCCCCCCCCCCCCCCCCACTGCCCCCCCCACTCACTGCCCCCCCCCCCACTGCCCCTCCCCCTCACTGCCCCCCCCCCCCCACTGCCCCTCCCCCTCACTGCCCCCCCCCCCCACTGCCCCTCCCCCCCCACTGCCCCTCCCCCTCACTGCCACCCCCCCCCCCCACTGCCCCTCCCCCCCCTGCCCCCCCCACTCACTGCCCCCCCACCCCCCACTGCCCCCCCCCACTGCCCCCCACCTCACTGCCCCCCCCCCCACTGCCCTCCCCCCACTCACTACCCCCCCCACCCCCCACTGCCCCCCCCCACTCACTGCCCCCCCCCCCCCACTGCCCCTCCCCCTCACTGCCCCCCCCCCCACTGCCCCTCCCCCTCACTGCCCCCCCCCCCACTGCCCCTCCCCCTCACTGCCACCCCCCCCCCCACTGCCCCTCCCCCCCCTGCCCCCCCCACTCACTGCCCCCCCCCACTGCCCCCCACCTCACTGCCCCCCCCCCCACTGCCCTCCCCCCACTCACTACCCCCCCCACCCCCCACTGCCCCTCCCCCTCACTGCCCCCCCCCAGACTGCCCCACCCACCCCCCCACACTGCCCCACCCACCCCCCACACTGCCCCACCCACCCCCCCACACTGCCCCACCCACCCCCCCACACTGCCCCACCCACCCCCCCACACTGCCCCACCCACCCCCCCACACTGCCCCACCCACCCCCCCACACTGCCCCACCCACCCCCCCACACTGCCCCACCCACCCCCCCACACTGCCCCACCCACCCCCCCACACTGCCCCACCCACCCCCCCACACTGCCCCCCCCCTCACTGCCCCCCCCCCCTCACTGCCCCCCCCCTCACTGCCCCCCCCCCTCACTGCCCCCCCGACCCCCCTCACCCTCACTGCCCCCCCCCTCACTGCCCTCCCCCCTCCCTGCCCCCCCCACCCCCCTCACCCTCCCTGCCCCCCCCCCTCCCTGCCCCCCCCCTCCCTGCCCCCCCCCCTCCCTGCCCCCCCCCCTCCCTGCCCCCCCCCCCTCCCTGCCCCCCCCACCCCACCCCCCTCCCCCCACACCCCCCCGCAGTCTGTCCCCGGGCTGGTCTCTCTCTCTGTGAGGCCGCTGCCCAGTCAAACCCCAGCAGCCAATATGGCAGGAGGAGGAGGAGGCTGAGCCGAGAGGGAGCCTGGCCTGGCCTCCCCCCCCCCCCCCCCCCTCACCATTACTCAGCTCCTCTCACTGTCTGTCAGTCAGTCAGTCTGTGGTGTCTCCTCCTCCCCCTCCCTCCCTCCCTCACACACACACACACACACCAGCCTCAGCTCCACTCACAGTCACTGCCTCCCTCCCTCCCTCACACACTCACTCCCTCCATCCCTCCCTCTCTCCAACTCCAGCCTCTTCGTCATGAAGGAGAAGCAGAGGAAAAAGAAAGGACGAACCTGGGCGGAGGCGGCACGGACGGTAACACACACATGTTTCTGTGTACATCACATATCTAGATGTTTATATACATGTACAGTGTGTGTGTGTCTGAGTGTGTGTGTCTGTGGGTGTGTGTGTGTGGGGGTGTGTTGCAACGTTGCAGAGTCTTTCCCTCCCTCCCTCCCTCTTCAATAAATTATACATACCCCCCCAACACACACACACACACTCTCCTCCTCACCCTCTCTCCCCTCTCCTCCCTTTACTCTGTACTAAAAAAACTTTGCGTGTGTGTGTGTATATACAGTGCATATATATGTGTGTGTGTATGCAGTGTGCGTATGTGTGCAATGTGTGTATTTATATATATATGTGGACTGTATGTGTGTGTGTTTGTGTGTGTATGTACATACAGTGTATATATATATATATCTATATGTGTGTGTGTGCAGTGTGAGTATGTGTGCAATGTGTGCGCGTATGCCTGTGTACAGTGTATGTGTGTGTGTGTGTGTGCTGTATGTGTGTGTGGGTGTGTGTTTGGGTATGTGTTTGAGTTCATGACCCTACTGCCAGACAAACTGCTGCAGTAATTGCTGTCAAGGCCTGTCCCCCTCTCCCTCTCTCCCTCCCCCTCTAGGCCGGGAAGTTGCTGTGTTTGTGAGCGAGGGGGTGTGGGGTGGGGGGGGGGTGTTGTATTTATGTCAGTCTGGAGGTGTTTCAGGTTATTACTTGCTGTTTCTGTGGGGGGCTTGTTAGTCTCACCTCGTCTGGTTGCTGGTGGCTTGTTGTTATGACTGCCCTGTGTCTGTGTGTCTCTCTTTCTCTCTGTGTGTATGTGTGTGTGTGCGCGCGTGTGTGTGGCGTGTATGTATGTCACCGTTTGCACTATCTGTTGTGCAAAAGAATAAACTGCAAGTTTTAACAGATGGATTATTGGATCACGCAGCTGAGAGCTCTCCAATGGCCTTCACTGTCACTTGACGTTACTGTGTATGTGTGTGTGTGTGTGTATGTATGTGGTGGGTGCATTAGTTTGGAAATGTGTCACTCTTGAGTACAGTACATCTGTTGAGACGTTTTAAAGCAAAAATGGATTGGATTGTGGACTGGGATCAATTATTGCAATGATCAGCGTTTATGTTTATCAACGTAGTTTTATTGTATGTTAATATCCTTGTACTGAAACACTACCTGGGACTTGCACAAGAGTTGTCACACACAAGAAAATAGTTTTCATTTTTTTGTCATAGAAACCAGTGACAGTGGAAGAAATGTTGTTGCCTACTGACAACGTGGAGCCAAAGATATAATTAACCTGCTAAGGCCAAGACTTTCAGTGGTATGCCGGGTGCCTCTTCCGACACTTCACTTGTAAAGTAACTGATTTGCACTTTAAATATCTGATATTGATTTCTGCTGAATAGTTGCAGAGTTTTGTTTCGACCGTTGTCAGTGTTGGAGCTTGACTTATGTTGTTAAAGAATATAAAGCATCTTAACTGTAGATTTCTGGTCAATAGTCTTCTAATTGCAGACCGCACCTGTGACCAATATTTCTTTTAACGTGTTCACAGTGGTAGCAGCTGGGCTACGCATCATCGGTCAAGTTCAATAAAATCAATAATTTTGAAATCTGTATTTGGTAGGTCATATGTTGGCATCTGTGTGTGCATTTATGTCTGTATAGCATTTACATTCGCTCAGTTCTTGTAATGATTTTCTCTCCAACCCATTAGGTGCAACCAGCTTATTATGTTTGCTGAGCAGATTCTGGTCTTGTTTTAGTTGGATGTAGGTGTGTATAATAGGGATAAAGATGTGAAAGCTTTGAGCGATTTGAGAACCATCTTGATAGCAATGACAGGGCCAATAGAAAATTGTGGAATTATTTGCCAAAAATTTCAGGGGACTTGTTGAGAGGCACATTTTACTGCTAACCTACATTTTTCCACTTTATTGATTGAATCCTAGACATGAAGAAATAGCACATCATAGATTGTTGCAAAAAAATTATTAATGCTTTCTTTAACAAAAACAGAACATAACACGTTTCAGAGGAGAGTGGAACTAGACTGGGTGGCCCACTTTGGGGGAGAAACACCAGGGCAGGACCGAAGGGCCGAACAGTTCGTTTCCAATCAGCGCTACATTTGAAGGCCTGGATATCCTCCGGACACCAACATTGCTTGCCTTACCCGCCAGTGTCCTGACAGCGAGGCTGTAGGAAATCACCACCTGCTCCCTCTTGAAGCCCTCCACTACACGCCAATACACACAATCAGAGACAAACACTCACAGCCAGGGCCACACTTGCAACCAAGGCCACATTTGCTCTCTCTCTCACACACACCACACACATACACACAGGAGAGAGAGACACACACACACTTTTGGGGGGTTCAGCTGGGTGTTCTGAGTATCCAAACCAAACTGAGAACTCCATGCATCCCACCTACATATGGAAATTTCTAGAAATTTCCATAGAGATATTTATCAGACTGGAATGTGCCCTCTCCCTAGAGGGATGTATTCTGATTACCTCATTCCAAAAAGTATTAGGCCCTGGTTGGCGAGTGTTAAGGCTTGGGGACTCCAGAGTGTCTGTTGGGATATTGCTGGAGTCTAACCAGCTTGAAGTTTAACGTGGATAGATGTGAAGTGGTGCATTTTGGAAGGAAGAATGAGGAAAGGTACTGTAAGCTAGATGGTAGAATTTTAAAGGGGGTGAAGGATCAGAGAGACCTGAGGGTTCATATAAATGCATCTTTGAAGGTGGCAGGACAAGTAGGTAAAGCTGTTTAAAAATAAAGCATTTGGGATTCTGGGCTTTATAAATAGGGCCATACAATAGAAAAGTCAGGAAGTTATGATATTATATAAAACACTGGTTAGGCCTCAGCTAGAGTACTGTGTTCAGTTCTGTGCACCACACTTCAGGAAGGATGTTAAGGCATTGAAGAGGGTGCAAAGGGGATTTACCAGAATGGTATAGGAATGAGGGATTTCAGTTATCAGGGAAGGCTAGAGAAGCTCGTATTATTTTCCTTGAAGCAGAGAAGATTAAGAAGAGATGTAATATTAATAATAATCCTTGCCTTTGATAGAGTGCTTTTCACGTTTTCTAGACGTCTCAAAGTGCTTCACAGAATATACTGAAAAGTGAATCGACTGTATATTTGTGGGTGAAACGCGGCAGCCAATTGCGCACAGCAGTTTCCCACTAACAGTCTTGGATTGAGTGACCAAATATTTTTTTGGGGGGATTATTATTAGGCGTGTGGAGTAAGGAAACTTGCCCAAGGTTTCGCCCTGCCTGGAATCAAACCCAGGTCTCTCACTTGCAAGGCGAGTGCTCCAACCACTGAGTTACAGGGCTCCACAAACAGAGTGTCCCCGGGTGGGCTGAAAGTTTTCAAAATCATCAGGGATTTGATAGGGTGAGCAAGGAGAAGCTGTTTCCACTGGCGAGTGGGTCAGTAACCCGATGACACCAATTTTAAAATAGTTGTTAAAAGAAACGGAGGGATCTGAGGAGAATTTTTTTCATGCAGTTGTTCGGATCTGGAATGCATTGCCTGAAAGGGTGGTGGAAGCCGACTTGATAACAACTTTTAAGAAAGAAGTAGATAAGTTATTTGGGGAGGACAGGTTTGCAGGGCTATATAGAGAGAGCTGGGGAGTGGGATTGATTTGGACAGCTCTTTTCAAAGAACCAATACAGACATGATGAGCTGAATGGCCTCCGTCTGTGCTGTACAATTCTATGATAAAACCGTATTGTTTGCCATTGCAAGTGCTGTCTGACAAGCTTTCCCACTGTTTGTCCAGCTAGGATCACTCTTCCCATTAGGGCTTTTGCTTGTAGGGTTAACAGGAACTGATTGGGCGGATTCCCTGCCGCCCAGCTGTTTTATCCTTCCAGGTCCTGCCATGGGCCAGGCTGGCTGTCCTGCCCTCAACAGTGCCCTGGAATACTCTAGACCCGCCTAGCTCGGGAAACACTGAATTTTGAGCCAATTCAGCTTTAAGGTGATACCGCTTACCTCCCTCTCACCCCGAGGATATAATTACTGTATGGTCATTTGACACCCGACAAGCGCAGTTTTGAGCTGTCACTAGGGTGGATGGTAGGTACAAGGAATCTCCTGGTGGGCAACACAGCTCATCATGTGAGAGCATTGCCACCATCATCATGCTGTACACACTGATAGCCCGCAGATAATCCCAACAGCTGTGTGGGGGGACGGACGCAGGTCCCATGCCTGGGAGCATGCCATCGCTCGTGCGGGTCCCTGCCGTGGTCATTCACTAGCCCATTTCCCTCACGTATGATCCCCCGCACGGTGCCTGTGAATGTACGTCCAGAGCTGCTTCAGCCTTGTAATGTGCACAGATATGCCCAAGCCTGGATGTCGAGTTAACAGCCAGCAGTAATGTACTCAGAGGCCTGGGCACTGAGTGAACTTCACTGGTACTGATTTCCGCAGGAGGTTACTTGTTTTTGTTGGGGTTGTTTGTTTTTGTGGATTCCAAGAAAAATAAATGGGAGTTCAGTTTGTTTTTATTGGTCTAGACAATGACAGATGAGTATTGTGACTTTTAATAAGCCTGAATTAAGATAAAGTAATGCTGCAATGAATTTGAACGATTGGTTTTAATATGGCTCTACTTTGAATAGGTTGGTGGCGTTTAGCTTCACTCCTGTATTTTAGGTACAAGTGTGCTTTAACCTGAAATACGTGCACACTTGTCTTGCTCGCTCTGTTGTATAACTGAGTAATTTGATAAAAGTAATTTGATTAGACCTGTTAAAATCAATTATGTGCATTTTGCCAGCGAACTTTCTTTGGGACGCGTAATTCTGTACTTCACTGATTATAGTTGTATAATATGTAACCCGTTGTGCGGACAAATGTTTCTTACAGAAATTTCAGACTATTATGCTTTATATTTCACCATCATGAGCCAACATTTTAAACTAAATTTGGCCCACAACAGTACCCGTTGCCTTCACTGTACCAGATCTGGTCTCCTCCTTGTTCCCCGAATCCTCCGCTCCACCATCGGCGGCTGTGCCTTCAGCCACTATGCCTCGAGGCTCTGGAACTCCCTTCCTCACTTCCTTCGCCTCGCCCCTTTTTGACCAAGCTTTCGGTCACCTTTTCCCCCCACCGGCATCCGTTATTGGGAAGTGCACTGAGATGCTGGCTGGCGTGGAGGGCGCTATATAAATTCAAGTTGTTGTTGGATAATGTGTACAATTCATTTTTGGAATGGCCTTGTAACTATATCGTTTGGGATATTGTATTATGCTGGTTGCTATCCATTATTCCTGGAAATCAGCAGGCTTGCAATGGTTCAGTTGGCTAGTGCTAGTGGAGAGCTTGCATCCCTTCATTATTGTCCCAGGGATTTAGAGTTCCTTTATCCATAATCACCCCCTCCTCTTGCCTCTCCCCCACCCTCCCCCTGGGCTGTCCACTCCGTCTCTTTGTTTTTAAACTGCCCTCTCGAGACAGCGGTAGGAGCTAGCAGTTGATAGGGACGCTTTGGATAAGATGACTCACATACCTTCCCCTCAATTTAGGAGTGAGCGGGCAGCTACAAGACTAAGCATGACAAAAACATTAGAATATATTTGCATCCAGAAGCAGATGATGGGTTGTTAACGGATAAGAATATGACAACAAAATTGCATTGGTAGAACAATAATCGTTGCATTTGATATACCTCTCATAAAACTACAATGTAAGTGTATCGACAAAAAGAAGAGGTGAAAAACCAACCTGAATATGGGGAAATGAAGAGGTATGAAGACTGAGGCTTGGTTGATATTCAGGCTCGAAGGCTCAAGGATTCTAAAGATAAGCTATTGTTCTGGATGTTTGAATTAGGCCTGTGCAGGAGTCAAAAGTATAGAGAGGTCAATGTGACAGTGCGAGGCAGAGTTGATTTTTCCAAGCAACGGGGAGGTCAAGGTCTTGTTTGCTGATAGGAAGAGATATCCAGCAAAACAGTCTGATGTGCGTCTGGTTTCACGGGTTATAGAAGAGATTCACTGTGGACAGTCAAGACATATGGTGTGTAAGATTGGAGAAGGTCCAGGTGAAATAAGACAGAATCAGTTGTTTGAGAAGAAATAAAGTGAATGGTGTTTTTTGTGCAATTACAGGAGAAAGTGCCAAGGGAGAGCGTGTAGGGATGGAGGAATTAATTGCAGAGCATCGATCATTTGTGAATGTGGGGAGGGGAAGAAAAGATGCATGTGGTCCTGGGATCATGTAGCTGATGGAAATAGTGGAAGTTAACCTGGTGGAATGTGGAGCCTGAGGAGATAGAAGGTGAGGGCAAGAGTAACCTTGTTACTGTTGTGACTCAGAAGGAGTGATGCTGGTGGCATAGAACATGGGACAGATACTTAATGAAGGGTGGGGGTATTGTTGATGAAAGAAAACAAGGAAAGTGGAGACATGGAGTCAAATATTGTAGAAATGGAGAAACAGAGAAGAAACCCAGGCTGAAACCCAGCACCATAGGACGTCCTCCCAACGTAAAAGGCGCCATACAAGTTTAATTCTGTTGTTGTTTTTATCATGAAGAGTGAGAATGATAATCTCGGGGGAGTTTTGGTGGGGAGGAGTGTTAGCTACGTGCGTGACGTGTCAAACCCATCACTGTACTTAATTGTCATCAAATCAAACCAAGAGTTCTACAAAAATAGAGCTATTTTAGGCGCACAACTTGTTGTCTAAGTGAGGTTGGTAAGATACCAGGGTGAGCAGGGATACTATGAGAGGTTAACAAGCTAAAAGTGCGTAGGTTCCATTGAGAGTGCTGTCTGACAAGCTTTATGATACTTGTCAAGCACGGACCATCCTCCTCATTAGGGTTTTAGCTTGTAGAGTTATCAGGAGCTGAGTGGGAAGAATCTTTGCCCTTCCAAGTCCTGTTGACAAGCCTGGCTAGCAGGGCTGTCATTAGCAATGCCCTGGAGTACTGAAGACCAGTCTGGTTCAGGAATGAGAACACTGCGATGCATCAGTTCACAGTCTTGATCATCTCCATGAGGTCACTATCAGATGGTTAAAATGCTGGATTTAGGCAGTGAAGGCTAAAAGCTTTTTCATTTCTTTCTAATGATTGGGTCTGGCTCATTTATTCTTCACTAATCCAATTTAGCAGCATCTCCAGCCCAATTATTCCTGTTGCAATGAAGGGTTTACACAAAAAATGTTCACTCTTTCTCTTTCAGACACTGATTAACCTGTTGTGCATTATCAGTAAGTTTTTTCTGTAAATGATGGGGAGGGTTAGGGGTGTTTTAAGATAGTTGCTTAAACAATGAGCTTTTTGCTTAGCACTTCATAATGCAAAATCTGTATCTTTAAATTTGGTAAAACACAACAAAAAATCCTAATCTGCCCAATCTGTAGTGATCAGTGTGTCTGTATCTTATAGCTTTCTCTTTGAAGCCTGTGAGTTTACAACATTCTATTCCTTCCTCTTTTCTTCTTCTATGTGCAATTCTTGGGCAAAAGTCAACCAGCCTGCTGCTGGGCCCTTTAACGATATGACTGTGAAATCAGCTACCAGCTGGGAGGTTTGCCTGTTCAAGTCTACATTAAAGATCCCACATCATCTCGGCTATAAATCTCTGAATAAATTCACCTAATGGCTGGGGGCGGAGACTGACAGGCACCTTGTTCCAATAATAGGCAAAGTTTGCCCGCACAAAATGCTTGACAATAATTACCTCTGAAGCTCTTAGAGATGTTTCAGTGTGATATGTTGCTATTAAAAAGGTCAAAGTCTTTCATTCTTCTGTGAAAGTGGGCCTTTCCTTTTTGCGTTTCCTTTTGTGCTCTCTACACCAGTGTGACTGGAATTCTAAACTCAACTTGTCAGTGAATGCTGCCTCTCCATTGAAGACCCAAAGCAATGCACAGACCATTTGGGCATTTTTAATTAAAATGAATACAGTATGTAAAGCATGCAAACTATGTAAAGCAAAAAACAGAACATCTTTCTGTTTACCTCATCCCCTCACATCTGTTGCGGCATATGATTTTTTGGGGTCTACCCTCACTTCTATAGACAGGACCAGTGTGTGTGGTGGTGGGGGGTTGGAGAGGTTGATTCATGTGTGAAGCCATTCAGTGCCTCATTCCACTGGCCATACATGATTGCAAGTCTGCATATCCACTCCTGGGAGATATTATAGAGAAACACAATCCTGACATACAGACTCACAGACCTTCCTGCAAGAGCATCAATCTGATCCACTCTTCGCTTTTCTGAGATTCCCACACACACTAAGAGCTAGGGAACGGCGATATGGGATTTTTCCGGATATGGATATATCGGTTTGCTCATACCTGCTTAAACCGATCTATCGAGTTTTTGTACTGCGCATGCGCGTGCATTCGAAGTGCACGTGCATTGATGGCGCGCGCATTTATGGTGCGCGCTCAGTCGCGGTGCGTCCGCACTGACGATGCGCGCGCAGTCGCGGTGCACGCACATTTCGAAATGCGTGCTCTAGGTCCAGAAAGTTTGTAATGTTAGAGTTAGAAGCCAGATTATCACTGCTGTGTGTGTCTGACTAGACACACACATAGAAGCAGTGATAATCTGGCTTCTAACTCTCTCACACACAAAAATAACACTTACAGCCACAAAATGCCACTTATTTTTATGTAGTCTGAAGTCTGAATTAATGTCCTTCGCCATTGGCAAGCTCTCCTTTGCTATGCAAAAAGTGACAGCGTTCGTGATACTTTGCCACTTTTTGTCCCCTCTCTGGTACAATGTTCTCCTCTTAAATTAAGCAGGAATTGTTTGAGCTGCACTGGCCCCACTACCTGTCGCTTTCTCCGAAGCGCTGGTTCGACTTCCTGCTGTTGCCGACAATGATTTCGCTCTGAGGGCAGCGTGCTGGGCGGGGTGGTGCTGCTTAATGTGTTGTCGCAGGTTGCTCGTGCTCGAATCAGATGTCTTAACCAAGACCTTGCAAACTGTACATCTATACACACCATTACTGACTGCATTGTTTTCAAAGTAGTCCCATACGGGGCTTCTTTTCCCCATGATGAGAAAGGTAAATTTTCAAACTACAATTTTCAGCGATGCGACTTTGTTAAGACGCCACGACTCACGTCGAGTATTCACGGTAAAGTGTGCGCGCGCATCGGATGTGCGCGCCCGTTAATTGTGCGCGCGCACCGAATGTACGCGCATTCCGTGCTCTAGGTCTAGGAGGTTGCAATGCCGGCGACAAGGTAAGCTGGAAAAGATCGCATTACACTGATAATACCAACAATATTGATATATTGCCAGGAACGATATTAAAAATATATCGATGTATATTTTTAAAATCGAATCTCTCGATATAACAGTTTTTTTAGAATCACCATATCGGCATACCGATCTGAAAATCATATCGGGTTTAATTGAAAAACCGATTAATTGCCGTTCCCGACTAAGAGCAAAGGTAGCACTGGAGCCCGGGGTGAAATTGGCTGCTTTAGTGCACCCCAAGGTCAATTCGGTTAAAAGATAGCGTCAGCCTGGCTCACTTGGTAGGACTCTTGCACCTGAGTCAGAAGGTTATAGGTTCAATCCTCACAAAGGGACTTTGAATTCACAGCCCAACAACAACAAAATTACATTTATAGAGTGTGTTTCACGTCGAGAGCACATCCCAAGAACTGAGTAGTCGGGTTGGGACCCGAGCAAGGGGAGGGTCAGAGTAGTGGGGAGGGGAGGGAGCGAGGTGGGAGGTCAGCAGAAGGCTCGATTGTAGAGGAGGGTCTTGAGACCGGCCTTGAAGGAGGCAAGGGAAGAAGCGAGGCAAAGGGACTGGGATGGAGTTCCAGAGTGTGGGAGCAGAAAGGCTGAAGCCTGGCCACCGATGGTAGGGTGGGTCGGGTGCAAGACATGGAGCAGACCGGAGCCTGCTGAATGGAGGCGACAGGCAGATTGATAGGGAGAGAGATAAGGAAGGGACAAGGCCATGAATGGCCTTGAAAGTGAGGATGAGCATCTTGAATTCGATCCTCTGGGGAATATGGAGTCGGGCGAGGGTGGGATTGCTGTGGTCGCAAAGCTTAGTGCGGGAGAGGACACGAGCTGCAGAGTTCTGGATGATCTGCAGCTTGTGAAGGGAAGAGCTGGGAAGGCCGTCGAAGAGGGAGTTTCCATAGTCAAACCTCGATGGGACGAATACTTGGACGAGGGTTTCGGCTGCCTAAGTGGTGAGGCAGTGGCAGAGAGCTTGGTTTGATTCCAGGCAGGGCAAAAGCTTGGGCAAGTTTCCTTACTCCACAAGCCTGAGATGACGGTAGGTAGGCATTGTCCAAGAGTTAGGTCTTTAGGTGGGATTTAAAACTGGATAAAGAGGAGTCAACGAGGACGGAATGAGGCAGGGAGATCCGGAGATTAGGCACACAGTGGCTGAAGGAATGAGCACAGAGGCCTGGGCAGACTTCCAGCAGGCTAAAGGCTGCCTGAGTGGAGGAGTGGGGTATGAGCATGTTGTATATATGTGTTAACATTAAAATGTTTCAAAGCGCTTTGCAGGGAATTGCTGTCAAAGGTAGTGTGTGCATTGATAGGATATGAGATTCAATCTCATTAAGGTTCATTCCAAGATTTTGATGCAGTTATAGGGAATCCAATGTGATAGTTTTGATATCTTCCACTTTTTCATTGGTCTTCAAGTCAATGCTGGAAATCTGTCTTTGTTTCAATGCAGATTACACTTATACAATGCCTTTCAAGGAGAGAGAATGTCTCAAAGCGCTCAAGACTTTTGGCCTCTTATTATACTTTATTATATTATACTTTCAGCATCTCCCAGCTAAAATTTGGTCATTCACTTCATGACTGTTTGTGTGTGCAAATTGCTTGTCTTATCCAACTACAAAATACATAGTCACCAAATTTTATAATTCTAGTGGCGGACTTTCTCACTTTCTCTAGGTGATCAAGTGCAAGGATTATTTTAACTTCAATTACATGACTCAGCACTCATTGAACTAGGATGTTCATGTGATTTACAGGTAATCCAACACAGCAAGTTCAGGTTATGAAGGCTTTCCCTCCTCTCTGCTTGGCTGGCACTGGTTTTCAAATGTCCCTTCTGCCCCACTATTGACAGTCGGACCTTCAACTTTTCTACCCCCACCCTTTGCAACTCCATCTCAGAATCCCTTCACCAGGCACCTCATGTGCCTCCTTAAAAACCTATCTCAAGACCTTCCTTTTTGACCACGCCACCCTCCCATGCCACTATCCTTCACCCATCTCGATTCCAACACCCAGCTCTGGTGCAAACGCCTGATTGTCCAGTGCCTTGGATCATCCTCCGGAAGTGAAAGGCACTTTATAAAGTTAATTTGCTGTTAATAATTTGAGTTTAATATTTATAACATATTACACTTGCATTGGATTTAGACCAGTGCTGACAGTCTGCTTTGGCTGGTGACCAAATATCCAGCAAAGACTTTCAGGCTTAAATAGTCAGGGCTTCTTCATGGAACTTAGGCCATTTTACAGGTATGCATGCCTAGATGTTCTCATATGGGACCTGTTGACAAATCAACACTATTTAATTTCAGGAGATTTTGTTTCTGCTACTACAGGGACAAGTAATAACATGCAAAGCAATGGAAAAAATAGCGATTGTAGAGTAAACACTATTTTAAATATTGTTCAGAGTGCATTTCCTAAACCGTACATGTGTCAAAATCTGTACTATTAAATTTCAACAACTACAATAATAAAAAAATTTACTCAAGCACAGTTAATTTATACCAACACTGAAATTTATTAACAAGTGGAGGAATAGGTGCGGAGGGAGGAATACATTTGTTTAACTGCTTTAGCAATACAGTACTGTATCATACAGCACTTATCTTTTGATTGTTTATGCTGTCAAACTGCTATACAAAGTAGCATGCAGTTTGGGAATTGCATTACAGCACCATATATCAAATAAGTAAATGGCTTATTATGTGACATTTAGTAACTACCGTATATCTCCGCGTATAAGGCGCACTTTTTTTCAGGTTGGAAGATCTTGAAAGTGGGGGGTGCGCCCTATACGCAGGTACAAGAGATTTTGAGCCTCGGAGATACAGTAAACAGGAGGGGCGGCCTGCGCGCTGTCACCGGGGTTTGGTCAGTGTCTGGCGGGGGTTGGGGGGAGCGGGTGACGGGGCTTCGGCCTCGGCCGCCCGGGCAGCGGCATCAGCAGCGAACTTCAGTGCTGTGCTTACCTTCTGCCGAACCCAGTCTGCCTGTGTCCCTCCCTGCCGCTCTCCCTCCCTCCCTCCCTGCCGTTCTCTCTCCCTCCCTGCCTGCGTGCCGGCCTGCCTCTCTCCCTCTCTCTCTCCCTGACTGCCAGCCTGCCTCTCTCCCTCTCTCTCTCCCTGACTGCCAGCCTGCCTCTCTCCCTCTCTCTCTCCCTGCGTGCCGGCCTGCCTCTCTCCCTCTCTCTCTCCCTCCCTGCCTGCCGGCCTGCCTCTCTCCCTCTCTCTCTCCCAGGCTGCCGACCTCCCTCTCTCCCTCTCTCTCTCCCAGGCTGCCGACCTGCCTCTCTCCCTCTCTCTCTCCCGGGCTGCCGGCCTGCCTCTCTCCCTCTCTCTCTCCCAGGCTGCCAGCCTGCCTCTCTCCCTCTCTCTCTCCCTCCCTGGCTGCCGACCTGCCTCTCTCCCTCCCTCCCTCCCTCCCTCCCTGGCTGTCAGCCTGTCTCTCTCTCTCCCTCCCTCCCTGGCTGCCGACCTGCCTCTCTCCCTCTCTCTCTCTCCTGGGCTGCCGGCCTGCCTCTCTCCCTCTCTCCCTCTCTCTCTCCTGGGCTGCTGACCTGCCTCTCTCCCTCTCTCCCTCTCTCTCTCTCCTGGGCTGCTGACCTCCCTCTCTCCCTCTCTCCCTCTCTCTCTCTCCTGGGCTGCTGACCTGCCTCTCTCCCTCTCTCCCTCTCCTGGGCTGCCGGCCTGCCTCTCTCCCTCTCTCTCTCTCTCCTGGGCTGCTGACCTGCCTCTCTCCCTCTCTCTCTCCCAGGCTGCCGACCTCCCTCTCTCCCTCTCTCTCTCCCAGGCTGCCGACCTGCCGCTCTCCCTCCCTCCCTCCCTCCCTCCCTCCCTCCCTCCCTCCCTCCCTCCCTCCCTCCCTCCCTCCCTCCCTCCCTCCCTCCCTCCCTCCCTGCCTGCGTGCCTCTCTCCCTCTCTCTCTCCCAGGCTGCCGGCCTGCCGCTCTCCCTCCCTCTCTCCCTCCCTCCCTCCCTGGCTGCCTGCCTCTCTCTCTCCCTACCTACCTGTCTCTCCTGTCTCTCCTCCCTTCTGCCGGCAATATCATTGAAAATGCTTCCTTTTTTTTTCACCAAGAAAAGGTCAAAAACGGGTGCGCCTTATACGCGGGTGCGCCTTATACGCGGAGATATACGGTAGACAAGAACAGCAGCGGATCGTTATTAGTCTGCAGGTTTTTTAAAACAATATTTCACTAATATCTGTATTGTTAAAACAAGATTTGCAGGGTATCCACACACACACACAAACAAATGTCAGCATCGTGGTTTTATGTGGTAATCCAAACATTGGATGTGTTTGCACAAACACCTGTCCAGCCAACTACCCTCTATCCTAAATCTATCCTACCCCGAAGGGCAGCAGGGATGAAGACACCAATTCTATACTATCTTTTAGGACCTGGGTTCTAATCCCAGCATAGTGAAATGTGCGGCAAATTTCCTTACACCTCTGTTTACTTAGCAGTATATAGGAATCCAGTTGTTAGTTATTTGGCGGTTTGCATTTCTGAGGGTAATAATCCCTTTTATTGGTCTCTCAATCCTTGAGTTTGTGGGATTGTGCAATTGGCTGCCATGTTTTGCCTATAAAAATATACAGTTGATTCACTATACTCCGTGAAGTTTTTGGAGGTGTGTTGGAAGAAGTGATAAGGCACTATAATCAAATACAAGGATAATTATTGTATAACTTCCTATGCCAGTGACCAATCAAATGACTGGAATTAATCAACCGATTACCTTTAATTTCAAACCATGTAAAGCTTTCAATGATAATTAACTTTTTGGGAGGCAAATGAAATCCAATTTTTTCTATTGCCTGGGATAGCAGGAAAGGAAGGGGTGATTTGTTGGGGGAAGGATAGAATAGTAGAGATTTGAGGGTGGATAAATATTCTGGTGTTTTTGCTTCAAATAGCTGTGCTGATCGGGGAGCATCAACGGAGCATGTTTTTCCACAAGATAAATGTCCACGATAGGGTACATTTTGTGTGATTTGTGGAAGAAACAGCCTTAATTGGACAAACAGTCTTAAAACGGAGCCTAGAAATGGGATGTTGCTTGGTCAGTTTTCATTTCGTCTTTAGTTGAGGGCGCTGTTTTCAAGGAAGATTCTTATGCACCTGAAACCTCGATAATTCGATATTCTGGAATCCGGCAACCAGCAAGATTTCAAAATACATACAGTATTAGATTTTTCCTGATCTCTGGCAAATCTCCAGAAGTTTGGAACAGCTGCTTGTAGTTCCTGGCATGGTTGCTCTGTCATCTGGCGCTGTGGGTGGAGCTCAAACATTTTTTTCCCTTCAGTGCTGTGTTTACAGCATATGTGGTATATGGGGCGGGACTTTCCCGGCCATTTCTAGGGTGAGCATTGAGAATATTGAGAAGTGCAGAGTGGTTAAGCAGGAAGAAGCTGAGAATAGCAGAGTGGATGGACGGCTTAAATGAGATTTCCATTACCTCAAGGAACAAATGAATTGAAATCAAGTGAGCAACTTTGCTATGCCAGAGAAGTTGTTTCTCAGGCGGCAGAGACGAGCCAGAGAGCCTGTGGGGGACTTGCGCTGTATGCTCCACGAAGACCTATAAGGACAATCCATAACTCGTTTTGCACCACGTGTGAATATGTTCTGAATGTTTGCCATTTGGATCTGCCCAACGCCTGCAGGTACACCTTGCGAGAATTTGCTGCATCGTGCTGCATTGAGGAGAAAGCTTGCAGGATTGTTGCACAACAAGCAACTCTGTGCACCTCAGCAGAGGCTGTCAGCGGCAACCACAGAGGTAGCAATATTTCTACTAAATTGCTGGCTTCCTGAATGCACCTGGTAAAATTCACTTGCAGGCGTGTAGCCAATCATGTGCTCACCCCAGGCCCGATGGCGTATCTGAACTGCAAGATACCATTCCATCAGTGTGCAGATGGTATTCAACCTGTGCATGAAGTTCGTACACACCAAGACACAGTTCCCAGGAGAAACACATGATTCTTTATTTTAAGGCCATCAACTATTACCCGTAGTTTTGTGACGGATGGAAGGCCTGATGGCCTCATCCTGGGAGAATTGTTACTTTCATGGTATATGACCCAACTAAACATTACCTGTACCCCTGTGGAAAACCAAGGCAATGCCTATGGCTGAACTAATTCCTTATGTAGATATTTGAAATGCTTGAGCACCACTTTTGATGTTGGGGGAAGGAGAGGGGAACCTTACAATGAGGTCTAAATCATGGTGTTCCCCAACAGGAATTGTAAATTATGGTTAATACTGGTAAATTAAAGTATGTTATACACCACAAATGTATATTAATGAGACTGTTTCTCTAATTTTATATAGTGTCTCAAGGCACTATATAAAACAACAAGTTAACTTGCCACATATAAATGGGGTTTGGCAAAACGTAAGTGTGTTGTCATTGTCAGAATGTGAACTGAAAATTCTCCAACCCAAGAACTAGAGAGGTCCTGCAGTACAATTGTGCTTAAATAATTTTTAACTATTCTTACTTGTCTTGTAATAGAAGTGACAAAAATAAAGTTTATTTATTTTACCTCTTAATCTGTAGTTTGTGCTCAAATATCCTTCTTGCAAAAGACTACTTGTGTAGGTGCATCAACTTTCAGTGAAACAAATTTATTGTTCACCTGGATCATGACCTGCCTATGAAACCAAGCACAATTGCACAACAGCGGAGATTTTAATTAATGGATTTGCTTGGGGAATGTGAGATAAGAATGTAGAGTACTGTTGCTCAGTGGTTAGAGCACTCGCCTTACAAGAGTGAGACCTGTGTTTGAATCCAGGCAGGACGAAACCTTGGGCAAGTTTCCTTGCTTCACACGCCCAATAATAATCCCTCAAAAAATACTATAATAAATTGGTCATTGCAATCCACGACTGTGGGATACCGCTGTGCGCAATTGGCTGCCATGTTTCGCCCACAAATATACAGTCAATTCACTTTACAGTATATTCTGTGAAGTGCTTTGAGACGTCTAGAAGACGTGAAAAGCACTATATCAAATACAAGGATTATTATAAGAAACTGCCCCTAAAAGGATAACAGCCCAAATTTTCCACTGGGATTAGGACACTCTTATTTCACATGAATTTGTTTGCCATTCTGTTTATATTTGATGCATTCTACTGTTATCTGGGGTCTTTTGTTTTCGTATTCTTTGCACTGGCTGTGAGTATCTAAAAGTTATTAACTCTAATCCCCCAAGGGCAGCAGTGGAAGCATTCAAGAGATGCAAGTAAGACATTCATCATGCAGCCACACTAAAGTTTAATTTCTCTCTCCGTTTGATAGAACGCACTGCATAGTCATGAGCTCTTCCACATTGTATATACAACAATTTGCATTTACCATACAGTATATGGCACCCTTTACATGGGCAACTTCTTTAATTCTTCACAATGGTGGGGTTGGATTACAAGCAAGGGGAGAGGGGCAGATTAACATAGGCCCGATCAAAGAAGGAGGATTCAAGGTCATATTTAAAGATGTGGTATTTAAAGGTAGAGAGGTGGCAAGCCAGAGGGAGGGTGTATGGAATTTCACAGGTCTGAAGTGTAGCACATATAGACTCAGCTACTGTTGGGAGAGGGGGAGTTGGGGGCGAGGGGGGTGCAGGGTGTGTAGAGAGATAGGCGGTGAGTAGAGGGATGGGATGAGCAGATCAGAGAATGGATGGCAGAGTTTTGGATAAGCTAGATCTTGTGGAACTGGGAAACAGAACGAGGAGTGTTTTTCAAAAGTTGAGGCAAGAGATTTTGGCAACATTTGGTGTGAGGTAGGATGGAGGTGGACAGTGTGACAGCGGCGAAGAAAGGTAGTATTGATCAAGAACTGAATGTAAGAAATGAAGGACACCTGATGGATTGAACCTACTGAGTTTGCACACTGGATCACAAATTCGATTTTATTGTTGAATCAATTATTGATACGTAACTCCCTCTACCCCTTCACCTCATCCCCTCCTTTCTCATCTTCAGGTCATGCCTGAAGGCCTTTCTCTTTGACTGCGCTTCCTGTCACCTTCCCCCTCCCCATCCCCCCTGGTCACTCAAACCTACTTTTCCACTTCAAATTGCGACCCCCTCAGTCACCTGATGTTCCCTCAGCTTGTTTGTCAAACATCAAGAGCTAAACGTTGACAAGGTAGAAGCCATGCTCTTTGGCTGTCGTCGACATCTTCAGTCCCACAGCTCTCACCTTCCTCCACCTACCAACCGGCCCCTAAAACTCTCCATACCTGTACGCAACCTAGGCGTCAGGTTTGACCCCAAATTATCCTTCCTCCCCCACATCCGGTCCCTCAACAGCACTGCCTTCTTCCATCTACGCGACATTGCCCATCTCCGCCAATATCTCACCCCAAAAGCTTCCGAAACCCTGGTCCATGTCATTGACACCTCTTGGCTGGACTACTCCCAACGCCCTCCTCGCTGGTCTCCCCTCTGCCACCATTCACAAATTCCAGCTCATACAGAACTCTGCCGCCCGCATTTTCACCCGAACCAAACTTTGCTCCCCGATTACCCCAGTCCTCGCCAGACTTCACTAGCACAGAGCGGTACATCTTGAAGTCGATCCTCACTCTTGTATTTAAATCCCTCCACTCCTGCACCCCCCTACCTCTCTAACCTCCTCTCTCCTCACAGCAGTACTTGCTGCCTCCGCTCTACTGGATCTGGCCTCCTCCTTGTACCCTGAATCCTCCGCTTCACCATCAGTGGCCATGCTGTCAGCCATTACGCTCCGAAACTCTGGAACTCCCTCCCTCAATCCCTTCGCCTCACCCCCTCCTTTTCCATCTTCAGGTCATGCCTGAAGACCTTTCTGTTCGACTGCACCTACGGTTACCTTCCCCCTCCTCCTGGCTCGGCCCCGGGCTCCGCTATTGTGAAGCACTTTGAGATGCCGTCTGGCGTGGAAGGCCTATATAAATGCAAGTTGTTATTGTATAACTCTCCCTATGGCTCTTTTGATCTGCACATCCCCGTCTGTATCCCTATGAAGGGGAGAAATTCCAGACTAATTGGATGTAGACTCACACTATTACCATAGCATTTCAGAATATCCTGGCGCAGTCGAACAGAAAGGTCTTCAGGCTGGTTCTCAAGTTCAGTCTGAGTTTATTTCTGAAGCCAATTCTGTGAGTTCTTTTAAGAAGTTTAGAAAATGAGTGAATTAAGAATTTACACATTCGGAAATTGCTAAGGAAGTAATATAGGCTTAGCCCCAAACATAATTACTACTCCTGTTGTGGCAGGTTATTACTGGGTCTCTGTTCTGTAGCAGCTGTACCCAACTTCTTTCTACGAGTTCTCTCCCTCACCAGCTCCCCATAATCCTCCATATGCTTCCACAAGAATGCCCACAATGTTTACAGTGAATGTTGTTTCCTTCAAGCAGAGGTGGTGACACTTAGCTTGGAAGTTAGCAAACCAAGCATTTTAGATCTAATTTGTCATCTAAAATGTCGCACCCCACAGCTGAACCAATAGATTTTCATATTTATTGGATCATTCAACCAGTTTATCTGCGTGAAACACTAATAGCTGTGTTTCCTCAGTAGGTTCAAAGCTTCTTGTTGTTCATGCTAATGAAGTCAACTGTCCTCACTGAGGAGTTTCAGGTGCTGTTTTGCTTGTAATATATTTCTTAAATGTGAAGAGTGTCCAATTTTAATATTCTAATTTGTTTTGCCTTGTTCACCTGTGCAAGCAGCAAAACTAGTTTTTATGGTTCTCATAAAATGTAGCTAGACAAGAAACACTTATGTTCTAAAACTGTTTCTAAAGATACCATGAATTTTAAGAAATATTGTTATCAGTTGGAAAACTGTAATCTTCTATCATGGACATTGAATTATCTGAATTTCTGTTCTTTCTAGGAAGTTGCATTTCGATAGCAATCACTAAACTGAATCACACTGATAGAGATATTGTTAGATGTAGGATAAAAGTCTCCTTTCAAAATTAATTAAACTAATGGAAATGAACTGTAGCAATTTGGCTTACAATGTGCATTGGTTTACACTTTAAAACTACATTCAATTCATCACATTTAGCAACCTCACTCAAAGGCCACATTGATAATTGGTGTGAAGAAGTAGCATGGATGCAGTAAGGGATGTTTTTAATACTGTATAGGGGCAGATCGACAGTTACCCTGCCTTTTTTTTCTGCATTGGACTTGTGCTTCATTTGATAACAGACTGAAGAACACAGATAGTGGGAATATGTTTCATTCAAACATAGGAGATTGGTGTAAAACGTCATGACTGGATTGTACAGCCTTATCTGATTATGTCTACATGTCGGGAACCATTTGAATGTTGTCAACAAATGAACAAAAAACACATTCACTGTGGTTAAGAGACGCTAAAGCATTTATTTACATGTATTTTATATACAATACTGTAAGTACAATTGCTGTACCATTTATTTACAAATTTGATTTACTGCGATTACAATTTCTGTACCATTTATTTACATGCAGTTTCTTTTATTTATATTTAAGAGGAGACTTTCATACACAAAACCCATTCTGTTTTTTGGATTCATGCTTGTAGTTTGTCCAAATACTTAGCGGCTTCATCCATTTCTTTCAATAGTTCCAATTGCGCAATAAATGTCTCCCAATTGTTCATGCATGCTGAATGCTTCCTTGCACGTCACTCTCTGATTATTGTCGAGCTTGGACTCTGCATCATTGTTTTCAGATTGCTCAGCTTCTTGTTGGCCGTCGCCTTGAGACGATGATATCTTCATCTGCCAGTGCCGTGGTACAATGCTCATTTGCATCCATATTCACAGCAGGATTTATGAACTCTTGTTTTGCAAGCCAAGAGCTTCAGATAACACCTGATAGTTGCCGTATCAGGCACAATCAGCTGTGAATCCACAGAATCTACAGAATTCATCATCATGTGGGCCACAGAAAAAAAAGTACAAATAAACCAATTCTGAATTGTCTCTTTTAATAATAATAATACTAATAATCCTTTCATTTGATATAGCTCTTTTCATGTCTTCCAGATGGCTCAAAGCGCTTCACAGAATATTCTGTAAAGGGAATTGACTGTATATTTGTGCGTAAAACACAGCAGCCAATTGCGCACAGCAACGTCCCATGAACAGTCATGGATTGAGTGACCAAATTATTATAAGTTTTACCAATATGCAGGCCAGTTGGTTGATTGCTGGATAACCAAGATTTTACTGTATTTGGAGTTTGTGGCCAGTCAGAGCAGTCTCACAAATTACACCACAACACTTGTCGATTAGTAAAATATTCTTCATTTATTCAATCCCACAGGCTTCAATATATATATATATATATATATATATTATATATATGTTCCTGCATTTGGAGCATATGTATAATAGAGTGCATATAATCCTTATATAACACATTACTGTAGTAATATATCAATATAACTTTAACAAGGTATGATATATTTATATAATACCCCTAATGTTCTATGTTACTTTTTACCAGTTTTTTGTGCTTCAACAATTTGGAAACATAAAGCTGGGTAGGCAGTTAGGGAGTGAATACTGTAAAAGCTTGCTTATCTGGCACCCAACCAACTGGAACGTTCAACCAACCGGTATCTCCCAATACAATTCATTATTCCAGCAACCGGATCTCATACCGGAGCCATCCAGGACACTCCCGGTATGCTCACTTTGCTCATGCGCACTTATTAAACTTACCGAACGTGATTTTACCGAGTGCTGGAATGCTTTATGGGTAAGTATCTGTTACCATTTAGTCTATCATTAATATGGTATGTTTCAAAATAAGTTCATTTTTTGTGTAGGATGTTCAGCAACTTGCCACTCAAATATCCGGCATATTTGATTAACTGGCGCCGGTCAGGTCCTGAGGGTGCCGGATAACAAAGCTTTTACTGTATTATGTGATTTTTTTTAGAAATTTTTGATGAAAAATGTCCAAAACTAACTCCAGTTTTTACATTCATTCTTATGAGAGAAATGTATTCGCTTACAGTATTCGCTTAGCGACATTTCGCGTGAAGAACCAAACTACGATGTTGAAGTGGAGTCTACTTGTATGTTCCTGCTTCATACATTGCCTCTAAAAACTTGTTAACTCAATCATGGTTCAGACCAGAAAACTCCCAACAAGGACATAAAATCCATTAACTCCCAGAAGTTAACACACAAACTATAAAAAAATCACTAACTAACTATTTTCCCTCGTAAGAAAGATAAACAGATTTATACCTCATCTTAACAAATGTAACAGATCATGTATCTCTGAAAACCTTCGATCCTCTCTCTGAGCCCAAATATTCACTACATTAACCCGTTACAAACAATAATTAATGGGTAATTTCAATCCAAGACTGTTTGTGGGTCATTACTGTGCGCAATTGGCCGCCGCATTTCACCCACAAAATATTCAGTCAGTTAATGTTATAGTATATTCTGTGAAGCACTTTGAGACGTCTACAAGACATGAAAAATGTTATATCAAATGCAAGTATTATTATTATTTACTACTTATTATTATTTACTACTTCATAGGTGGAAGAAATACTAATTTAATGGTTTGTATTGACTAATAACACTATTTTCGAATCAAGTATTGTCATCTTCGTTCAATTTTTTGGACTGATTTAGTAAAAATATTACATGTAATCTAGACTTTGGCAATAGTCCCACAATCGACTTGTAGATGTTTTACGTTTTTGAGGCATTGTGAGTTTTTTGAGTAACCTATCACAAAAAACTCCAGTTTATCTGTTCCAGTAATGTTGGTGGTGACCATAATTGAAACATAATTGGTCTTTAGGCAATTTAACCCCACTACAGGCTTGTACTGAAATACAGTAACTTTTGTCTGTCCAGATGCACTTAAAAAAACAAGGTGGACTTAAAAAAAATTCATCTTGTAAATATGGAGTGAGTTGCCTCCCCACAGAATTTCCGGGAGACTGGTCTTCAAAACCTCAAAGTGAGACATGTTGGCAGACTTATCCTCACAGCACATTTTGCTATACACAAGACTGCACCGAGCCTTGAAGTGACATTTTCCAGGCCTAGCAGATCGCCAAATGCTCGGTCAATGAACACGTCACAATCAATTGCAATGGGATTTTTCAGTAAACCTCGTGGCTGATGCATCCGCAATATCTTTATATTTTGCAGCTTAATATTGCCTCGGTTAACGTTCTTTCGTTATTACGTTGCTGTTACATTGGGAATGTATATTCATTTAATGTTATGATGTTCGCTATTACGTCGTTCGCCAGCGGGTGGAAAGGGGCATGACAGCGCTAGGACCTGGGAGTGAGCCAGGCCGGCAACGAGAGAGCGAGCCAGGCGGCCGCGAGTGAGATCAGCAGAGAGTGAGATCAGCAGTGAGTGAGTGAGCCGGGCAGGCAGTCAGGGAGCGAGTACTATATTTTCTTTTAGAAACGTTTGATGAAAAATGTCCAAAAGAAGCTAACTCCAGTTTTTAGATTCATTCTTATGGGAAAAATGTATTCGCTTAGCGTCGTTTCGCTCAAAGTTGCACTTTTCAAGAACCAAACTACGACCTTAAAGCGAGGTCTCGTTCCTGCTTGGTACGTTGCCTCTAAGAACACTAAATTGCTTTTTGCCTTGTGCGATATTTATCCTCCAATGTTTTCATTCCAGTTTATGTTTCATTGCATGTATTCCCTTGCTCACTAACTCACTGACATGTTCATTTACTCACACGCTTACTCACTCACGTGTTGACTCATGTATTACACATGAGGAAAATGACCTGTCGACATAAGTGATAAGAAGAGAATGCAGTAATTAATAAAATAATAGGGACTTTACATTTTTTTCAATACAAGTGTTCCGAGGTTTATGTTGACGTTAACATAAATGGGGTAATTTATGTGTTGATATATGGAGAAAGAACCAGGGCTCCATGTTTTTGTCGACACAGGCGGGATGTCAAAATAAACAAATTTGAGATAAGTGGGTAGGATTGTATGAGCAGACAAACATGACAGTCAGTTTTCATTCACCAATCAATTTGTGCACAGCAATGTCCCACAGACTGCCATGACTGACTTAATTTCATTTGTTGATCATGATACAGTACTGTACTTGCAGAAAATCTCTTTTCCAACACAGTGAAACCCATTTAAGTCATCTTGTTATGAATCGTACAATTGCCTAAATTGTATAGGCACCCAAGTCCTGATCAGTTTCCTACAAAAACTGCTTAGATATCTTTTCACTAGCCTTATTTTACCTGTCGGATAAATTGTAACAGTTTCTTAGTTCTAAATAATAATAATCCTTGCATATGATATAGCGTCTTATCACGTTTTTGAGACATGTCAAAGCACTTTGCACTTGACTGCACCACCCCCATCTTCAGCTGTCTGAAGCAGTAACTGTCAGCGCCTTGAGACGTCCTCCGTGAAAGGCGCTATATAAATGTAATTTTGTTGTTGTTGTTTTGGGCAAAAGTCCTAAATCCTAATGCAAATGATCTCCTGACTCATATTGCCGCTATCACATGTACTGGCTGCACTGGTGAAGTACCACGCACACAGAGTCTTGCATTTCAAACACTAAAGTATGGGAAACCAGGACATTCATGACCTGTTATCATGGTGCTGTACATTGTAAAGGCCCAAAGCTATTTCGAGGTATTGTACTTATTGTTTGCTTAAGAATGTCAAATAATAATATTATAATAATCCTTGAATTTGATCTAGTGTTTTTCACATCTTATCGACGTCTCAAAGCGCTGTAAAGTGCTTACAGATACTGTAAAGTGAATTGACTGTATATTTGTGGGCGAAATGCGGCAGCCAATTGCACACAGCAGTATCCCACAAACAGTCGTGGATTGAAATGATCAAAGTTATTATTGTGTGTTTTTCTGGACAGATTATTATTAGGCGTGTGGAGTAAGGAAACTTGGTCAAATGGACCTGTGCAATACACATACAGATAATTTCAAAATTTAAATAGTTTTTTAATGCAATCAAAGCACTAGTGTGGTGTCACTCGTGTCCGGCGATATATCGGTTATTTCGGTATAATTTTCCATATCGATATGCTGATATTGGAAATTCAAATATATCGATATATCGAAAAATTCGATATTAAAAAAAATAAATATATCACAAATATCGGTATATTGTGTCTGACGATATATCGGTTATATCGGTATAATGCAAACTTTTTCAACTTACCTTGTCGCCGGCATTGCTAACCTCCTGGGCCGAGAGCACAGAATTTGCGCGCACGTCCGAATGCGCACAAACACCGGAATGCGCACTCATGCGCAGTACAAAAGAACCCAGAGATATCGATATGAACCAACAGATACATCAATATCGAAAAATTTCGATATCGCCGGACCCTAGGTGTCACAAACCTAACTTCACATAAATCATATTGGGAGGTCCTCCCGACATGAAAGGAGCTCTACAAATGTAATTTTGTTGTTGTAAGTTGGCTGATGTGATTTATGCGAGTTAACCGGTAGTGTTATGCGATTTGCAGTCTCATACTGTAACATTGTTTGATTGCCTTTCATAATACAATACTTTATCATAGCAGTTGGAGCTTCCCTGCAAGGTGTGGCCTTCTCAATACCTCCTGTGCTCTTAATCTTTCACAATTGCACGCAAGAATTGAGAGAATTTACTCTTGGCGTACTAATAACAAAACAAAATGCACTATTTCCTCCTCTCCCCACCATCTGAAAAACAATTATAGGCCTCATGAAATATATTTCCACATGTTGGAATTGAACACTGCTGGTGATCTGATAATTGGCATGGAAAAGCAACATGATCTGTTTGAGAATAAGTTTATGGAATAAGAGTCCAATGAACAGTGATAAAACCCTCTGCAGTTTGTAACAAATTATTATGTGAATGTGCCCTCCAGCAATATGATACGGTGTCAGTCTATGGGAGCCAAGCTTTGACTTCAGGCTTAAAACCCGCAAGTGGGGAGGGTGGGGGCAAGGTGGAGATCAAGAGGTGAGAGTTGACAAACTGAGCCAGTCTGAGATCAAGACGTATCTGCTTTCTTTAGGCTGAATTTATTTCCCCTACATTTGTGGAATCTGCAAATTTAACATCATGGGCTGTAAGCTTCAATGGGAGCAATATTGAGCTTGGAGCTAATTTTTCTTTAATGAGTAGCCCCATGAATAATACCGTAAGCCCATCATGTGGGTTTAGAATATATTTTGCCCACAAAATACACGGTCAAAGCCACTTTAAAGTGTATCCGGTTAAACACTTTGAGACGCCTCGATGAGGTGATAAGCTGCAATATCAAATGCACGGATTATCATTGATTCTGCATTAGAATGAGTTCTCTGACTGTTGAGTTGTGTTCTGCACTATACTGTGTTTGCTGTTTTATCAAAGGTGCTATCCTTTGGATGAAATGATAAACCAATGAGTCACGTCTATCTGTTCAAGTGGATATTTACGATCACATTGCACTGTTTGAAAAGAGAAGAGAGTTTGTACTACAGTCTAGACCAATAAACCCCCCGATAATATTGATCATTCACTTCATGCAGCTCACACCAATGGGAGAAGAAAGCTGTCATTCTCACCTAAAAAATACAGTCACTACACATCCTGTAAATCCTATGCAGCACTTTGACGATCTGATAAGATGCTGTATCATATGCAATGATTATGTATTACCTAATGTCGTAGTGAAAGTGTTCAGGATTTGAGAAATCCTGATTTATTAACAATGACTTGCATTTAGAAAGTGCCCTTCACATGGGGTAGCGTCCCTGAGCACCAAGCCAGGTGGAGAGGGAGGGGGGAGGTGATTGTAAGGCACAACAGATCGGAAGATCTTTCGGCAGGATCTGAAAATGGGGAGGGAGGGGGCAAGGTGGAGGGATTGAGGGAGAGAGTTCCAGAGTTGGGAGTTAGTGGCTGAAGCTGTGGCCATCCATGGTGGAGCAGAGGGAGGTGAGGGACAAACAGGAAGCTAGAGCCAGCCGAGTGGAGGCAGTGGATGGTGGAGTGGGATGTCAGTAGATTGGTTAGCTAGGGAGGTGCAAGGTCAGAGATTTGAAAACAAGTGAGAGAATCTTGAAATTGATCCATTCGGTAATTGGGAGTCTTTAGAACCTGACAAGGACTGGTGTGATGAGGGTGCAAGGTTTTATGCGGATGGGCATCGGGGCAGCAGTTTTGAATTTATAGAATTTTGGTTTGGTGGAACTGAAGAGACCAGTGAGGAGGGCATCAGAATAGTCCAGCCGGGAGGTGACAAAGGCGTGGATGAGTTTAGCTGCATGAGTTGTGAGGTATGGACGGAGGCAAGCAATGTGACACTGGTGGAAAAAAGTGATCTTGGTCAGGGAACAGATGTGGGGAAGAAAGGAAAGCTGGGGATCAAACCTGACGCATTGTCTTGGTGAGTCTGACGGAAAGCCTTGGAAGTTGAGGATGTTAATTTAGGTAAACATGGTGAAATACAATTCAGATACACTTTGGATTAAGTTTTTCTGTCATTTTTCTGGATGCTATCGAATGATTACTTATCCTAATAATAATAATAATCGTGCATTTTGATATAGCGCTTTTTCATATCTTGTAGATGTCTCAAAGCGCTTCACAGAATATACTGTCAAGTGAATTGACTGTATATTTATTGATGAAACTCGGCAGCCAATTGTGCACAGCAGTGTCCCACAAATAGTCATGGATTGAAATGACCAATTTTATTGTATTTTTTCTTGGACGGATTATTATTAGCCTGTGGAGTAAGGAAACTTGGCAAATGTTTTGCCCTGACCTGCCTGGATTCGAACACAGGTCTCACGCTTGTGCTCCAACCACTGAGCTATAGTACTCCATAGTGTCTCTGTTAAATGGAATAATTGCTGTGGGGCATTCCTGTAGTTTCTTTCTTTGAAAGGAGATGGGCCTTTAATGTGCTTGAGGATTTTTAAAAGTTTTATCTGGCTTGCATTATACTGTACAATATTTTACGTTGGTAGTTGGGCTGCTTCCCTACATGTTGAGTTATCCTCTGAATACGTGGAGTCCTCAGTGGTTAGACCACTCATCTCGCAAGCGAGGGATCTGTGTTCGATTCCTGGCAGGGTGAAATCTTGGGCAAGTTTCCTTACTCCACATGCCTGATAGTAATCCCTCGAAACAAAAATAATAAATTGGTCACTCAATTCATGACTCATTTGTGCAATTGGCTGCCGCATTTTGCCCACAAATACACAGTCAGTTTCACCCACAAATATACAGTATATTCTGTGAAGTGGTTTGAGATTTTAACCTCCTGTGCTCTTTATGTTTCACAATTGCAAACAACAATCATCAGTATTTGCTCCTAACAGGGAGTAAAGGGTAAAGGGGTTTCTAATACTGAACACTGTTTATATAAGCAATTTATTTTCCACCTAAAATATAGAATTATAAGTTTCATAAAATTTGTGTGAAAAATGTTTCACATGTTAGAATTGTTCAGTGATTAGTGACCTGGTAATTGGTATGGAGATGAAACATGATCTGTTTGAAAGTAATCCTTCCAGACATCCCAAGTATTACACTCTATTGAGTAGGAGTCCAGTGAAAATTTATAAAACTGCATGCACTGTGAGCAAATTACCATGTGAATGTGCTCTCTAGTTGAGTAACTGTATCTGTTGTTTCCTTTAATATGTACTTCGGGTGTGGGTGTCAGTGTGGGAGACAAGTGTGCTTGTGTTGACTGACAAAAGAGCTCCTCGTTGCCAATATTTGATTCTCATGGCAACCACGAGAGGCCACAATATGCTGAGTTATTGCCATGGAAGCTTTAACTTGACAACCAAAGGGAGCCCTGAATCCCTGAGCAACCTTGAGTTGTCACTCAGGAGTTTATTACCCAGGCTGTTTTCCGTGCTAACATTTTCATTCTTATTTAAATTCCATCGACTTCTATGAGAAACATTTTGTTAGAAAAAGAACCCTTCTGTTAATTAGGTGCACAATATCATTGCTTTCGTTCAAGTAGTATTGTAATAACATTTTTAATTGTACAGAAACGTAACCCCAATTGTATGTAAGGATGGCTGGAGAGCTGTTCACACATGGTTCACATTTAATGATTTTGATTTGTGGTAAAGTACATAGGCTTTGAGCAGTGCTGGGTGAAACACTTCTACGCAAATTCCCTAAAGCAGGTAACAAAAGGGCAAGTTTGGGTCAAATCTGTATCCTTCAACAAAACCTTTTCATCTCGAGTTTCTTGCCAACAGCATTCTGGTCCCCTGATAATAGCAGCTGCAAGCTGCTGTTTCAATAATTGAGTTGACAGCTCTGCAGAAATGTTTGTTAGTTCAGGTAATTCTCTTCCCACTCATTCCCCCCCCCCCCCCCCCCCAAATCATCCTTACCAAATAATGTGGACTGAGCTCATAATCCATTCCTATCTCTTTCTCAGTGTTGTCGTTTAGAGCTGCAGAGTTGAAGTACAAAGCACTACAAGAACAATTTGCACAGCTATATTTGCCATGATCTGTTAAGGATTAAATGGGCTGCAGGGAAATTCAACAACAACAGAGAAACCTCATGTTTGTGTTTGGGGTTTCTTTGAGACTCGTGGGAGAGAAAAAATACCCTCTTACAAAATGAAAAGAGCACAGTTACAAGGAGATAACAAATAATTCACAGGCTGGAATTGCTTTGAAAGTTAAGAAACAAACAGAAAGTGAGGTGTGGACACCCTATAAAAGCAATAACAACTTGTATTTCTGGAACCAAATCACTCACAAGATCACAAAATTGGTGCAAATGAAGAAGGCCCTTCAGCCTATTTGATCTCATCCTATCACTGTATTCCCATCACAGCATCAAGCTGTTTTATTGAGTCCATTAGCCTGGCCTCAATCACCCTCCCTTGCAATCAACCACCCTTTCCTGTCATAACCAGTCAGTCACAGATTCGCAGAATTATATGTCGAGGTTGCAATGTTGGCTTGATCTGCGCTGGATTCTGGGCAAGATCTGGACCCCAGGAAAGATATCACGTCTGTGCTTCAGAGATTTTCTTGCTCCACACGCCTGTTTACGGAACAGTAATTATAATAATGTTTTAATTTAATATATATAGCATCTTATCACGTCTTCGAGACACCTCAAAGCGCTTCACAGAATAATAATAATAATCCTTGCATTTGAAAAAGCCTTATCGCACCTTCTAGACGTCTCAAAGCACTTTACAGTGTAACTGTATAGTTGTAACTGTTTTGTTACAACTTTAACTATACAGTTATAGTGACTGTATATTTTGTGGGTGAAATGTGGCCTACTGCTTAGTGCTAGGTAAACAGAGGAAGTAAGAACTCAGTTGGTATTCGATTGGCGGATTGTTTCCGGTGGTAATAATCCTTCTGATCATTTTTTAAATTTGTTCACTCAATCTATGACTGTTTGTGGGACATAATTTTGTACAATTGGCTGCCGCATTTCACCCACAAAATACATTCAATCCACTTTACAGTACTGTATATTCTGTGAAGCACTTTGAGACGTCTGAAAGACATGATAAGGTGCTATATCAAATGCAAGGATTATTATTATATTTATTTTCTCTCTTTCCCAGTAACTCGTGACTATGGTTTCAGGCAGATGATTGCGCTGTTCACAGCTGATGGAAGTGAGTTGGTCTATATTCTTTAGTAGGACTGAAAATGCTCTGTACATACTGTGCAGAAATATCATGTTTGTTGAACAGTTTGGATAAACCAAGGTCCCAGGCATATGCAACCAATTGTACTACATCACAATAAAATAGATGGAGACGGAGTGAGAGAATGGAAAGAACAGATAATGGATTTGAACAGGAACAGCAATGCTTTAACATGAGGGAGAACCGACATGTCTGGAATTCAGTCACTTCTCTAAATGCAATTGGGCAGGTGATTCAAAAGCTTCACTCAGCCACAAAATGAATGAAATCTTTGTGTCAAGTTGGTTTCAAAATGTTTGAAGTGTACGTCTAAAAGTGATGAGAGATTTTACCTCTGTTTAGATTCAGATAACAAATCTTGTGATCTGTCTGTTCTATTGGTTCACCTGCAAACGGGGCGAGGAATGTGGCATTTTTAACTTTTTACTTGATTAAAATTTAAAACAAAGAAGCGAAAATCAAAATGGCTAAATGCAACTACAACAAATCTCAGTAGTATAGCACCTTTCACTTTGGGAGGAAATCCTACACCTGTAGCTGTACCTTTCTGCCTCATCCCTCAACCCCCAGACCATCGATGTTCTGACAGCATGTCTGTCCGACATTGAGTCCTGGACGAGGGACAACTTCCTCCAATTGAACGTGAGCAAGACTGAGGCCCTCCTGATTGGCTCAAGCCAGCGCCTCCGCACATCGGGCACTGCCAGCCTCAACATCCAAGGCTGTACTCTCCACCTCACAAAGCCAATCAGGAACCTCGGCATCATGTTCGACCATAAACTCTCCTTCCTCCCCCACATCTGTGCCTTGACCGGCACCGCTTATTTCCACCTGCGCAACATTGCCAGGCTCCGCAACTACCTCACCCCCCACACTGCCGAAACACTCGTGCACGCGTACATCACCTCACGGCTGGACTAGGGAAACTCTCTCCTTGTCGGCCTCCCCAGTTCCTCCATTCACAGGCTGCAGGTCATCCAAAACTCTGCAGCCCGTGTACTATCCCGCACCCGCCTCCGCGACCACATAACCCCCCACCCTCGCCCGTCTCCACTGGCTCCCCATCCTCCAGAGGATCGAGTTCAAGATCCTCGTCCTCACCTTCAAGGCCTTACACGGCCTTGCCCCGCCCTACTTAACCGACTTACTTTCCCCCTACAAGCCCACCCGGACCCTCCGTTCAGCAGGTCTTGGCCTGCTCCAAGCCCCCCGCCCGAACCGCCCCACCATCGGAGGCCGGGGTTTCAGTTTCTCCGCTCCCACCCTGTGGAATTCCATCCCCCAATCCCTCCGCCTTATTTCCTCCCTTTCCTCTTTCAAGGCCGGTTTGAAGACTTTCCTCTTCGACCGTGCCTTTTGTTCCCCCCCCGAACTTTTCGACCTCCCCTACGTGTTTCACCCCTTCCCGAACACTCCCCTCCCAGCTCGGGTCACACGCCTCCTGTGCAGCGCCTTGGGACGTCCTCCCGACGTGAAAGGCGCTTTATAAGTTTAAGTTGTTGTTGTACTTGCTGTCCCAGCATGGCAGTGTGGTCCGCCACTGTCAAGCACTCTGGGACACTATCCTGTGTGAGGGACTCTATATAAATGCAAATGGTTGTTCGGTCTTTATCTGCCTGCTTTAAAGAAGCTAGACAATGCTCTGTAGTTGTCTGGTCAGTACCCACGTGCTCTTGTTAACATGTTTAATAGTTCTTCAATATTAGATATAATAGAACTGGGTAGTATGTCCATTGATTACTTGAAGATTTAAGGTTTTATCCTGGATTAGGCTAAGGCTTACTACACCTAAATCTTATTCTTTCAATGACTTTCAGTATTAAAGAAAGGATTCATCAAAAATTAGTGCAACACGGACCATGTAATTTTCTTAAAAAAAGCTTTTAACTTAACTCAATTGAAGGTGCCAGGAGTGGTAGATAAAGCTGTTAAAAAAGTTTACGGGATAAGAGGCTTTATAAATAGGGACATAGAATACAAAAGCTATGATGAACTTTTCTAAAACCTCAGCTGGAGTACTGTGTACAGTTCTGGGTACCACAGTTTAGGAAAGATATCAAGGCATTGGAGAGGGTGCTGAGGAGATTTACCAGTATGATAATAGAAATGAGGGACTTCAGTTATGAGGAGAGGCCAGAGAAGCTAGGATTAGTTTTCTTGGAACAGAGAATATAAAGAAGAGATTTAATAGATGTTTTCAAAATTATGATGGGTTTCAATAGGGTAAACAGGGAAAAACTATTTCCACTGGTGGGTAGTTTGGTAACCTGAGGACACCAATTTTAAAATAGTTGTTAAAAGAAACAGAGGTGAGAAGAATTTTTTCACTCAGCAAGTTGTTGGGATCTGGAATCATTGCCTGAAAGGGTGGTGGCAGCCGATTTGATAACAACTTTAACAGAGAAGTAGATAATTATTTGTGGAGGACAAGTTTGCAGGGCTATGGGGAGAGAGTGGGGAGCGGGATTGATTTGAATAGCTTGTTTTAAAGAGCCAGCAACAACAAGAACAAAATTACACTTGTTTGTGTGCATATATATATATGTAGCACCTTTCATGTTAGGCTGTATTCTTCTGTGCTGTATAATTCCATGATTCTGTGATACCTGTAAGCCATACGATAGGTTTATCAGCAATGACAGCTGCTTCTTTTTTGGCAACTCCTTATCACATTGGAGTGTCGGTTTGCACAATCGCTGCATGTTAAAATCTTTTATTGATTCAATTTTTCTGCTAACTTTTGTACTCTTCACCCTCAGGGTTATATATTTATGGGCAGAGTACAAAGCGCAGAATATGGTAGTAGGACTGGATTGAATTAAAGTGCCAGTACAATTTTGGGTTTGAAACTCAAGGAATGGAGTTTGACTTCTAACTGGAAAGCTAAGGGGAGCCCGATTGAAAAATAAGCAATATCGTGTTGGGAAGTTGGGAGCCAGTGAACACATTGTTACCCAGCTGGGTTGCAGTTACAGAATTAAGTGTATGGTTGTTTCCTGAAGCTTGAAATTTAATTTGCTGCATTAGGATAAAGAGGGATTGTGGATGTCTTGGAACCTTTATGTGCTAAAAGCGATGAGTACATTGTACTTTCTGTACAACAGATGACAGGTTATTGATACCCAGCTGTTTGGCAGGAGAAAACACTGAAATATTTTGCAGTGTGCAACTACTGGTAAGTATTTGACCAGCTTGATCTGTAGCAAGGAATCAGTTACCTCTGGCAAGCCCAACAGTGTGGTGTTTAGATTGGTAACTAATGCTATACTGTTCCTCCAGTACACCATCTGGTGTTTCTAGTCTTTATTACCTGCATTGTAGATGTTTGCAAGAAGTTGGTACCACTGGCAAGGAGGAATGCTCTGCGACATATGGCGAGAACATAAAAGATTGTAATCAGGTTTCATTAAGATTTTAACAATAATTGAGTGTAGTACTGTATACGTATCCCAAAGACCTTTTAAAGTTGTTTTGTAAAATAATTCAAATAATAATCAAACCTAGGCTTTTGCTTTCTGGAGGGACACATTCCATTACAACAATCTTCCCACTGGGCGTTCCATGTGTAGGTGGGAAGTATGGAGATCTCTGTTTGGTTTGGATGCTCTTTAAGCATGCTGATGGGTTCCCGACACACATCCTACCAAAAAAGAATAACATTCAATTTCCTGAACCACACCAGTGTATACCAAGTGAGCAAGTGTGGAACTTTATGCTCTTAAAACTATTAAATCTAGGTTAAAAAGTCAAACTGAAAGCTGAAAATCGGAAATACAATCAGAAGCAGCAAGTCGTACATAGTAAGCCAGTTAGCATCTGAAAGAGAAAGTCATTAGCAGGGCTGTCTCATCTATCTGGATACTTTAGCAACAAGTATGTAATTGAAGATGTAAGAATGGGATTGGTATAATAGTAGATCTTTTGTCTGAATGTTCTGAAGTCATCCCTTTCTGTACTTAGCTCTTTGGGATGCCCTCTCGATTTGAAAGGCATGCTATAAATACAATTTTGTTGTTGTGGTTGTTGTAAGATCAAATAAAGCTCAGAGGTCTGTGGAGGGGAACCATATATACCTCTTGTCTATCATCGGGGATTGTTCTTTGCAGGTACTGTAGTACTGTAGCTGTTTCTAGCAAGGTTCTCCCCCAGCAAGATGGCAACCAGCCTGCCGACAAACTGCAGTGACGCCTTGAAGTGTGAGGAGCGCAGATAGCTTGATGGCATTAATGGCTGGCTGTTGTTTTTATTAGAGCTGTACCATTGTAAGGTTGGTTCTAGTAATGGAACTTTGGAGCACTTTAGAGTTCAATACAGAAACCTGGAACTACCTGATACCCATGAGAACAATCAGCTTTGGCGCTGATATACGTCGACGGCTCTTTGATAAGTTATCAAATGGAAGAGTTTCAGTTCAGTTCCTAGGTGATTAATGACTTCCATTTGCGTCCATGACAAAGCCTCAGATGCTGCCATTGTATTAGGCGTATTACTGTAAGAATAACTAAATGAGGGCATTTATTTCTCCGGTCTCTTACGTGACTAGTTTGTAAGTTGTAATTGATTGTTTCTCATTTCTTTCCTATTTTTCTTCTCTTCACTAGTTATCTTATTTGCTTGTGTTTTATTTAATCTATCTCAACACGCATTGATTGTGTAACTCCTAGGCTGTATTTATTTTATTACCGAAAATACAGATAACACACAATGACCAGGAATTGGGTGTGGGTGGATGAAAGGGAAGCTGTACACTGATAAGGCAACAGGAAATTTGATTCTGACTCAGACAGGAACTTCAAAGTTACATTTTTTTTTCTCTATTGCTGCTGTGTGATACTATTATATGACATTCAGGACACATTAACATGCCCAAGCCCAATGTTGTGGCAGGTCTGACAGTGTCACTAGCCATGTGGTAAACACTCAAATGTCGTTAAATCCAAGTTGTTGTGGTTGGTACGCAAACACTTGGGTAGTGGAGTATGAGATGTAGATGAAACACAATCTGGGATGATGACAATCATCTCAGCTCATACTACCAATGTGAAGCTTTTTGGATTCTTTGTGGAAGCTGCTGTGGAAGCCGCTTTCCTTTTCCTTCATATATCATTGGTAAACATAGGGTTAAGATAGTCCAGCCAATTCCTCTGTTCCGCTCCCCCTCCCAATGTTTTACATGATGGGTCTGTAAATGTGTGACAACTTGCGCCTTTTGGGACGGTTTTGTACCCCACAGGAAGAATCAAGATGTTTTTCCAGAAGAGTGATTGCTCATCTGCTGGTTGATGGATGACTTTGTCCTTGGCTCATAGATAATTTTGGAAATAAATGGAAGCTATTGGTGACATGGAAACCATTGCCATCAGTTCTGCGAAATTGCACATCCTCATAAACTGAATCGCTCGGGTTTCTAAATAAAGCTGATGTTCAAGCAACAAAACAAAATTACATTTATAGCCTTTCATGTCAGGAGGACGTCCAAAGGTGCAAACTAGTTAGAGTCTCTTTTCCAATGAAACTACCAATAATTTTTTAGGATTCATGATGACTTTGTGTCTTTGAGCAGAACAGAGAAACCTTTGCTGCAGTTATTTTGTGAACATGTGCCAATCTAAATAAAGTTACTGTCAGCAGATGACATTTCACTTGTAATGAAGCAATCTTTTGTTCTCTGGATAATATTAATTCTTAAAATGTAGATTGGGCTATCAAAATTAATTAACTACAAATAAATTAAGAGGTTGATTCTGCGACTTTTTCATTTACAACTTCACAGATTCAATGTAGCTTCTGGCAAAGTTGTCATTGATTTTGTGCACTGTGTTTGTGCTTATTAATTGGAAATTATCTGATGGTTGGATTAATTGGAATATTTTGGCATATTTCCTCATCGCTAATCAGAAAGTGCTTTGATGAAGACTTTTTTTTATTATAGGTGGGTTAAATAGTTCAGAATTTCACTTTTAGTATGACAAGCAAATAACATTGAATGGGATATGTTTCCAGGAAAAGTGACAAGACAAGAAAATTTATTGCAGCTGATCACTGTTAGATTTTGTTGGCTGACTTAACTCCAGGATTGAAGTGGAGTCATCTATTTCAGGAATATTTCATCAAGCAGATAACAATATCAATTGGTTTCCGCAAGCTTTTTTTTAAGTGAAGTTTTTGTAGCTCGTAGCACAAATCTCAGAATATGTACATTTCTAAATTTAAAAAAAGATGCATTCATTTGTGTTGAAGGAGGAGGGCAGTGCTTCTTTAATAATATGTTGCTTAAACAAGACCAGATTTGCATATATGGAGTTGTTAACTGTGTGCAGTGTGTGTTCTGCTACACTGAATAACAGCGGTTTGAACATCTGGAAAAATAATTCTTAAACCTCATGCGAATTGAATTGTAATTTCCCCCAAATAGCAGCTGCAAAATTCTTTTCCATTGCAGCCTTTTAAAGTTTGAATATTTCGACGATTGGCGTGCTGCTGCTTCAGCCACTTCTATTTGTAACTCGAGACTGAATCCTGCTTTAGCGTCTACAAAAATCCTCAGAGCTGGATTCTGATAGTGTCTAATATCCCCAAATGATGCCCTTGGAATCAATCAGCTTGTTTTTCGATTGATAGTCCAACCTTGAGGATGACAGGATGGTTGAAGAACATTAGATTTTTCCTGTAATTACTTTGGAAATTGAAAACAAAAACAGGTAAGTAGAGAGAAGCCATTGGCAACTGTAGAAACTTTGGAAGCACAAAGGGCTTTGAAGACAGTGTGCTGCTGATGCAGTATTGAAAGTTTGGAGAGCCTGACAATGCCAGTAGCACTTTCCCACAGGTTGGTGAATCAGATCAGCATTGATATGTTGGTTTGCAATTCAGTAGTATAGTCTTTTTGGACTGCCACAATATCCCTACAGCATAAAAACCTCCTAATGATACAGGCAATAGGTTGAGAATTTAAAATTTTATGCAGTCTGCTTTACTCTATGAAACAGAGCCTTTGCATGTTTTTATACAGTCCTCTGTAATACTAGGAATTGGTTGAGGCCAAGATACTGAACTCATTTGTGTTAATAACTTGATGCTATGGCAGGAAGGTAGTGAGGGTGGGAGGGCAGGGGGTATTCGAAAAGGATGAGATCAAATGGACTGAAGGTTTTCATTATCTAACCTCTCCTATGAATCCCTGGCATCTTTGCACCTTTTAAAGAATGGTTTATATAAGGCTTCTAAAACTAGCATGATATCAGTTCGATAGAGAATCTAATAACTTGAGTGAATGGACGAACACTTGTTCATCAAGACTGGACACAAAATGTGCCCTGGAATCTAAATTCAAATTCTCATTTTATTTCTGGATTTCTCAGCAGTCTAAATAAAGGATTTTTTGCTTACGTTTGAGGGGTTTGAAGGCTCAAAAGATCCACTTCAGGTAAATTCAGGTTGGTCTGAACCATTCATATTCAGGAAAAATTGATTTTATTTGCTTTTTTTAAAAATAAGTTGATCAGTTGTGTTAATTTATTGAAACTGGTGGTAGAGTGTGTTGAGAAGCTGGCGTCAGGAAATGGTAGTTCTTTCGATTTTGTAATTCAAGGAGGAGAGTAATAAATGGAGGTAAGAGGCCAGGTTGCAGAATTCACGTGGTTAAGCGGTTTTGTCATAGAACGATACAGTACAGAAGGAGGCCGTTCGGCCCATCGTGTCTGTGTCGGCTTTATAAAAAGAGCTCTCTAAATCAATTCCACTCTACTCTCTCCCCATAACCCTGTAAACTTGTCCTCCACAAATAACTATCTAAATCTCTCTTAAATTCTTCACAAGACAACCTGTAGGTTGTTAGGATCATTAGATCTACATGGATTTTTGCCTCTGTAATGACTTCTCTGTCTACAATAGAAAGGAGTTTCAAAGTGGAGGAGCTCTATTCAACCAGAAATATCATGAAGCTCACTGTTGGTATTTTCCTGCAATAATAATCCTTGTATTTGATATAATGCCTTATCGTGATGTCACCACATCTCAAAGCGTTCACAGCTTATACTGTAAAGCGAATTGATTGTATATTTTGTGGGCCAAACGAGGCAGCCAATTGCGCACAGCAGTGTCCCACAAACAGTTGTGAATTGAAATGACCAATTTATTATTGTTTTTTGAGGGAATATTATCAGGCATTTGGAGTAAGGAAACTTGTTTTTTGTTACAAGGGGAGTGCTCTAACCACTGATTAACCCTGAAAGATGATCTGCAAATCAACTAACAACTGAGTTTATACTTACTGCTAGGTAAACAGAGATGTGTGGAATATTTCACGTCTGTGCGGTTTGGGAACAGGGTCTCTCATTGTCCAAGGCAAAGTCCATAACAACATACTGTAACCTGCACAATGACGATAGAGTATTATCAAAATAGAAGAGGAAATTCTTTAGCAAGGAGAACAATCTGAAGGCCAGATTCTCCAGACCTAACAACAACAACTTATTTTTATATAGTACCCTTCACGCTGGACGACACCCCAGAGTGCTTAATCCACTAGTTTTGTCTCACTTTAAACTGTATATAGTTCTGACATTTTATCCTGGTATCTCTTGTGGCTATGGAACGCTGGAGTCCCAACTATATTCAGCTCCATGGTTGACAGAATGCTGCTTGTGCAGTTTAATAATAATCCTTGCATTTGATATAGAGCCTTTTACATCTTCTGGACATCTCAAAGCACTTCACAGGATATACTAGAAAGTGAATTGACTCTATACCAAAGAACTAAATGAGCACCTACAAGTCCTACATGATTTTTAAAAAATGTTTCAGTTATTATTTTTCTGTGCTGTTCCATGGTTTGCCCACAAGGCTGATGCTCAGAGGAGCAGGGAGGTGGTGACACACTCAGAAACTACAGTTGCAGGTTGATAGAGAAGTCAAACCATCAGAGACCCTAGGATGCCCATTTCACGACTGCTGCAGTGGAATTGCATAAAACCACTTGCAAGCTTCCTACTGCTTGTCCAGCATGTTCATTGTTCAAGATCGTTAACGGAGGCTGAGTAGGAACAACTGCGTGACTTATGTTTGCGATATTTTTTAGCAGTTGTTGCTTTCCCTACCTAGACTGCAGGTAACCCAGACTTCCCTCACATCTCAATGCTCTTCCTTGCTTCTTTAGCCTCACCCCAAAAGATGCTGACTGAAGTAAAGAGTTGTGGGCAGTGAACAGATATTTACCTGTTCTGAGGTGTCAGAGCACCCTGTTTCATGAGATGTATTCAAAATCCCAACGCAGTGACAGTCGTAGGAGAATTGGGCAGTGGCGGAGGGAAAGCCAGCACACTGCTATCTGTTCACTTCTGGTACTCTGGGTTCAAAGTCAAACCTGAATGATCAAATAAAAGTGCCCTTGCATCCCCACTGGCTGTAAATGAGTTCAAGTAATTTCAAATCATTTCCAAGCCGTGTAAGCCACAGCACCAAACTACTTTTAGTTCATTGCTAAATTGGCAATCTTACTCCAGGAAGCCGAGAGGATGGCTGGCACGGAACGTGGAAAATGTCACACTGGTACGGCAGGAGTGTATTCCAGTGAGATTATGGCACATTGTTCAGATGGAACAGAGGGAAGTTTATTCCATTTGGTACGCTTCCTTTTGGCCCTTCCAATCTTGTGCGCTCAGAGGGCACAGGTTCAAGATTGCTGTTGGTTTCATGGGCGGGCCACTCTCCAATACCTCACTCTAGAGATGATCTGTCGTCATTGTATTTTAGGAAAATCATGTTCCTCAAACTTCATGAGGTTGAAAACAAACGCCAGCTCAGGTGGTTTAGAATTTTTTTTGGTGGGGAGAAAACAAATACTAACACTTAGAATCCAAATATCAAATTAATGGAACTTTTTTTCAAAGAAGAAAGATTAAATTTATCCCAGGAATTGCTTCCTGTAGCAGACAGGAAGTAATGAACAAAACTCTAGGGAACAAATGCATCATTTTAAGAAACTCCTCGAGCTGCCAGCAGTCTCTGGCAGCAGCAGCTCTTCTCAGTTGAAAACAAACTGAACCAAATCATGAGACATGGCCAAAGGATGTGAGCAACAATAGCCCTAAAGTTACTTTGCCATGTTTGACCCGTGACTCACCCTATAATATTGCAGTTGTAATCTTCTGGTTTGCATCTCTGGAGCACAGACTGCTTCTACTTGTTGCTGCCGTCAGCTGTCTGTACAACTGCTGTGAATGTACCTCCTGTGAATGCAAACGTTTAGTATGCCACTGACGGTCAGTGAATACTGGAAAAATTACTTCAGATCTCCTGGGAGCCAGTTTACTCCTGTGATTCTCCGCTTTATCTTCTGATTGTGTCCAAAGTTCTGTTGTTGCTGGCAAACAATGTTGATCCAGTACAAGCAGATAACTTGCAATTTTCTGCCTGCGGAATCCTATCCGGTTTGCTGGAATACCATCAGATTTTCCAGGTAGTAGTAGCCACGGTTTGTGCTGATGATTTAATGTTTAAGTTGTGATTCCATCCCTTTTATGCCTTTTTTGGCTCTTTATTGCCTGATTATACATGACATTTGCTGATTTCATGTTTTTTTATATATAGCATGTGTAGCTTTTATTGTCGCTTCATTTCTTGTGCAGTTTCAAACTACATTAATGCCCAGCGATGTGATTGACTAAAGTTAGTCCTGTACTGTGAAACTCTTCAGTGTTGACCTGCTAATTTACGTAAAACCGTCCACTTCACGCAATTCTGTGCAAACATTCTGGTGCAGTTTGATGTGGTTTCAAAGTCGGTTCGTAGATATAACTTGTGCAATTGAAAGTCCATTTTCTGTACAAAGAAGAGAAAAGACTGGGCTTGGTTCAATTGGAAAAAATGATCAGGGGATGTGTTTGTTTATCTTGGCTTTCAACCTTCCCTTGTGTACATACAGAACAATCTCTTTGTTTTTAATCTTAACTCATGCACAAAACTGTCGATAGCGCGGTGAAAGCCTTGATTCATGGGTAGATTGTTGGTTATCGTTAGCCAAATTAATAGGTGTAGTATATCATCTGCTACTTGTAAAATGGTTAATACCCACCAGTGTTTTAGGTATTTATTGTATTTGGAATTGACATTCATTCATCTTAAAGATTTTCTTTGTGATTTAAAAAAAATCCAAGAATGATAATGGAACGGCATGAGGAAGTGATGAAAGATTTGGAGCCTGTAACGATGACTTCACACATGTGACCAAGCCAACTTCACTTTGTCAAGTGAATAACTTTTATTTGCTATTTGAAGGCAAGTGAGTATTAACTTGGCCCTGAATAATTCAGATCAGTCCATGATAAGAATGCGAAGGAGTCAGTATATTCCAATGCATATAAATATTTCAATGCTGCATACTGCTATTTAATGGCAGTAAATTTAGTGATTGATCTTTTTGGTATATTTTGCTAACCTTGGTGCATGTTTACACTCTGAGTAGGATTCTAACACAATATTTCCATAGTCGCCAAACTGGTAAAACCTGACAGTGACCAAACAATAACTCCTATGGAGGGATTGTTGCAAACCTAAAAAGCAATTACGCTATGTGCAGACATCCATATTCCTATGTGCGCCACTTTCAATCATTATCCGCAGGATTTTTTTGCTGAAGCTAGGCCTAATGGGAACCAGTGTGCTGGACTTTACAACTGTAAGCATTCCACCACGGAACATTATCTCACTAAATTGAAACATTTTAATGTTGGGTTTTTGCCAAATTAATAAGCAGCTTTCTCTCGTCACTCTTTCAGTTAACCCAGTTGTTAGTTGAACTGGAAACTACGCACTGTTCTTTCATATCTAAAAATATTAACTGTTGACCTCAGTAACTTAGAGACGTCATTGCATTTTAACCAAACAAAGAAGTTTCTCTTAGATACCAGATTATTTACTTAGGTTTAAAATTAGGATCGGGGAAACGTGTTTCATGGGAACATCCTTTCATTGCGATTGCACTGTGCCAAAGTGCTCCTTCAGTTTTATAAAAACTACAACCAGTTAATTTTGACAATTTTGCACTTATGTAAACGTTTTGAAACCTGTTATTTTGGATTGTTGTAGGAAGACTTTTATTTTACAATACAGTACTGTATTTCACGTGACCTTTTGACTGTTTTGTGAATAACCTCTACAACCAGCTCCTAAAACTAAAGGGCGACCAAAAAGTCTTGATACCGCTACAATATCTGATAAGTCTTAAAGATATTATCGGTCCATTTTTCCATTCAGGCCTGTGCCACCATGTTTGAAGATCGTGGCTGATCCACAATTTGGTACAACCTCTCCTTTCTCTCTCTGTATCGCTTGATATCTGTCTATCGAGCATTTATCTAGTTGCCTTTTAAATTCTTCAACTGAACCTGAATTAGAATTGGAGGTATCGACCCTTAGAAGACCCTTAGTACCTCGTGCAACCTGTAGCTGACTCCCAAGCGTAAGCAGAACAGCTTTGGAGATGTAGAGAATAATTCAGAATAATTCAGTGTTTCATTTACATTTATCAAGTGTAATTTATAATAATAATATTCCTTGCAATTGATAGAGCAACATCCCGTCGTTGAGATATCTCAAAGCTCTTCACAGATTATATTGTGTTGTGAATTGACAGTGTATTTTGTGGGTGAAATTCCACACAGCAATGTCCCACAAACAATCGTAGATTGTGTGACCAATTTTTTTTGAGGGCTTGTTAGCCCCAGAAAATGATCCTGCAGTCGACGAACAACCAGGTTCCTCATTACAGCTAGGTAAACAGAGGCATGTAAGGAAACCTGCCTAAGGTTTCATTCAACCTAGAAATTGAGGCTGGGTCCACTTGTTTGCAAGGTGAGTACAATGCGGTGGTAACCACTGCGCTATGGGACTCTACCCTGACCTAAATTTATCTCACTAACTATATTGTCTTCCCAGAGTAACATCTTAAATGTAAATAGATTACAGCCTCCTGATTTTCTAATGACACAATGCATGAACCATACTGACCCTTATGGTAGACTTCAGTAACAGCAACAACAAAATTACATTTGTATAGTGCCTTTCATGTCGGAAGGACGTCCCAAGGCGCTGGACAGTCAGTGTTTCAAACCTGAGCAGGATCGGAGAGGGTGGGAAGTGAGAGGTGATGGGAGTGACCAATGGGACTGTCGAAGAGGAGGGTCTTGAGGCGGGATTTGAAAGAGGCTAGGCAGGGGGGCGAGGCAGAGGGATTGTGGGATGGAATTCCAGATGTTGGGGCCGAATGTTGGGGCCGAAGTTGCTGCAGTTGGATGGGTGAGGCCATGGAGGACTTTAAAGGTGAGGACTAGGATGTTGAATTGAATCCTCTGGGTGATGGGGAGCCAATGGAGTTGGGTGAGAATGGGGGAGATGGGGTCACGGAGCTTGGTGCGGGAGAGGACATGGGCTGCAGAGTTCTGGATGATCTGCAGCCTATGGAGGGAGGAGTTGGGAAGATCGACAAGCGGGCGTAATCGAGCCTGGATGTGATGAAGCCATGAATGAGTTTCAGTGGCCTGAGGGGTGAGGTAGTGGCGGAGTCGGGCAATGTTGTGGAGGCAGGCAATGTTGCGGAGGTGAGGCAAGGCAGAGCGGGACATGACTTGGATGTGGAGGAGAAAAAGCAGTTGAGGATCGAACAGGACACCTCAGTTCTGACTGGCTTGGTGAGGTGGAGTGTGCAACCATGGAGCTTGATGCTGCCAGTGCCTGAGGTATGAAGATGCAAGCAAATCAGGAGTGCCTTGTTCTTATTGACATTTAACTAGAAAGTTAGCTCTCATCCAGGACTTAATGTCTGGCAGGCACTCTGTCAGGACAGCAGTGGTCCTGGAATCGAGAATCGAAGCAGAAAGATAGAGTTGGGTGTCGTCCACATTCACGTGGAAGTTGACTCCATGTCTGCGGATGATGTCACCAAGGGGGATATTGAAAAGTAGGGTGCAAGGACAGAGCCCTGGGGAACGCCACAGGTGACAGTGCGGGGGCTGGAGGAGAAGCCGTTGGTGGCGACAAAGTGGAGACAGTGAGAGAGGTAAGAGGCAAACTAGGCGAGGGCAGGTCCATGAAGATTGAGCTAGTAGGAGAGGTGATGTTGGAGGATGGAGTAGTCGACACTGTTGAAGGCAGCAATGAGGTCAAGGAGGACAAGGAAGCAGAGAGAGCCCTGATCACAGATGTTTAAAATGTTATTAGAGACTGACCAGGGCTCTCACCGTGCTATGGGCAGCTCGGAAGCTGGATTGGAGGGGTTCAAAGAGGGAATGATGAGAAATGGGCCAATGCCTTAATCTGATGTTATAAAACATAAAAAATACAACGTTCACAATCACTTATATTTTACAGTAAATTCTGTCATACGCTTCAAGATCTTCTGATGTGAAAGGTGGCATATAAAACTTAAGGATTATTATTAACACTTATCATAGTCTCCTTTATTCAATATGATTAGTCACAAGTGTCCAGAAACTTTGGGTGTCAGCAGGCAGCAATACTGAGACATTGCTGGGACAAGGAGAGGAGCCAGCTATTGGTGTCTCTATGTGGCTTCTTTTAAGTTAGACTGAAATCCTCCTCAAGGAAGGACACTGAACCACCAGTAAGATTAACACATCTGGGACGACTTAAACTTGCTTGTTCTTGACAAGCACATATCTTGTTCATCTGAAGCCATAATGATTTTAAATTCTTCATTTTTAAAGCTTAGACTGGCTTACTATTACTCACCGAGCAAATGAATTTCAGGGTTTGAACTACATTTTTGACTAAAGTTATGTATGTCTCCTTGGAGTTGAGGTTTATTTGTGTTGAGAACGTGCATCGCTGAAAATGTACATGGTACCCACCTCTTTCTGTCAGAAGATATAATATCTTTTGATTGAGCTTTATTGTTCGGATCTAAGGATATTTACCAATTTAAGTAGTTTGTTATTGAGGTAACAAAATGTTTGCTGTACTCGTTGCAAAGCAACACATTGCTAAATAAGTACTGGAATGAATTTCTTTGTTATTCTTTAAGTGGTTATAAGCCAAAGTAAAGACTTACTCTTTAAAAGTTGTCAGCTTGGCTCTATTGATAGCGCATTTGACGACAGTAAAACCTTGATAATCTGACATTCCGGAAGCTGGCAACTCCCTAAAACAACAACGACAAAATTACATTTGTACAGTGCCTTTCACATCGGGAGGATGTCCCAAGGCACTGGACAGTCAATGCTTCAGACCCGAGCTGGGATCGGGAACTGGGAGGGTGGAGGGAAAGGAGGGGAATTGGGCTGACCGATGGGAACATTGAAGAGGAGCCAACAACCGCTCTGTTTGCTGAATGCAGGCTTGCGTGTGTCTATCTTCTCTAGACCACCAGCAGTGTCCCTCAGATTCTACGCTCCCAACCTCTGGAACTCTCTTTATCTACCCTTCCTGCTCGGGTCCAAATGCCTGACTGTCCAGGATATCCTCCTGACGTGAAAAGTGTTATACAAATGAAATTTGTTGCCGCAACACCTCTCAATCTTTTTATACATCATACGTCCTGCTTTTAAAACATAACTCTTTAACCGAACCTATTGTCACTTCCCTCTCTCCATTTCTCCCGTGCGCATTGTCCGACCCCACCTTTGTAAAGAGCTCCCAAGATTTTATCCTGTGTGACGAGACATGCAAGAGTCCTGAGTTCCTTTCCTGGCAGGGTGAAATTGTTGGCTAAGTTTCCTTACTCTACACATCTTTGTTTACCTAGCAATAAGTAAGAACCTTTTTAGTCGATTGGCGGATCATTTATCCAGGCGGATTAATTCATTCAAAGAAAATATTGAACATTTAATCTACAACTGTTTGTAGGACACTGCTGTGCGCAATTGGCTACCGGGTTTCACCCACAAAATGTACAGTCAGTTCACTTTACAGTATATTCTGAGAAGGGCTTTTTGACATTGCAAAGATGTGATAAAGCGCTGTATGAAATGCATGGATTATTATTGTTAACTTGCTGTCTTATTAATACTCCTGTAATAAAGTGGATGTTGCTTTTCTTTGTGTTGAAGAGCTCAATTACACCCCTGTCTTATCTTGCTAACAATGGAAGCCTTTTGTGCATCAATACAAAAATAGAGACTTGTGTGGATCTAATTGGAAGTTTTCATTATTATGAATGAAAAATGGGAATGTTCAGGCGTTTAGTTTTCAAAATACAAAATTTCTTAAAACACCTCGTTGAATTGAGTTTTGGCCAATATTTATCTAATTCCCAATTGTATCTGCTGATGCAAGGGAATTGACAAAATTGGTCCAGGCATATTGTTCAGTATGGGGAAGGGCTCAAATAAAAGAAGAGGCTAGTTAAACATTTCAAAAGGAGGTCAGTCAGAATGTTTCACACAATGGACAGTTCACTTGTGGAATAAATTACCAAGGAGGATAATTGAAGTGAATGGTATTCATGTGTTCAAGAGTTCAAGAGGCAACTAATTGTAATTCAGAAAGAGTAGGACATTGTAAGAAGATTGTTAAACTTGGTTGAGATCAATGAAAATAATTGGCTTATTGGATATAAAGGTCTTGTCTTGCTCTTAAAATCATTGTTAGGTTCAATAACATTAATTCTCTGTATGCTGACCAACAGATTTTCTCCCGATTGTGTTGCTAAGATTGGTGATTCCAGCAAGGGAAATCGTTTGTAAAGAACAAATGGCAGGGGTACAAAAAGAAAACAATTTGCTGTACTGACTGCTCACCAGTGTTATTAACAGTAATAACACTTGTGAGCAATCAATGCAGCAAATAAGGGTTTCACATTGCCGCCCTTTAAGATGAAAGCCAAATAAATAGTATATTGAAAATAATTTTGATTTATAATCTATGAGCATTTATTTTCTGTTGAAGGCCATCTGCTCTGTGTAGCTTCCTTTCAATAAAAAACAAAATCCAGTTCTAAGTTTAGTGCGATTCATTATTGTTTGTCAGCGGGACTCAGTTGGTAGCACTCTCACCTCTGACTCAGAATGTTATAAGTCCAAGCCTCACATCGGGATTTTGAACTCTGTCTAAACTGACACTTCAACGTAGTGCTGGGGGAGCGGTAATTGTCGGAGATACCGTCTGTCAGATGAGAAATGAAAGTGAAGTTTGTGTGCCCGCCGGTTCAACTGGACATTGAAATTCCTGTGGTACTATTTGAAAAGAGAAGAGGTTTCTCCTGGTGTCATGGCCAACAATGCCCCAAATAAAATTGGACAACACAGTTGCGTTGTGGGGCATTATGGCAGATAAATTGGCTGCCACATTCACCTACAAACTGCTCCACTTTGTGCTACATCAAATGTAAGGTGGGTGGTGGTGGTCGCGTGGGGGTTGGTGGGGTGCGTTGTGTAGCAGAAAACATTTCTTGTAATTGTAGCTACTGGTGACCCCTAATGGCTCAATGATGCTACTCCACGTGAAGGGCTCGATGTAAATGCAAATTGTTGTTAACTGTTTCAGAGATATAGTTACCAGTTTTTGTCACCAGATGGTGATGGACCAAATAATGCAGCTGGCTAAGGGTGATTTAGTTATTTATTGGTTGGAATTCTTTAAGGAAAACATGGGTTTGTTTGTTCAACAGCCAAAGAGCCAAACATTTTTTTAAAAAACTCATTTTGTTTTTAGTTTGCATGTATCGCCACCAGCTCTACATGTTGTGACCTGAGCTGGTGATGAATGGTTGATCCTGATTTCTCTAGAAGAGTTGAGGCCTGGCTCCAAGTAAGTAGAAAGCCTGCATATTGACATTTATATTCACTGTATAGACAGAACAAAACTGCAAATAGTGCTGGGAAGTACAGAAGATACTACAGTACAAGAGTAAGATTCTCGCTGGGTATAGATTTACTCTCTGTCGCATCTTAGAGTGCTTGAATTTGGAAAATTCTTAAATGTAGCCTGAAATTTTAAGTACTATAGAAAAACGACTCCATGGTTAATACTGAATTCAACAATTTGCCAAATTCTGGATAATAATAATCCTTACATTTAATATTTTTGATATAGCGCTTTTCACATCTTATCGACATCCCAAAGCATCGATAAGATGGATATCTCCAAAGTACTGTAAAGAGTAAATGTAGACCAGCCTTTTTGAGATGCGATCAATATGCGTCCGCCTGCGAGATTTTGGTGGTCGTACAAGAACAAAGTGCTACTTGTTCACGTTACCCCTTGTAACTGTTAAACCGATTACAACTGGCCCAACAATTCTAAGCCCTAATACTCATTTTTTATGAACATCTCAAATGGTTTTTATTTATTTGTGTTGTTCATTTCTTTGTGTTCTGAATCGTCTCACAATATTTTCTGTTAACTAACCGATTTACTGTTTATTCTGATTGTTTGGGATTAGAAACAGTAACAGTGCAAGTTGCAGGTTAAGGTGGCTGAACCTTCTGAAGTCTGAGACACCAGGAAACACAACAGTTGTTTCTATAAACCTGTATCACCGCTGTATGGGCGCACCCAACAGTGTCACTGATATTCACAGCATTTTATCCTCGAAAATCCGTGAATGTTATTTGCCACACAAATTTGTGAAGATTTGGGTCCAATTAGATATTGCGTCTGAACTGAAATCTCAAGGTTACATGATATACAGAGGTTTTCATGGAGGACGCAATGCTTTACTGAGGTGCCTTTGCCAGTGACTATGTGGTGATGAGGATTTTAGACCCCCAGCATCGTGCTTCTGTGGTTGGAGATTGCTCAGATGACCCAGATGTTACAAATTGTTTGCAACAAGAGCTGGTGGAGTTTTCAGACTCAAACAAATAAGAAACAAAAAGGGTTTTACAACTCTAATGGCTCCTTTACCTAATACTAATACTGTGACCCCTCAGTTGGATGTTTCCATCATATCAATTTACTGTGATAGCACTTTCAGAAAGAACTTGTTGCTGAATGACCACCCTGATTAATGACTGTCCTGATCACTTTGCCTCAAGGCAGAGTTTAAATACAAAAGCTAATCCGAAATGCATTAGTTAGTAGATAATGCACTTTTAACATTTTTATTATCTGAAATTATAATGCCTGAGAGCATTTCTATTTTACAGGGGGATAATTTAATGGTAAGCATGCCCTTAACGACCACCTAAAAGAAATTCTGAAAAGCCAATTAAACTTTAAGTGGAGATGTCACTAATGACTGCATCATGTGTGGTGCTAGTTTCCTCTGATTCCCCCATTGATCAGGTGAAATTACTGAACTAAAACTTCAGTGCCCTGGTACTTAAAGATTATGGCATTGCATGCAATGTGAAAGGCTTTAATAAAAACATTTGCTGGAAAGGAGCATTTAATAAAACATTAGATTCTCAAATGGGGCATGATATCAACTAACATACTGTATCATATAGATGTACGATAAATGAATTCTTTGTGTCTGTTGTAATAGAAGAAAGTGTAGACTAGACTGCCTTTCCATAGTGGAGGTGGCATTTCCATGACAGGACTGGGTGACTCCCAAGAGTAATAGATGCTATGAATAAAAAAAATGACTTGGAGGCTGAATGAAAGGAAGCTTTTTATTTTGGTCAGCTGGTGCCTGACATAGGAGGAAACCCATCACTATGTTTAACAGCATCCAAATCTACATATGTACATATGCCAGCTTTGCATTGTCCTGTGACTGAGGTGGAATGTGGACTCGCTTCTTGGTTGGGCAACCCTGGCTTGGCTAATTCTGGAAAGTATTAAGTGCAGTTGGCAAGAACCAAAACTTGGAGACCCCAGAGCGCACATTGGGGTGGAGCTGGAATTTAACCAGCGAAAACCATATAGTTTCTATTGAAATCACTGCCTGGCAAGCTTCCAGCTGTTTATCCAGCTAGGACTGCCCTCCCATTCAGGCTTTGCCTTGAAGGGTTCACAAGAGTTTCGCCCACAAATATACAGTCGGTTTTCCTGCTCTCCTTCGCCCTACCCCAACCCCTCCCCTTGTTATCTTTCTCCCCTTTTTCCCCTAATCCCACTTCAATGACTGTTTGTGGGACACTGCTGTATGCAATTTGGCTGCTGCGTTTCGCCGACAAATATACAGTCAGTTTTCCTATTCTTTTTCATCCTGCCCCAACCCCTACCCCTTGTCCCTATCCAACTGTACAGCGCCTTGGGTTGTCCTCTCGATGTGAAAGGTGCTATATAAATGTAAGTTTTGATTAATTGAGTTGAGCAGAAAGAAACCTGTCCTCAGTGACTGATCTGCCCCTCAATGTTCCACCGATGAACCAGGGCTGGCTGATCTATCATCAGCAGTGCCCTGGAGTAGAGTTGAGCTAGTTGGATAGGGAACCAGAATACAAACACTGACACAGAGCGTCGACTCAATTCTCACATTCCGTTACCAAGTATGTCACGTTGGACCCCGCTTTCCCCCCTTCCCCAGGAGGATGGTCATTTAAAGGAAGTCAAGGTGTCAGGCCAGGATGGAAAGCCCACATGAGTACTTAAGGAAATGGTACTTGTCTGGCTGGTCCATTTAATAACTGCTCACATTTATATCAAGAAATTCATGTAACAAAAATGCTTTTCAAAACATTGTGGATTAAAATAAAGCAAAATGGTTATACCAACAAATGTACCAGCAACATTCCACAAACAACTATGACACAAGTTGGCAATTAATTCAAACAATTAATTTGGGGATAAATTTGGATTGGGAGGGGAATATAATGCAGGTGAACTGGGAGAAAGACTCCATGTATCTTTGATAACAGCAATGGTAGGGCAATCTCTTTATGTCCCTTGGCATCATAAGGTTGATGGAGGCTAAATTTAACAACAAATCAAAGAACGGAACAGTCATCTAACAATGAAAAGTGAGGTATAACAACAACAACAACAACAATTTACATTTATAGAGCGCCTTTCACGTCAGGAGGACGTCCCAAGGCGCTGAACAAGAGGCGTGTGACCCGAGCTGGGAGGGGAGTGTTTGGGAAGGGGTGAAACACGAAGGGGAGGTAAAAGAGTTCGGGGTGGAACAAAAGGCACGATCGAAGAGGAAAGTCTTCAAACCGGCCTTGAAAGAGGAAAGGGAAGAGGCAAAACGGAGGGATTGAGGGATGGCATTCCATAAGGTGGGAGCGGAGAAACTGAAGGCCCGGCCTCCGATGGTGGGGCGGTTCGGGCGGGGGGCTTGGAGCAGGCCAAGTCCTGTTGAACGGAGGGTCCGCGTGGGCGTGTAGGGGGAGAATAGATTGGTTAGGTAGGATGGGGCAAGGCCGTGCAAGGCCTTGTAGGTGAGGACGAGGATCTTAAATTCGATCCTCTGGAGAATGGGGAGCCAGTGGAGACGGGCGAGGGTGGGGGTTATGTGGTCACAGAGGCGGGTGCGGGATAGTACACGGGCTGCAGAGTTTTGGATGGCCTGCAGCCTATGAATGGAGGAACTGGGGAGGCCGATTAGGAGAAAATTTCCGTAATCCAGCCGTGAGGTGATGTAAGCGTGCACAAGTGTTTCGGCAGCGCGGGGGGTAAGATAGTTGCGGAACCTGGCAATGTTGCGCAGATGGAAATAGGCGGTGCCGGTCAAGGCGCGGATGTGGGGGAGGAAGGAAAGTTTTTGATCGAACATGATGCCGAGGTTCCTGATTGGCTTTGTGAGGTGGAGAGTGCAGCCTTGGATATTGAGGCTGGCAGCGCCCGATGTGCGGAGGCGCTGGCTTGAGCCAATCAGGAGGGCCTCGGTCTTATTCACGTTCAATTGCAAAAAGTTGTCCCTCGTCCACGATTCGATGTCGGACAGACATGCTGTCAGAACATCGATCGTCTGGGGGTTGAGGGATGAGGCAGAAAGGTACAACTGGGTGTCATCCGCATACATGTGGAAATTTACCCCATGTCTGCGGATGACGTCGCCCAGAGGGAGCGTGTAAAGGGTGAAAAGAAGGGGACCGAGGACAGAGCCCTGAGGGACGCCGTGGGAAACTGTGCGGGGGTTTGAAGAAAAGCCATTGGAAGAAACGAAATGTAAACGATGGATCAAATAAGAATGGAACCATTCAAGGACTGTGCCTTGAAGGTTGAGGTGGGAGGAAAGACGTTGAAGGAGGATGGTGTGATCGACTGTGTCGAACGCAGCAGACAGGTCAAGGAGGACGAGGAGGCAGAGGGAGCCCTGGTCACAGGCGGTTAGGATGTCATTTGTGACCTTAACCAGGGCAGTTTCTGTGCTGTGGATAGGGCGGAAACCTGATTGGAGGGGTTCAAGAAGTGAGTGATTTGAAAGGAAAGAGCGGAGCTGGGAGGCAACCACTCTTTCAAGGACCTTGGATAGAAACGGGAGGTTGGAGATGGGTCGATAACTTGATGGTTGCGACGCATCAAGGGAGGGTTTCTTCAGGATAGGGGTGATGGTGGCTGTTTTAAGGGAGGTAGGGACGGTTCCTGAGGAGAGGGAAAGGTTAATGGTGTCAGAAATGAGCGGGGCTAACAAATGGAGCTGGGTGCGGAGGAGGGGGGTGGGGATGGGGTCCAATGAGCACGTGGTGGGTTTCATGGAGGTGATTGTTTTTGTGACTAAAAGCGGGGTGGTGGGGTTTAAAGTGTGAAATGGGGGGTGAGTAGGGGTTGAGGTAGCTGATGAGGGCGCGGAGGTGGAGGAGTGGTGGGGGGAGGAAACCGCAGAGCGGATTTTCTCAATTTTGGACTCGAGGAAATCCAGCATCTCCTCGCAACGAACGTTTGAGGAGAGGATCTGCAAGGTGAGGCGGGGGGGGCGGAGGAGCTGGTTGGTGGTGGCGAAGAGGAGGCGGTGGTTGTCCTTCGCTTCCAGGATTATCCTGGAGTAGAAGGCTGATTTGGCGGTGGCTAGGGCGGAGCGGTAAAATTTGATGCGGTCCAGCCAGATTTGCCGGTGGACCGTGAGGCCGGATTTGAGCCAGGTGCGTTCAACTGCTCTCACTTGGCTTTTGAGGGAACGGAGGTGAGATGTGTACCACGGTGATGATCGGGAATGGGAGACGGTTTTGGAGGTGAGGGGGGCCAGGGTGTCAAGGGTAGTGGAGAGGGTGTTGTGGAGGGCGGTGGAGGCGGAGGATGGGTCTGTACAAAAAGAATGCCATTGTGGGAGGAGGTCGGAGGTTTCTAGGGCAGAGGTGAAAGTTTGAGGGGGAGTCTTCTTCCAGGGCCGGTAGAAGATGGTGGTGGGTTTGGAAGTGGAGGGGGGAGGGATAGAGGTGTTGCAGGAAATTAAAAAATGGTCAGAAATGGCATTGTCTGTGATGGTGACGCCAGAGACGTTGAGGCCTCGGGTGATCACTAGATCGAGAGGATGGCTGTGGGTGGCAGTGTTGATATGAAGGGAGAAATTGAAGACGAAAGTAAAGAGGAAAATTCAGAGGAAATGGGGCAGGAGGGGGTGAAATGGAGGTTGAAATCGCCAAGAATAATAAGGCGATCAGAGGAGGCACAAAGGGAAGTTAAAAGTGAAGAAAAGTCTGAAATGAAAGTGGGGGAGGGTTTGGGGGGGCGATAAACTAGTAGGATTTTGAAAGAACTGTGGGAGGAGTGAGAAAGGGTGAGTTGTTCAAAAGAGGGGAAGGAGCCGGAGGAGTAGGGGGATAGGGCGAGGGATGTCTTTGAGATGAGGGCCACGCCACCGCCACGACGGTTGGGTCGAGGAGCATGGTGGAATGTGTAGTTGGGTGGTGTGGCTTCAACAAGGGGGAAAGTGTCGCCTGGGGTGATCCAAGTCTCCGTCAGGGCCATGATGTCAACGTTCTCACCGAGGATGAGATCGTTGATGGCCAGGGCCTTGTTGCAGACAGAGCGGACATTTTGGAGGCCGATGCGGAAAAAGCAGTTGGCCGAGGGGTGTGAGGGGGGGCTGGGATGGTCGGCGGGGAGGGGGGGGGATCTGAATAAGGGAGGAGAGGTTGACCCCCCGGGTTTGTGTCCGGTGGGGCTGACGGTGATGGTGGGGGGCAGGGCACTTGGTGTGGCTGCTGTTGGACACTCAGCGCCGAGTGCCACGGTGAGCCCGACGGAGGATTCCAATACTGGAACAGAGGGAAGCGGTGGGAGGGTCGAGCAGGGACAGTAGGCGAGGAGGGCGAAGAGAGAGAAGGGTAGAGAAAAAATAACGGAGAGGGGGGGTTGGGGGGAAAAGCTTGAATAGGGGGAGGGAAGCTCGGGTCGTGGCGGCAGCCATATTGCGCACGCGGGAGACGAGGAGCGAGGGTCAATGGGGCGGCATCATCCCAAGGGATATGAGGCCGCGGCTGGGGGATGCAGAGGCGCTGCGGTCTGAAGCCTGACCGGGGCTGCGGCCGAGGCTGGGGTTGTGGGTTTTAGGGCCGGTTGCCGGGGCTGCGTGTGTCCGGGCTATGGGTCGCCGCGTCGAGGCTGGAGCCGGGACCAGGGCCGTGAGTCTCGTGGCTGTGGGTCTTGGAGCCGGGGCTGTGTGTCACGGAGCTGGAGCCGGGGGTGTGGGTTCTGGGGATGTGGCTGTGGCTGTGGCTGGGTCTGGGGCCGGGGGTCCTGGGACTGTGGCCGGAGCCGGGGCTGTGAGTCTCGGGGCTGGAGCCAAGTCTGTGGCTGTGGGTCTTGGGGCTGGGGATGGTGCCGGGGCTGCGGGTCGAAGGGCTGTGGGTCAGGTCAGGTCGAGCAATCTCTGCCATATGCTCTTAATGCTCTTACTGCACAGAGACAGAGACAGCTCTAGACCCGTGTGTCCCTCTCGCCGCCATTTTCCCCAACCTGTATAGAATGCTGTTATATAGCAAACTGAAGACTTATTGAGAACGAAAGTGATTCCTGGGGTTTGGAGAACTATTCGCAATGCCTTCTGTGCTTAATGAGCAATAGACTGGAGGCAATATCAAAGTTGACCTGACGATCTGGTAACTCCCTAGTCTGGTCATAAATGGCGAACCAGCTCTAACTCTCTGCTTAAATAGCTCTCAGATACAGCACTGCGTTGCCTTGGTCTACTGTGATTTGGCCTAACTGGAAGCATAATTTTAAAGTAAAAATTCAAAACGTAGTTGAAACAACAACGACAACAAAATGACATTTGTATAGCACCTTTTACGTCGGGAGGACGTTCCAAGGCGCTGGACAGTCAAGTGTTTCAGAATGCTGTTTACAGTGACTGGACATTGCTTAAATGATCATTTGGCAGTTAAGACTGCTTCAATTTCATTGTATTCTGCATAAGTTTCTTTGAGTTTAAGTCATCCATAACATTGTCAGGAATATTGCACAATTAGTCATCAAAACGATTCAATAAGCTATAAAGGATTGTTTTCTGAGCAGTTTGAATAAATGGCACCTGACTTTGTAGAATTGTAAACTGTGTTGTCCTTAGAATGAGTTTGACAAGGAGTAGTGGTGTTTTGATATCTGGTAATGGTTCCAACAGATGAATACCGAAAGAGTAGCTGTTAATAAATCTGACTGCCTAGTTGTTTATAGGTTTTCCATTGGCAGTAATGCATAGAATGATTGGTAGATATCTGTGCATTTGATCACATCAAAATGAGTTGGTGTGAAGTGCAGTGACGTGTTATGCAAGTAATCATAGTGGAATCCTGTAGCTGTGGAGTCCTGTAGCTCAGTGGTTAGAGCACTCGCCTTACAAGCGTAAGACCTATGTTTGAATCCAGCCAGGTCAGGGTGAAACCTTGGGCAAGTTTCCTTACTCTACATGCCTAATAATAATCCCTCCAAAAAGCATAATAATAGAATTGGTCATTTCAATCCACTACTGTTTGTGGGACACTGCTGTACGCAATTGGCTGTTGCATAAATATACAGTCAATTCACTTTACAGTATATTCTGTGAAGCGCTTTGAGACATCTCGGAGACGTGAAAAGCGCTATATCAAATGCAAGGATTATTATTAATTATTATAGTAGCTAATCTGTACCAGCAAAATTTACAAATGGCAAGAAAGTAAATGACCAATCAATTTCATTTCTAAATTTGGATAAGGGAGGAATTTTGATGGGATATCAGGAGACGTCCGTGTTAGTCTTTGACAAACACCTAAACTGACAGATAGGGAAATGATGGTGTATAATATTCCCTTAATTGATGGGCAATACCTAGTAATAGACATAGAACATCGGAGAGATGTGCTTTCTAGATGGTCAGACCTGCAGTTACAATCAATATAATTGAAGCTTGATCAAAATAATTTTGCTTGGAATTGTGTGATTAAAGAATAAGAGTTTTAACTGGAATATAAAACACCACATGTTAGTGAAGCACAGTTGCACATTTTCTCAATGCTACATTATAATTACACCAACAGTAATAATGTTTTGCATTCAAAATAACTTACAAATAATACAATTTATATTTAAGATGTATTGCAAATTGAATTTAGAAGTTAAACCAACTACTGTATATTGGTGCAGTTTGCTCATTGCCCTATTTTCAGTGGTGGGATTTTCTGTGCAGATATGAAATACTTTTTGTCTTGTCACTTGTGACTTAAGGATCACATTCATTGCCATTTTTGTGTGAAATCACCTGATTCACCCCTGGATATACAATTGGATCAAACAGTAATAAAAAGTAATTAGAAAACCCTTGCATTTGATATAATGCCTTATTATGTTGTTTCTCAGGATATACTGTAAAATGGTGTGACTGTATTTTGTAAATGAATACCAGAAGGTAGACAAATTTCCCACGTATCATCTTTAGAAATAACGATTTGACAGGAAAATAAAAGAGAAGTAAAGCTCTGCTCATCTTGACCTTCTCAACATCTGTGAAGTTACACAATTATTCAAATCCCCTCTAAACGGTCAGAAACATGCACAAAAAAATTCACTGTAAAATACATAATACAGTAAGTATACAGTGTAATACAGCTGATATTCAAAATTGATTGAATTCTAGGAACCTTTTATCATTGATAGCAATAGTGCAGAAGTAGTGCCAATATTAAATGCATTAAATAGAAGAAGAGATTGAAATCAATCACGATCAATGACTGAAGTAGAAATTAAAGAGAAAATAAATTAGGTGCCTCGGAAAAGTGGTGATGAGGTAGAATAAATAATAATACTATTATTATAAAGGCAAAGACAAAGAAAGCTAGTAAAAATAGAAAAACAATGAAGCATAAAGGACAAGAAACCACAGAAGTTAGGGATTTAGTCCAAATATTTTTTTTAAAAGGAGGGATTTATTAGAAGACTGTACAATCTGGTCAGGTTTAGTTTTCCTGTATGATTGTTCACCCCCACCTCACACACACACACACACTCTTCCCCCTCATTTTACTCTTGTTTATTCAATCTTTTTTTGCTTCTGATTTGTCTATTCCGCTGCCATGGATACATACTCTGTGAAGCCAGGCATCCAGTCTTGGAGTATTGGAGGTGGTGAAGGACAGTAGAGGGCAGAGTTGTCTCGAACACAGTCGTGTGTTTCTTTCTTGAAACAAACTTGTCATTTCCAAACTGTATGAATTGCACTGTGTGTGTGTGTTTGTGTCTGTTTGTATGTGTGTGTCTGTGGGTTAAACCCTTTAAGGACTAATATAGCATTTTTGAATCGAAACCAAAGCCAAATTGCACATAACTATTAATAGAATTTTACAAATGTTGTTTGAGAAAAAAACATCTGCAGTTTTGAACATTTCTGTAATTTAAGTCTTCAAAGGTGTATATGTATATAGAATATATGTTTATATGTGCATCATGCATTGTTTCATTTGTAAAGGTTCGTAAAGCAGAATTCAGCCCTATTTAGACAGAACACAAATATGTTTTACTTGCATATACTACCTTATTGTCACACATTCTGAATTATTGTGTCAAAATATTATTATAATAATCCTTGCATTTGATATAGCACTTTTCACGCCTTTTAGAGGTCTCAAAGCAGTTCACAGAATATACTGTAAAGTGAAATGACTGTACACATGTGGGTGAAACGCGGCAGCCAATTGCACATAGCAGTGGCCCACAAACAGTCGTGGATTTCAAATGACCAATTTATTATTGCTTTTTTTTGAGGGATTACAATAATAATGATACTCGCATTTGATATAGCGCTTTTCACATCATATCAACGTCCCAAAGCGCTTCTCAGAATATACTGTAAAGTGAATTGACTGTATATTTGTGGGCGAATCGCGGCAGCCAATTGCGCACAGCAGTGTCCCACACACAGTTGTGGATTGAAATAACCAATTTTATTATTGTGGGGTTTTTTTTTGGATGAATTATTGTCAGGCGTGTGGAATAAGGAAACTTGCGCAAGGTTTCACCCTGACTGAAATTGAACCCAGGTCTCACGCTTGCCAGGCGAGTGCTCTAACTACTGAACTACAGGACTCCATAAAGCAGATTATTGAGTTAAATAAAGCATGCTCCTTTCTGCAGAAAAGTCTATCTTGTCATGTGTTTTTCCACTGGGAAGAGAGAGGTGTCCCTTTTTATTAAATTACATTGGAAATTGGATCCCTTGTGAAATGTTTGCTGTGTGAAGATGACTTCTTTTTAAAATTAGGATATTAATGTAATTTTTTTTGCTGGTTTAAAATCGTAATCTCTACTGATTTCTAAAACAATTACAGTACCTTGGACATGCTTTATTTCTGATCAGTTGGAAAACCTCTCTGGTGACTGCAGTAGTGTTGTTCTTGGTCAAAGATCAGTGTTTGAGGACTCGCCTTACGAGTGAGACACCTGGGTTCTCGGTGCAATTCCAGGCAGGGTGAAGTCTTGGGCAAGTTTCTTTCCTCCACACGCCTAATAATAATCCCTACAAAAATAAATTGGTTATTTCAGTCCACAACTGTTTGTGGGACCTGCTGTGCGCAATTGCCTGTTGTATTTTACCCACACTTTACAGTATATCCTGTGAAGCGCTTTGAGACCTATAGAAGACAATGGAAGGGCTACATCAAATGCAAGGATTATTATTATTATTATATCCTCTCAGATACCCAATCGCACCTTTGACTACTTTGAAATCCAACATCCGTCCAGAGATTCAGAGGGTTGACTGATTTGAGATTCGCTAACTTTGACTCTTTGTGACTCTTGCAATCAAGACTTGTGTCACAACAGGAATGTGTTCACCCTGAAACATGTAGTAAATCAGCATTAATCTAAAGTTTTCTCCTCTTGACATCAGTGTTTGATTTTCTGGCATAGTGCTTCTGTTTGTACTCTCCATTTATCTTCCCCTTTAAAAGTGTCAACCTGACAGAAAATGTTCCCTTCCATTTTCATAAAGAGCCTTCTCGCCCACTCTCTTTCTGCTCCTAACTTCTGGCTATGCTATTAATGGTGTAATCTGTCATCGTTTAAGGAGGCATCACTGCTAATGTACCTATGTGATAGAAATTCAGGCTGTCAGCTCAAACAGTCAAATAAGATTTGCTGTCCAGTTAACTTGTCACAATGATGGACAGGTTGCATTTCTGTACACAATCTATGGATTGAGCAGAGCTCAGTCCTGGTGCATGTCAATTCCAGTGTTTCTCTGTTCAGACGAGACGGTTCAAAAAAAAGAGAGACAAATACTGTCAAAATTAGGTAGCAAAATAGAAAAGGAATTGTATCTGAGCCCAATCCTGCCCTCATCCAATGTGCATATTTCATCAAGTCATCGACAACCTTTTTCCTCTCTTGCTTTGAGGCCAGAACCCCCCCCCGCAGTGTGCCCTTGTCTAACATCAGCTAGTTCGGCACAGGCTGCCGTTTAACCTGAAAACTTAAACCCGAGTTTAAGAGTCTCAGACACTTGCTGAATAAACTTGGTGATAAATATATATATAAAAAAATAAACAAACAAACAAACAAACAAGGAGCGTTGAAAATACTTTGTCAAAAGAGAGTTTGAGTTAATTTTGAGTGTTGTTTTAATTGCTGTCAAAGTTGGCACACTCTTGGCTGTTTTAATAACATTTAGAAATTTAGACCAGTACGTCATTCAGCAGAGATCTTCTCAGCTGCTGCTTGCCTGGAGAGAGCAACATTAGTTACAGCCATTCAATATTCTTTTAAACAACCAGAAACATTTGACAGAGAGGTCAAATGAATGAATAAATGTTCAGTATTCAGTACAATAAGATTATCGCTGACTGTGTAGGGAACCACCTGACAAGATTCAAAAGATTCAAATTGTTTTGATTGGATTGGCACCTTGCAAACTAATACTACCACTAATAATAATCCTTGCTCGTGATATCGCGCTTTTCATGTCTTCTAAACGTCTCAAAGCACTTCATAGAATATAGCGTAAAGTGAATTCACTGTATGTTTATGGGAAAAATGTGGCAGCTAATTGAAATGACCAATTTATTTATTTTGTGAGGGGTTATTATTAAGCGTGTGGAGAAAGGAAAGTGCCCAAGGTTTCATCCTGCCTGGAATTGAACCCAGGTCTCTCACTTGTAAGGCGAGTGCTCTAACCACTGAGTTACAGAACTCCACTCTATTGAATACTATCCAATAATCCAAGCAGATTTCAGAGGCGAGGTTATTCTGTTTCTGCCTATACAGGGCAGTCATTAGAATCAAGGCAAGTGCTCTAATCACTGAGCTACAGGACTTCACTTGAGTCTTGCCTTGAGACTAAAAGTAGCTTCATAATCTTTAACAAATGATAACTGTCTATGATGTAAAATGTAGTATTCCTCCCTGTTCTGTATTATAATAATGTCTGGAAACACAGGCCAATGTTAAATGTTAAACATTTTCAAATGAAAAGTCAGATTTTCAAACTCTGCATTCAGCGAGATTCAGTCTGAAACTGTGCTCGTCAGGTGCCTCGGAAAATAACACACAATCCTTTCTCTAATCTCTGGAGAGACACAACTGCTGGCCTCAGCAAAGACTTGCCAGCTTTATTTCCTCCAAAAATATTAAGATCACGTGCCTAAGAGGCGTTATTTGTTGGGACAGTATACATGTAAATGCTTTCTGTAATCCGTTCTAGCTGCAGATTTTATTCCTGCATGTGTCCCTTCGTTTGGATAATTGGCAGTTTGAGTTTGCTTCACTTCACAACAGGCAGTCTGATTGTACCAAGTATTTACATGACTAAGGCTCTTATCTGTAGATGGCTCAGATGCATCCTATCAAGGGAGGGCTTTTGTTCTGATGCTAACAGGCAGAGTACTTCTGGTGGAGAACTTGTCCAAAACACTGACTGTATTGATGTCGATGTTTAAGACTCACTGCAGCCATTTCTAGTGATGGAGTGTGAGACTTTAGTTGAGCCCTTAATGCTCTCCTTTTTCCATCAACAGGAATGATGGATTGGCCCTGGAGCAGCAGGTCACCAGAATGTTACCAGGCCTAAAAGGGTTAAGTTACGAGGAACGGGTGCGTAAACCTGGATTGTATACCCTTAAATTTAGAAGGTCGATGGATAATTTGATTGAGGTATTTAAGATGATAAAGGGATTTGATAGGAGAAGCTATTTCCTCTGGAGGGGGAAATCCAAAACAAGGAGACATAGTCTTAAAATTAGAACCAGGCCATTTAAAAGTGAAATCAGGACGCATTTTTTCACTCAAATCTGGTAGAAATCTGGAATTTTCTCCCCCAAAAGGTTATGGATCCAGCCACGCCTTCAAGAGTGAGGTTAATAGATATTTGGTAGGTCAGGGTATTGAGCGATACGGGGAGAAAGCAGGAAATTGGAATTGAAAGGATTTGTAGAGGTACAGATCAGCCATGATCTAATTAAATAGTGGAACAGGCTTGAAGGGCTGAATGGCCTACTCCTGTTCCTATGTTTCTAGCAATGTGATTTCAATTTTAGGCTCATTGTGAGGCAATAAAATGATGAAATCTATGACCAAATTGTGTTTGAAATGAACCTGAATTATTGCGAAGTTCATTAGAATAGCATTGTCTTTTATTGGTTTAAAATCTTATGATGGTTGTTATTAATAATTTAATTAATCCTTGCCTTTTATGCAGTGCCTATCATGTCTGGAGAATGTCTCAAAGTACTTCATAGGACTTATTGTAATGTGTTGTGATTGTGTATTTTGTAAGGCAATTTGTACACAGCAATGTCTCACAAATAGTTGTGAAGCAAATGACCAGTTTTATGTTGGGGTTTTTTGGCCAGGATGCCAGGAGAACTCTCTTCTTGAATAATACCACCTGGACGGGCAGACGTGAGTGCTTGATGTCTCATTCGAAGGATGGTACCTCTGACAATGCAGTTCCTCCCTCTCTATTACTGCTTTGGAGTGGCTGTCTAGATTAAATCCCAAAGTGGCACATCAACTCATAACCTTTTTGAATTCATATCCATATTATGTATATTTTTGCCCACAAATATACAGTCAATTCACGTTACGGTATATTCTGTAAAGCGCTTTGAGACGTGGAGAAGATGTGAAAAGTGCTGTATCAAATGCAAGGATTATTATTATCAGCAGTTCTGACGAAGGGTTGTAGACCCGAAACGTTGACTCTTTTTCCTTTCTCCATGGATGCTGCCTGACCTGCTGAGTTTCACCAGCAACTTTTGTTTTTGTTTCAGATTCCCAGCATCTGTAATATTTTGTGTTTTGTTTTATTATTATATCCATTGGATTACAAAATTTCAATCATTGTGTACAGATTTGATCAAATCTATCAAATCTATCCTGTTGCTGCTTTGATCATATAAATCCGTCAGTCATTCATCACCATTCTGCTAATGTTTCAATTGCTGAATTTTACAAGTGGAAGAAGAATTTTAATCAAGAATTGATTTTTCTATCGTATAACATGTAACAAATTACTGCTTCACTTGGTTTCAAATCTATATTGACAATGCACCTTTAAAATTATTTTAAGAAATCACACTCTAAGAAAGGTCAATAGAATAAACTTGTTTAATCTTGCTTTGACATTGTATAATATAGTTAACTAGTCATTGGGAAGTATACCCATTACTTGAGTGCCAAGACATTTAAATGTCAAAGTTATTTAGGAATAATATGATATGTAACCGATTGGTTTAAGGTTTTGTGACCTAGTACTTTGTGATCTTGTACTTTTAAAAGTGTTTCCTGTCAGTTTGCAGCTTCATTGCACTAATCTTGATGGAGTGTTTCATATGGATCCATAAACCTGGTGTACTATATCTAGTGAAGCAGTTAATGTAATTTGAAGTTGCATTTAGCATCTCTCAGTGTCATTATCCATTGAGAGTATTTCCATTCTGTTAAAAGCTTGGATTAAGATACAGTATAAGGTATTGATTGAACTATCAGAAACTATTCAGACTGGGGCAAGTATGCAAGACAACAAATAAAATGGTTGTAAAATGGCTTATGTTATTGTATTCTACAATTTGGAAATGGACAGAGCAAGAGTAAATTACATCTGGAAGAGTCAATTATTTAATAACCTCACTCACTGCCGTACTGTAAGATACCATCAACAAGTTTGTTATGCACGCACATTTTGCTTATACGAAGTTCCAAAAATATACCCACATAAGGTCCAATAAACCAGGGCAGTGTTTAAATGAATGTTTTGCAATACTCTCCAGTAGATACCAGCAGAACAAGTATGCTATGGTAATGTTTTCATGCCTGGACTAAAAATTGAAATGTCAACTATATGAAAAGACATTAAATGAGGCTGAAAATGTTTTGTCATGAAAATGAATTTATCACGTCAATAATTGCCAGTCATCTAAATTGCACCAGTTATGCTGACAGAATTTGGCATTTGAAGTATTTCCTGTCTGACCAGAATCCTTGAGTCCCGCAGACACTGGAAATAGTGTATTATTCAATACTGTACTGTATTGCACATGTCTGAGAGTATATTTCATGTTAAGACAAGTTGTTGTAACATCATAGAGAGGGCATTACTGAGTCTGACCTGAGATTGCCTTGTTGATGATATTCAGTTTGCAAAGTAGAAAATGTTCTCTCCCCAGACATTTTGAAGAGTTCAATTTTCCTGAAATATGCATTTTACAAAGTGCTCTTGAATATGACATGTACACTATAGAGCCCCAAATACTATCTTATTCAGCTGTTAGTTGAAGTGGTTGTTAGTACATTTTGTTGCTTCTTCTCCAGCTAAATGTTTTGCTGCTGTGTGCTCTTAGAATATAGAATGGTACACAGAATGTTATAGGAAACAGACTACTCGACCCAACTAATCTGCCAGTTTTATTGCTCCACGTCAGCCTTCACCTGTTTCTTTACCCCCCTCCCATACCCTTCTGTTCCCCCCTCCCATAACCCTCTATTCCCCTCTACCAAAGCCCTGTATTACCCTCTTCCATACCCATCTACTCCCTTCTCCGAAGTGTATGATTCCAGTTTCCTCTTAAGTACACCAGCTCTTTGCTTCAGCCATGGCTTCCAGCATCGAATTCCACATTCTCAACATGCTCTGCATAAAGAAGTTCCTTCTAAACTTACTTTTAGATCTGCTAGTTCCTTTCTTATATTTATGCTCCCTTATTTTGAGCTCACAGACAAGTGGAAGTAGCATATTAAAACATCCACCTTATTGAATCAACAACAACAAAATTCCATGTGTATAGTGCCTTTCACATTGGAAGGACATTCCAAGGCGCTGGACAGTCAGTGTTTTAGACCTGAGCTGTGGTCAGAGTTGGGGAGGGTGAAGGTAACAGGTGGAAAGGGGGTGGAGGGGGTGACCGATGGCATGGTTGAAGAGGAGGGTCTTGAGGCGGGACTTGAAGGGAGTTAGGGAGGGGAAGAGACGGAGGGATTGTGGAATGGAATTCCAAAGTTTAGGGGCAGAGTAACTGAAGGCTGGATGTAATGAAGGCATAGATTCATAGATTCATAGAATTTTACGGCACAAAAGGAGGCCATTCGGCCCATCTAGTCTGTGCCGGCTCTTTGAAAAGAGCGATTCAATCCCACTGCTCTGCCCGCCCATAGCCTAATAGACCTGTTCTCCCTAAATAAAGATCTAATTCCCTTTTAAAAGTTGTTATCGAATCAGCCTCCACCACCTTTTCAGGCAATGCATTCCAGATTCGAACAACTCGCTGAGTGAAAACATTTCTCCTCAGCTCCCCTCTACTTCGCCTTGAAACTATTTTAAATCTGTGAATGAGAGTTTCAGCGGCCTGAGAGGTGAGGAATTGATGGGAGTCGAGCAATATTGTGGAGGTGAGAGAAGACAGAGCGGGTTATGGTGTGGATGTGGTGGAGAAGAGAAGTTCAGGATCGAACAAGACACCTAGGTTCCTGGCTAGCTTTGTGAGGTGGAGTGTGCATCCAGGAAGGTTGATGCGGACAGTGGCTGAGGTACAGAGTAGCTAGTGCGAGCCAATCAGCAGGCCCTCTGTCTTGTTGACATTTAACTATAGAAAGTTGGCTTTTCTCCAGGACTTGAGGTCCAAAGGCTGTCTGTCAGGACAGGATAATACACGGTTGCTTTTAGTGTCATCTTGCTGTGTACACGTGTAAGTATGATGTTTGCAGTAGAAATATATATTTTGTTGGTGCACTAATCATTTTGAGGTCTGGACAAAACTTTTCATCCACCACCAGAACCATTGGGCCCATTCTCTGGGTGGACGGAAACTCGTATACATATAATAAATACCAAGGCACGAACCACAGATCAAGTAAATTATAGTTGAGTGTATTTGACACAGTCGATCATGCCATCCTCCTCCACCGCATATCCTCCGTCATCCACCTCATTCGCCTGGTTCAAGTCCTACCTCACTATCTGCCAGCAGTACATCTCTACTAATGGCTTTTCTTCTCGATACCGCCCAATTACCAGTGGGGTACCCCATGGATCCATCCTTGGCCCTCTTCTCTTCCTTATCTACATGCTTCCTTTTGGTGATGTCATCCGTAGACATGTGATAAACTTCCACATGTATGTACATGACACTCAACTCTACTTTTCCACCTCAATTTGAGACCCCCAGTCCCCTGATGTTGTGTCAGCCTGTCTGTCAGACATCAAGAGCTGGATGAGGGCAAATTTCCTTCAGCTAAATGTTGACAAGATGGAAGCCATACTCTTTGGCTCTCGTCATCGTCTTCTATCCTATGGCTCTCACCTTCTCCACCTACCCCACTTGCCCCATAAACTCTCCAAACCTATACGTAACTTAGGTGTCAGGTTCAACCCCCAATTATCCTTCCTCCTCCGTATCCGGTCCCTCAACAGCAACGCTTTCTTCCACCTCCGATGCATCGCCCATCTCCGCCAATATCTCACCCCAGAAGCTGCTGAAACCCTGGTCATGCGTTTGTCACCTCTCGGTTGGACTATTCCAATGCCCCCTTCGCCACCATCCATAAAATCCAGGTTATTCAAAATTCCGCCGCCCGCATGCTCGCCCGAATCAAACTTCGCTCTCTGATTACCCCAGTCCTGGCCAGACTTCACTGGCTCCCTGTCTCAGAGAGGATCAATTTCAAGATCCTCACTCTTGTATTCAAATTCCTCCATTCCTCTGCACCCTTCAACCTCTCTAACCTCCTCTCTCCTCACAACAGTACCAGTTGCCTTCACTCTACCAGGTCTGGCCTCCACCTTATCCCGCAAATCCTCCGTTCCACAGTTGGCAGCCGTGCCTTCAGCCACTACACCTCGAGGATCTGGAACTCCCTTCCTCACTCCCTTTGCCTCGCTCCCTCCTTTCCTATTTTCAGGTTACACCTAAAGACTTTTTTCGACCGCACTTTTGGTCACCTTTTTCCCCCTCCCTGCTCGGCCCTGGGATCCATTATTGTGAAGCGCTCTGAGATGCTGTCTGGCGTGGAGGGCCCTATACAAATCCAAGTTGTTGTTGTTGTGATGTGATAACTGACACTTTCTGAATGAGCATCTGAAAACCATTTAGATTTGTGTAATGGGGGTGTTAAAAGCAAGATTATTCTGTTAACACAGTGAATGACTCCATTAACAAGGGGAATGCCTGGAAAGTATTTTTAAAAAACTTACAATACTGATAGATGGAGCAGACAGGATATACTCTGTATTGTTACCCACTAATATCTGTTGAGAGAAGGTAGATTGAGGAGCTTCACCAGCCAAGCCTCTTTCCCTCCATATCTATCCACTAGGAGCATATCAAGAGCCTATTGTTTCACTTTTCCTGTGTTTTCTGCTGCAATTGAAATTGAATAAAGTGGAGCAGCATCTCAATCTATTCCCAATGTTATTTATAAAATCTACTTCAATTTAAATAATACTTCTGCCATCTAGTCTCGGAAAACACTTTCTGTTACTTGAAATAATATGAATTGCAGACAAGATTATTAAAACCAATTTGTCCAGCCATTTTTAATATTGTTACAAATAAAAAATTATTCTCCTGAACTTTTGTTGGGTATTAATTTTTTGATTTTGTAAAATAACATTATTTATTCAATATTTTATCAAAGACTAAAATAGTATTTTTTTTTAAATTAAATAATAAATAGTAAATAATAATGCATAACAATTCAATGTTCAATTTGTATACAATACCAAATTACATTTGTATCGCGCCTTTCACATCAGGAGGATTTCTCAGCATTACACTATCAATGCTGACATTATGGTCTGTTTTTATCAGGTGCTGGAGAAGTACCCAAACACACCAATGAGCCACAAGGAGATCCTGCAAGTCATCCAACGAGAGGGACTGAAGGAGATTAGGTGAGTGCTTCCAGTTCTCCTCGCAAGTGGCAATCTTGAAGGTGATTTTTGTACTGGTGAAGAAACGTATATCCACAATCAAGCAGTTTGTAGTACAGTGAGAGAGGTGAGATAGAACATAAGAACATGTGTTCAGTAAAAGTAGATTACAGGCAGCCAAGTGAGGGACTGCCAACTCTTTTGGAATGAATAGGTTGTGCTAGGAATTCACCTCATTCCAATGTGAGAGAATTCTGCACCATGTACTTGCAAAATATCAATATAATTCTAATGAATTAAGTAAATGTTGAGATTCTAATCCAAAATCATGGATTTTTTTATTGATGATTAAACCTGCTAAGATCTCATTGTCAAGACAGTATGAAATTATGATGTAGATTAATGAGTGATATGTGTTTTGCCCTCTGCTGGGCCAAGCTTGATGACAATCAAGTCGTGAAGTGATTTGTGGTGTGAATATCTCTTGTGCAGTTCTGACTCATATGGGTGCTACAAAATCCCTCTGAAGTTTTCAGATATGAACTACTGGAAGACTTGTTGAAGGCTGTTTTTATATCTCATAGAATTGGGATGCTTTCTCCTTTTCACTGCTGTCTACCAGTTTGACTTTCTTTCAAACCTAGCACTTACTTTAAACTGAAATTCATTGTGTGAACCAGGAAGTGGGAGCTATGTTCCTGAAGCATAGTTTCGCCCACTAATATACAGTTACTTTGATCCTTCCCACCCTGCTCTTGTCCTACCTAACTGTACAGCGCCTTGGGACGTCCTCTCGACGTGAAAGGCGCTATATAAATGTAAGTTTTGTTTGTTTGTTGTTTGTTTGTATCTTAATGAGTTAAGTGGTCTGAGGGATTCGCTGCTGTTACATCATCTACCTAATAGTTTTACCGTTGCATATTTTCAAAGGAATTTTTATCCCCAAAGAGTGGAGTGCCAACTATATGTTGGGTAACAGACTATATAGTACAGACTATAAGTGCCTTGGAACATCCTCTCAATGTGAAAGGAATAATATAAATATAAAGCAGGTGCATTTTTTGGAATCAATTCCATCTGGGTCTAGATTCACTGCACCCACGAGTATACAGTCAATTCACTTTACAGTTTATTCTGTGAAGTACTTTGAGACGTCTAGAAGATGTGAAAAGCGCTATATCAAATGCAAAAATTATTAATATTATTAATGTGGCATCCATCCTTTGGCCGAGTCGTTAAACCTAAGTCCCGTTTGCCTGTTCAGGTCAACGTTAAAAGATCTCAGTGGCACTATTCGAAAAGAGAAGGGTGTTCTCCCAGTGTCCTGGCCAATAATCCCCCAAAGTAAAATTGATCAGTCACTTCATGGCTGCTTGTGGGATGTTGCTATTTATAATTGTACTCTTGTGTGTTTGTCTACAAATAAACAGTACACAGCCACTTTATTTCACAGTAAATCCTGTAAAGAGCTTTGAGGGGTCCCTTCTGTGTGTAATGGCACTAAACCAATTGCAAGGATTATTATTAACATATTTATTATTTTAGAGTGTCCAGAATTTGGCAATTTGGACCTGCTTTTCTGCTGTCCCTAAGAAATACTACATTAATAAAGTAAATCTATACCTGGGTAGGATTTTTACTATATATTGTTATCCCAATTTATACCAGAGTAGCAGTGCAGTCTACAGTATACACTATTCCATTTCACCCAGACAATGTAACAGGAATTGTACATGTTCCTGGAAATTCTAAGGGTTTAGGATCATTAAATGGTGAGTTAGTGTGGTTGATGTAATCTTGACGAAGTTGACTGGATTGGCTAGATTGTTCAACGGTCTATACATGACTGAAACTTATTTTCTGTTACAACTGTATAATACAATACAATTTGCATTTATATAACGCCTTTCATGTTGGGAAGACATCTCAAAGCTCTTACTGTTTACACAAAAGAACATTAACAGAGGAAATAAAGAGAGGGAAAGCTGGTTAGATACAAGAACAGATTTCCACTGACACCTCATTGTTAAATTCTGGAGTAATTTGTACCAGCACTCTGCTATTTCTTCTTGGTAAGATGTAAGGATAGTACTATGTTTTGCTTCTGGCTACTAATTTAAAAACTGTAGGAACATAACTCCCTGAACATACAAACATAAATTTGTGATCTAATGTCATCACTATAAAAATTTTCTTCCTATCTTGTGAGATTGATTTAAGTACTAGAATCTCCCACAAAATATACTACACACTTTAGTAAATCCTGTGAAGCACTTTCAGCCAATTTTTTTTATGTGAAAGGTGCAATATATATTACATTGCTGAATGAATTTGAGCAGGATGCCATTCAGCCCATCGTATCTGTGGCTTTTTAAAGAGCTACCAAATGGACCCTGCTCTTATCTCATTGCCCTGAAAATCTTTCCTTTTCAAGATTATATATAATTTCCTTTTGAAAATAGAATTATTCTGCATAAATTTTGCATAAACTGAATCTATCACTTGCTTAAAAATACTCCTTAAAGCAAGAATTGTTTATGTTGTAAATCACATCAAATTTATATAGATTATTTTGCAGAAAATTGCCTTACTGTACAGCACAAAGTAAGCAGCAGTTTTCATAGTTAAGTTAAACAAAACTTCTGGTAGAAATTCAGGAATTACACTATAATTTTCAACTGTACTAATTTATCAGAATTCCAGTTTCTCACACTTTCTAACTCTGAGGCTCTATTTAAAAATGACTACAAATGACTTCATTGTGTATTGTGTCTGGCAGATCCCAAAATGATTAAAATTAAGTGGTGGCTCTGGCAGTGGTGTTGAGTGCCTGCCGTGGAAAATATATTCAAGAATTCTGCTTTCAAAGAGCCGTGTGTCACAAAACGACCTGTATCGGTTTCATGACCTCTTGCTAAAATCTCATGTATTTGCATGGTTTACCAACCATGTCATTGGTAAAACATGAAGTACAAAGCAGCATAATCCTTTGAGATTTTGCACCTACATCCTGCAAATTCTCAATACCTTTCAGGCAAGCAATAGCTGCCTGAGTTTCATTTGCAAGTTTTCTGCCTATTCTCACCGCCTCTTTTTCTTCCTAGATTGTGTTACAGACTTCAGGTGACGTTTAATTTGTCTGTGTTTACACTGAGGTATATTGCCTGCCTTCATCGCCATTGCAGGCAAAATTCTCATCCGTGCATTTGTCACTTCACATTTGATTTCTCCTTTAGTTCCCTAGGTCGGTTTCAAAACTCAACCCTTCACCACCTTTAGATTATACTGTATAGACTTCTTCAGCTTGTAAACTCTCCTGCACCAGGTTAATTCAGCCCCTCACCCCATCGTTTTGCCCACAAATACACAGTCGGTTTTCCTGCTATCCTTCCCCCTACCCTGACCCCTCCCCTTTCCCCCCTTTCTCCCCTAACCCCACTTCCATGACTGTTTGTGGGACCCTACTGTGTGCAATTTGGCTGCTGCGTTTCTCCCACAAATATACAGTCAATTTTCCTTCTCTCCTTCCCCGACCACTCCTCCCCTGCTCTGATCCCTACCTGACTGTTCAGCGCCTTGGGACGTCCTCCCAAAGTGAAAGGTGCAAAATAAATGTAATTATGGATTGATTGATTGATTGATTTATTGATTGATTGATCGATCTTCATCATTCCACTAGCTTGCAATTCCTCAGCAGAACAAATTAAAGATTCTCATTTTAACCTTCAAGTGCCTCCCAACTCTTGCCCCAATGCTGATCTCCTGCTGTTTCACTACTCTCGCTCACTGCCTCACCTCTGCAAACTCAGGCATGTTTTACATCTCCGCCGTTGGCAGGCAAAGTTTGATAGACTTCAGTGGTTTTCTGCCTAATGTAATGGACTAATTTCATTATGTTAAGTCTTTATACATTATTGGTTACTCCCCTCTTAAGAGTATTATGTTCTATTTTTTGGGCACTCCAAAACAGGAAGGATATCGAGGCTATGGAGCAAATATGCTAGTATGAAACCAGGGATTGGAGAGTTTACTGAAGAAACAAAGACTGGTTTCTCTAGAGGAGAGCAAGTTAGTTTCCATTCTGCTATGCTACCCTGTGTGAGGGGTGCTATATAAATGCAAGTTGTTGTTATTATTGACAAAGGGTTTTACAAGTAGTGAGGATTTAGATAACCTAAACATTGTATCTTTAAAATTCACTTGAACAAGGACGTGGGATCTAAGTTGAACATGTTGTCCGGATGATGATACCTCTCACATTAGACTCACTGCATCACAATGAGCAATGAGCTCAAATGCCAAGATTATTATAAGACATCAAGGATTGAACCTATCACCTTCAAAGGCCAGGGAGCTATCAATTTAGCCAGTTTGACATCGGAAAAGTAAATTTAAGGAAACCCGTTGATAGCTTTTTGGATTTTTTTTTAAGTTTAAAAGATCTCATTTTGTCAAGGTGATCTGTATAACTCGCTGCATAACTCCATTTGTGATTTTGTTGCTCTTGCCTTAAACCTTTCCCTGTGGAATAAAAAAAACTGCAACCAATGCATTGCTCTATATTATTTCTCGGGAAGCCCTGCTGATAAAATGTCTGGGCAGAAAATACGTGTATTGAAGCAACTGGTGGAAGTGGATGTTTTAGATGGACTTGTGTCATGGCTGATGGCTACATTTTCTTGGGAGTTTTGTCCGATCTCTTACAGACGTGAATCTTGACTTCTTTGCTGTTAAATCATGCCGATGAGAGTGAAGAATTTTTGCATCACAGCACTAAATCAGTTCTAGACAAACTGATTCCACACCTGGTTGCATCTGGCATGTGTTGTTGTGCAGTTTCCCACTGTCAGATCTTGCACAAATATGCATCTTATGGTTGAAATACAGTAAAAGCCTGTTTATCCGGCACCCTCGGGACCTGGCCGATGCCGGTTAAAGCGATTGCTGGATATTCGGCCGAAAACACAATTAAAAAAATAATAAAACAATGCATTTTTCCGGATAAATTCCAATTAATTGAATGCGAACCTTTTTTTTTGAGGTGCCGGTTATATGGAAGTTACAGGTGATTGGGTCACGGATAAACAGGTTTTTACTATACTATATTTTTGTTTTCGCTCTGTGCCCTCTATAATCAAACGGTAAAAGAAAGAACTAGTTTCAATGTACACCCTGTGCTTCCTGAAATGCAGCTGGTTCCATCGTCACCCCAGTAAAGTTATTTTCACAACAATATTTTTTTTTACATTTCTGGTAGCTGAAGAATTCTTTGCTCTAAATGGCTTCCGGCAGAGCTCAGCCAAGCATTCCGTTTGGCATATTCTCTATCCAGTTCAGCCTCCTGGCTACCTTAGAAGTCTGTTCTCAAACAGTCTTGCTACACTTTGTATTCACCAAACACAATCATGCAATTGCTGTTTCTTCGAATCAGATGTTAAACCAAGGTCCTGTCTACCTGTCCAAGTGGCCGTGAAAGATCCCATGGCACAATTCAAAAAGAGAAGGGAGTTTCTCCTGGTGTCTAGCCAACAATCTCCCAAACGATCACTCACTCCATGGCTGTGTGGGACACTGTTGTGCCAAATTGTCCATGATGTACGCTCACAAGATACACACAGTTGTATCACTTTGGGGGTATATCCTGTGAAGCGCTTTGAGATGTCTTGACAGTGTGATAAAGCACTAGATCAAATGCAAGGATCATTATTATTTCTTGATTAACAAATGGTTTTATTTTCAGGGAAAAAACATTAAAGATCTATTTCCTGTAGTATTGTTTTTAACCAGACGTTAACCACCCCCCCACAATGTTTGAGCTCAGGACTTTAACATAAATAAAGTTAACAGTCTATGTAGGCTTAAGGGGCTGAAAACCAACAGATCCCCCAGGACAGATTTAATAATAAAAAAAATCCCAGGGGAGTAAAGGAGTCAGTCACCACTGAGGTGGAATCCAAGCAAATCTTTCCAAATTCAAGAAAGGTGTCAGAAGCATACCTAGTAACAATTAACACATTAGTCTAACCTCAATAATTAGAAAACTTAGAGCGTCCATCATCCGATAGAATATGGAAGATAATTTTTATTACGATAATCTAATAAGTGACAGCTAACATGGGTTCAGAATGGTAAATACATTTGAAATAGTTTGAAGGGAAGGAAGCAGAGGGTGGTTGTGAGAGGAGCTGTGTGAAAATGGGGAGATATATCAAGAGTGGTTTGTACTGGAAAGCGTCCTGTTTCCATACTCTAAAATGCTAAGAAAAAACATTTGTACAGACCCAGTGAAACCCCCCCCCACCCCAATCGCATATCTATTCAGACCTGGCTATGATATCCCCACAGTTGAATATTCAGCCATTATTTACTGCCAGCTGGCTATTGAAGTTCAACCATTTGGGTGAGAAACGGGAGGATAGATGGCAGCTGTTGGGACACAATCCACGTGTGAGTCAATGCCTTCAGGAAAGGAAACTGGAGCGATCAGTAAATACCTGTATTGTCCCGATTCAGGTGGTCCAACCCAAACTAAACTTCATCAAATTCTAAAATAATTGCAGCTCAGGAATACTGTAGTCCCTGAATGCTACGGGCACAAGTGCGGTAAAGCAGTGAAGGCTAATAACACTGGTACTTGGTCACATTTTTAAATTATTTGCCAATTCTTTGTGTTTGTTTGGCATGATCAATTGAGAGCGGGTGTGGACAGTTTGTGCAAACTGTGTTCAGGTTAAACAAGCCGGAAAAAAAAAGGTTTATCAATTTTAAACCAAATGTAATGGAAGCCGATCTGAGGATTGATAAAATGCAATGAAATAATCCTAACTCTATTTGCTACAACGTGGTATCATGGTAAAATGTCGCTGTGTTTTAAAAGATTGTAGTTGTTCTGCAGATTAAACACTGCATTCATGGACTCTTGTCAGACTCTACAGGTTTAGGCATGTTAAGAATCAGAGAGTCTCATTGTGTTTGTTGCCAGCGCAGTAACTACTCAGCTGGGTAGGTACTGGTTCTCAAAACGAGTCTAGACACAAACCTGCCTCCTTTAATTGTAACCGCAAAAGCAAAAATGCCAGTTAAAGCTGTACCTGATTTGTTGTGAGTGAAATATTGGGACTGGGTAACATGCAAACGACAAACTCTTTAACATACATCACTGAAAGCCTTCATGGATCAAACAGGAATATTTAACCTCTGAGGTAAGGTTTTGAAAATTAGGTATTGGTAGCGTAATTATTACCTCTAATTTACAACCATTGACGAATAAGCCTCAAATTCTTGACCTTTGCTTTTCGTGTTCACTTGCTCCCGCCTCAGTTTGGCTGCTACGTCTCCACAGAAGAGGGTGGTTTGCTACAAGAGTAAGAGTGGAATGGGTAATTTTCTTTTGTACTTTTACTTCATTCCTTAGTATAGTCAGGAGGATTGTGTGAAGGCTAAGTACTGTTTTCACACAAAACAAAAACTTGCTACTTACTTGCATGTTGCATTGGTTTATTTCTCCTGGTTTTAATGTCCTGTGTTCATCATTTGCTACTTGTCTCCTTCAATTTTACTATGATTGAGCTTGTGCTTGCTGTCTGCGAAATGGAGGAGTGTGTGTTACAGGGAAGCCGTCTTAAATCCGTCTTAGCACTACCCCGGCTGCCTGTCCCAGTGTGGGGGAGGAGAGGGAGGAAAAACATTTTAGTAGCTGCCAAGAATTGCATATGTGAAAAAGGATTATATTGACATGGGGATTTGTAAAGGTTAATATGGAGGTTATTTAACTCTGGTCTAATCTCGCAGTTCGGTTCTGATACAACTGAGGAAACATTGCAGCAAAAGAGAGTCCACCCGAGAGGGTGGACATGTTTTGAGCATCAGACCTTGATTTACAACTCTCTTCCTTAGTTATGTAATTTTTATATTGGGTTTATAGGTTTTTATGTTGTATTATTACTGGGGATCACATCATCTAAAGCAAATTGAATCCATCCCAACAGTCCCTGAATATCAGTGGATTTTTTTAATGGACATTCTGTATCACCCTGTTGCAAGCATCTGCCAAGAGTTGTCAAACTTAGTTTAGTTCTTATCTGTCTAATTCATTGTTTGTACCGGGATTTAGTTTATCTCTATGGTTTACAACAACTTGTATTTACTTAACCAATGTATTGTTGGAGAGACCTGTATATTTTGTCTCTTCAGTTTAAAATAATGCAGAATTTGGGTTATACAGTAAATAGTCCTGTGTCATTGGGTGGCAACAACAACAGCAGGAAATTGCATTTGTAAAACCCCTTTGGCGTTGGGACGACGTCCCAATGCGCTGGTACGCCTTGGGACGTCCTCCCAAGACGTATCCAGATTGGACTCCAGCTCTCCAGATTATGGGAGCTGGTCGAGGAACAAAAGAATACAGCTAGGATCTGAAAGAAAGGAATAATAAGAGAATGCAGTAATACAGCTGGGGGCTAGAAAAACCAGAAAATACAGTGATGAAAGTGGGATCGTCACAAATATATTCTAGAAAGCTTTGCTTGTAGCTATATGTAAGCTAGGAATGGATTTTCGAAGATATAGCCACCACCCCCATCTTCTCAAGGCAACAAGGGATGGGTAGTGAATGTTAGAGCTGCCCCCATTGCCCACATCTTGAGAAATAGGAGATAAAACAATGCTTTTCATATCAGGAGGACATCTCAAAGTGTTTCACAAGGATATACTGATCAAGTGACTGTAATTTGTGGGCGAACACAGCAGCCGATTTGGGTACAACATTGTCACACAAACAGCCATAAAGTTTTATTTAGGGGATTGTTGACCTGGATGCTGGAAGGAACTCCCATCTCTTTTCAAATAAGACTATCGGATCTTTAACATCCACTTGGAGGCAGATGGGACTCTCAATTTAATAATAATAATCCTCACACTTGATATACCACCTTATCACATCTTTGGGACATCTCAAAGCGCTACTCAGAATACACTGGAAAGTGCAGTGACTGTCTATTTTGTGAACGATGAGACCTCCCAACAATGCAGCACATCTCCAGCATTGTATTGAAGAGTCAGCCTAGACCAGTTGTGATCAACCAAATTTTTTTTTCTTGATTGAATATTTCTTGATTAATAGCCCCACCATAAATATATTCAATAGTTACTGTTTCAATAGGAAACAAAATATTAATTTAACATACCTAGACTAGTGTGAAGGTTGTGCGGGCCACTTCTTGACACCCTCCGTTGGCTATGGATTGGCCTAGAGGTCTAGACTATGAATTCCAAGATTGAGGCTTGAACCCACATAGCCTTCTGACTCAGAGGTAAAAATGCAGCTAACTGAGCCAGGCTGACACGCGATGAGGTGTGATGTTACAGAGAATGTATTGTGTTTCTGGTTATAGCCCATCGAGATGCTTTACTGTGTGAAAGATACCATAAAAATGCAGGATGTGGTTAGTTTGTGTGTGTTTGTGTGCAGTTAATACGTGAACAGTTAATTTTTTGAATAATCTAATCCTTCGAAAGATGGCAAGCTTTGTGTGAGAAACCTTTTACATTTTATATCTTGGAACCATTTGGGGAGGTTTTTTTGGTGTGACTCATAGTTATTGTTCATCTTGATGTGTGGGCAGCCTATCTCACATTGATTGCAATTTATTGCTAGTGTCACAACTGTCAATGTTGCATGTGTCTGACAAGTTCAAATGGAATGGATAGGTTAAAAAAAAAATCTGTTTTTCTGTTCTACAAAAAAAAGCTGAGCTCCAGAGTTTGTAATGATTATTTCAGCATGTTTTATGCTAGAATCGGGGTCAGATAGCTGATTGAAGTACAATGCAAGCCAAGTATATTAATCAGCTTGAAGCCCTCTTTTCAGTGTAAAACACATTGATATTCAGTACATTTTTCTTTGTTATCCAAACTCTCACATTTGTTCTCAGAATGAACTCTGGGAGTACTGCTTTCAACTCCTAGGCAGACACTTAATTTGCGCTGATGGTATCTCTCCTGCCTAATGAGATCCCTACTAATTGGAATGCGAATGAAGAAATTGTAGCCTTGCTCACCACGAGAGGGCAATAGTTTGGAAGCAGTGTGTTCGCCAGGCCTGTGTTGAAGGGGTGACAAGTGATGGACTGGAAACAGGCGAAAGGTGTCTCATTACTTTCACGAGACGTGCACAGTTCAGTTTAGGAACATAGCTTTATTTTTACACTCTGGAAAAATAAGCAGAGCTCAATATATATATTAATGGGTTTGTAATCTGTCTTGTTTCATAAACTTCACTTCCATTACATTTCTTTGGTATTGGCAGCTCTGCTCATGTTGCTTGCTCGTCACTCATTTAGGGTTTGATTACATGTCACTGTTAAAAAGAAGCATTGTGGCTGCTTGGATTGCTTGAAGTCTCTATGGCTTATCAACTACATACTGGGTAAACTTAGTGAGCCATTGGGACTTTATACAGCTGATCTTCTTAGCTAATGCTCCTCTTGTGGTTGCTATCCAGGAGATAATGAGGCAAATTGTAGCATGCCGAGTAGCATTGCGGCTAAAATTTAACTCAAAACTAACTTGGGAATAGAACCTGCCCGTTCTGGCTTTGTGCTGCCCCATTGGGAGCTATCTGTGATTACAATTGTGCATACTCATGCACGATTGTTAATACCTGTACATTTTTTTTATTCCAAACTGTGTGTCATTCTTTCTGTAACAATTGTACACACTGCTAGGTAGTCATTTTGCCCCAGAATCAATGAGCGTTAGAGCTTGTTTGACGTTTGCGAAAAGCAATATTATTTTACATCTTCAACGTGGAATTTTATCATGGTTATTTTATCGCCCAATGCCAATCTTGTTTCTCTGTCGAGCAGGTAACTACCTTGTGACAGATGTCGTAGCAATGTACTTTAGTCAACGCTTGCATTTTTCTTGGATTAGGTTGTAACCTTTGTTCAATCTGTAGAAACCTGATTCTAATTTGACACCTTGCTCTGGTTGGCTAATGCTTTCTCTCAAGTTAGAATTTATCACTGAAATATAGCAGTTTTACTTGTGAATCACTTATTTTGTTTGCTTTCCAAATGTAAAGAGCTTTGGCCTATGTTAAGTCCAATTTCCGTAAATGTCTGCATTTGATTCGGCAACTACTACGGCCTATGTTAAACTATGCGAAGGAATGCACAGAGATCATTTGCTACCATTGAACTATCCAAGAATTTTAAGTGACTGTTTCTGAGGAGAAGATCAATCAATTCGAAGGCCCTTGATGGTTGCACACATATATACCCGGTCATAGTGGTTTGGTAGAGTTGTTTTAACACAAATTGCTTTGTGACTATACACCTCAAAGACAGTTTGAAAATTGCTTCTTGAGGCAATTCGCATAATGTAAACCAAGCAATAGAGCAGTGGTGGTCAATCCATGGCCTGCAGACCAGAAGTAGCCCCCACTGCCCCATGTTTAATTAGTAGTGTGTTTCCAAATTATCCTTGGTTCAACATGTTTTGATTTATGTCAGTGAATCCAATGTTATTCTATGCTGTAAGACAATTGATACTATTCACTACTGCTGGAAATTCTTTTGTATCATTTCAGATCAACTATAAAATTGTTTTAATAATGCACCAAAAATTCAAGTTTTTCTCAGTGGACATGAACATGCTTGTTCTTTGTCTGGTGATGTTTTTGGTTAGCTTTGACCTAATTTAGAAATGCTGAAGCCTGTTAGGATCAATACAAATGCTTTTGGAATAATGAGGAATGCATCTTGTTGAAGGTTGCTGTGACTTATGCCCACTCAATGAAAGGAATCCAGCTCCACTGGTGATATTTCCATCTTACCTTTGTAATCGCTTTTTTCCCCTCTGTGTTCGTCAGCTATTGTAGCTCTGTGGCTTGTTTCCTGGTGTTGTTGATTGGAACAGTGTGATCTTATACTAAAGATTATAGACCTCCTAGATTTCTAAAATAACAGCAATATAATAATAATGTATCTTCTGGACTTAAGGATTTACCAACTTCTGTGCTATGATTCTCAGCCATGACACATGTGAAAATCCATCACCAAACCAGACTGAGAGTTCCATGCATGCCATCTCCACATGGAAATTCCTGTGTTTAATGGAATGTACATTCTCTCTCCCTCCGTTTGCACCCAAAGTTGGTTTGTTTTCGATCAGGAAAAAGTGTAAAAAAAAAGGCTACCACTTTTACAGCACCCTATCACGTCCAAATGTCTCAAAGTGGTTCACAAATAATTACTATCAATTCTGGTGATTGTATAGACTGACAGTTTGAGATGAATGGTGTGTCATACAGGTTCAGCCAGATATGTACTGCGGGAGCACATATGGTTGGATATTGTGTGGCTTGTGCATATAATTTTGTATTAAGCATCCTGAACTATAGCTTGCCCCCTTAAGTTACTAGTTTGACCTACTTGCTCAGAGAAGTGACATTGAATGTTTCACACTGTTGGTGGAGGTTGTTGTGAAGGTGAGGTTTAGACATATTGTCAGGCTTTCAGCTTGAGTTTGCATTGTACCTGAACTGGGGGGTACCTGAGGGAATAGAGCCTGCAGCAGTCACAGATGTTAAATGGAAAATATTCTTTACCTCAGCAGTGACATATTTGACATTAGTTCAGTTAAAATTAATAGCTTTGAAAGAAACGATAGCAGTTGCAAATTGGGATGAGAGCTATTAATTTTTAAAAACATTTTATTTGCATTTCCAGGTTATAAAATTTGTTTGAACAAATCAAATTAGTGGAATCCGATTTAAAATGTCTTTTTAATAAATGTAATGTAGTGTGACATCTTTAATAAAATTAGCAGATGTATATCTTCATAATTCTATAAATGAGGTACAAGCTTATATTTTCATAGTTACTGATTTAAATATCAGTACCGAAGGGACTAATTATAGAGCACTCCAAGAAACGTGTAGAGGAAACGAAAAGTAACAACATCAGCAGGTGTGTTTTTTTTATTAAAATATATATTTCTGAAGGCTTGGTGCAAAATGTATTTATTTATACATCAATTGATTCTTTTTCCTCTATTTGTCCTTCTCCCGTTGGCATGTGTGCATTTTTATGATTACCTACATTAAACGCCAGAAGGTAAGAAATTTGATATTTGAAACCAACATCTTGGTTTCAAATAACATATTGCCACTGCTTGCATTATGAAAATGTCGTCTGTCACATCAATGAAATGAGAAGGAGCTTGAAAGCAATCATGGATCTGTCAGCTATGAAAGACGTAGGCATTAGTTTCATTATTTTGATGTATGCTGAAGTCTGTACTTGGCTTTTGGTGAATTGTGATATTCATTACCTTGTGGCTGTAAACCCAAGCACAGAGAGGCAACAATCTCACCGTTCAGGTCGTGTTGGAACGTAACTCCGGTCCTTCTTCCTACTTTGCACTGCAGGCCTTTCAGATGGCTGTAAGTTTAAACTTTATTTGTGATCTTTTAGCTTCACTCTGTTTTTCTATTGTACCTATGTTTGCTCACATTTGTTTCACATGCTGTATTATCTAGAGATGAACTCACTGTAGAGCCTTAATAAGTATGGGTATGTGGAGAGTACTTGATAGCCTTGATGTAAAGTAAATTGGTTTTAAAAGCTGCACACCCAGTGTTGGAATAATGAGTAGTCACAGTGAAAATTCTTGTTGTGGTACTGATAATTTTGGCAGGATGTTTTTTGCGCTTTTTGAAGAAAGTGGCAGATGACATTCTTCAGTCAGCTGAAAGTAGTTTAATGCTTTATTTAAATGGATCGTACAGCTTCCTTTTCCACTGACAGAATTGCTCTTCTATTTCAATCCTTCAATGTGTATTAACAAAGTTTTGAATACATGTGCTGCACAAGTCTATCTATTGTCTGTCTATTGCATAAAAAAGCAAAGCATCTTGCCAAGGCAAAGATATTCCCTTTTGGCATTTCCAGAGTATAAAGAGAATCAGTCTCCCAAGGTTGCAGTATAAAATAATAATGATCCTTACATTTTAAATTGTGGCTTTCACATCAGGAGGAAGTGTATCAAGCCTTTAACAAGATTGTACTATAAAGTTATATGGCTGTGTATTTTATAGCAAATGCAGCAGCCAATTTGCACACACAGCCTTCTGAATCACACTCAGAAGTGAAAGTGTTACCATCTGAGCCAGGCTGGTATCAGTTTGTTTTGCACTCCCTTTACCATTTCGCCATCCTTTCCTTCCAGTCCAAATTTCTTCAACTTTCTGTGTGATGAGACATTATTCACTGATCCATCCCCGCTTCATTTGTGATTCAAATTCTGTGCTTCCTTTTCTCTTGCCCAATGTTTGCTTGCACTTCAGTGTATGTTGAAAGTTAAATAACTATACAGCGCTTTCCAGTTGTGCACTCGACCATAATCTGCCAGTGAAAGACGGAACCTCTTTGCAGAATAATGGAAAACAACATAGATTGTATATGGGTTAATGGCCTTCATGAATTGCACACATTACTGCTGTACGAAGGTCCATAATGAACACTCTGGTTTACAAAGTAAATCTGACAAATGGAATGACTTGATAACTCTCAAGAGGTAAAACTAGAATTTGAGTTGTGGGTAATGCCACAAGTTGAGGGGTAAATCATGAGGTTCGATGTGTACAGTATTCTGTTTATATCATATGTTCAAACTAAAGAAAGATGTCAAAGAAGATGGCTTCAATGGTGCATGGATTTTCATTGTGATTTGGTTCCAGTACAGCTGGAGATAGTCAATGCTGCTCTGTTTGTGGCGGATTTCGAATCTTTATATCTATATCCATTTGTTAAACAAATTTTCAAATGTGAATTGTTCCAGTCGAGAATGAAAAAGCATTTGCAGTGTCCTTATCTCCTGGGAGTCAGAAGCGTTCAAAGGCCTAAAAAAAGCTATGTGTTATATGTGCTGAACTTGTGTTTCACTCACATTTTGTGTGATCAAAGAATGGTCCAAATAGAAACTTGATTTTATATTCTTTCATTGAAGTGTGTGAGAGAGAGAGATTTTATCGAGGATAATCTTGTCGTTATGAAACATTAATCATTTTATGAATAATTAAACTTTAGTAGTGTGAATTCTGCGAGTTTTCAATGTGTCATCTTAAATGTGGCAAGAGTTATCCTCAAGGCAAAGTCCAATGGATTGCTTATAGTCTGCTAATTAGCCAGGGAGAGATGTACCTTTGTTGTAGTGTATTCGGGTGTGTGATATGAAACATTTCATATATTTCAAGTATCAGCTGCCTGCAACCAAGGAATCAAATGAATCACAGCTTCTCTGAAGTGCTCTGTTCTGCCTGAATGCAGGTAGTTAAGGTTTGATGTCGGCTAATGGTGGTTCTTTTCCTTGCATGAACAAATCTGTTAATGTGGCTACTGCAGTCAAAGTGAGCAGTGTCTCTGATGGATGTTCCTGGTCATGGGCTTGAAACAACTCCTACTGGAATTCCCGTGCCTTCATTTCTCTTTTTAGGATTTCTTGCTATGGAAGCATTGCACTCCAGCAAACAAACTTGGAGCACAGCCAAAGGTGCATCGTTAGTCATTGAGAATGATTGCAGAGGCTATAACTGTGGCCTACAATTCAGTTGCGGATGTTGAAAGTTTCTAGTCTCAGCAGAAAAGCTTGTCTTCCCTGCAGTTTCTTCTTAAGGCAGTGACTCTCCAGGTTCTTGCTCTCAAATGAAGGTGACAAAACCACATCAAAATTCCTTTCTGTTCTTTGTGTTCTGACCGCTGAGCATAGATGTCAGCATTCTACGTTGATTTTTATCCCCTTTTATCTGAAATGTACCAGATTTTAAACAATTGAACAACTATTTTTTCTGTGAAGAATGAGGCCTTGGGCAACCTTGTTCAAAGAAGAACTGGGAATGTAAGCAGGGGTTAGCTAAAAGGATGTTCCAGGGTAGATCTACAGTCCTTCAACAGGATCAATTTCCACTTTCAAGAACTCCCTACAAATCTGACTCTTCAGAAGATTGAGGAAAGCTGCACTTTAGAGTAAACATGTACGCTGCTGGAAAAGATTGCTTCAAGCTGTGAACTGATGGGTCTTTGGTCTTACAGTCCTCTCATCTTTGAGTTTCCATCCCGAAGATTTTAAGCTTCTTTCGGAGCAATGACCTGTGGTGTTTGAAGTGAAGGAGAAAATTTAAATCGTCCACAACACTGCACCTTCTTATACCCCGTGGTTCAAAGGAAAACAAGGACCATCTTTGTCCTAGGTAGGAAATCTTACAAATTCTATTTTCATTTGAGTCACAATGAAAACTGTTCAGTGTGTTGAAGAATTAAGACAAATGAATCAAAGTAATGGAGGATGTTTGCCCCATATTCTGACAATCTTCTTTATTATAAAGAGCTTTCTCTGCTTTTTTCATGATCTCAGCATGTAGTCTTTCTCTCCCTTGATTGAGATTGGATGTATGTGGCCTGATATAGCAGAAAATAAAGCCTGCAGAGTTTTGAGTGAGCTTGGAGCTTCTGGAGGATATATAGCTCAGGAGGCTGGTGAGGAGAATATTGGAGAAATCTATCACTGAGGTGACGAAAGCTTGAATGAAGATTTCGGCAGCAGTGGCAATGAAGTGAGGGTATCATCGGCCAACTGGTTGATTCTAGCTGTAGAGCAGACACAGGAACAGGAATTAATGTATAATGCATCTTTCTGTGTTCTCGTGTTAAAAAATGATTACTTTTAGAAATGTGTGCAAGCAGCTCTGCTAACCAGAACACTACTGGAAGCTAGTTTCATGCTTTACAACCAGCTCAGTGCAGAAATGATTAACAAATGAAAATGAAGTTTCACATTGATGGGCCAGATGTTAATCAGAGCTGGAGACTGACATACTTGCGTGCCTGTGATATTAAATGCACTTTTGTAATGTTAGTAGAAACCTGTGCTCATCTCTGCCCTCCAATTCTCTTGATATGGAATGCAAAACACTATCCATTTTAGCGGCTTTACAATAATAGATGCAGTTAATAAACTTCAAAAATAGATGAATGCAAAGCCAGTTAACAGCAGAGCAAGTTGGCTCAGCACACAATCCACAAGTCGGAAATTATTAGACTTAACAACATTTATTTACATGGTTGGGCTATATGTTTGAGTATGAAATGCTAGAAAGCATTTATCAAATGCAGGGAAGGATATTGCTGTTGGCTGATTAGGCTAATGGATTTGGGTAAGCCAGCCATCAGAAAACATAATAACTGCTTCAATAGTGAGCTAGTTTCAATCATTTTCCAGATGAATGTTTTCAAGTTGAATCTGGTGTTTTACAAGATTAAAACATGATGAGCATTACTCACTCTTGAAATCCTTTTCAGAGGGAGAACTAGACTTTTATATTTTTTTGATAGATGTCACTGTTTATTTTGATTATACACAATATAATTCCCTTTACAATAGATTCTGTGAAGCACATTGAGATATCTCAACAATGTGATAAGATGCAATATCAAATGCAAGGATTATTATCATGACCACTAGCAGTGGCAATAGCACCCATTGCAGGCTCAGCTACAGATAGCAGCGTGGTTCTGGTTACTGCAATATAAGGCATCATCCAGGCAATACAGAGGCAAGGAGCAGCTAATCCTTCAACACTAGAGGGACCTTGCAGAAGTAACTGCAATGATTTGCCAGGAAGTGGAGTAGAGACCAGGATGTTAGCCTCGATTAAGAAATGCCCTTGGCATTTAATAGGGAGGATTATTGATATTCCAAACGAAGGTTGAGATAAAATGGGCCAAGCGGCTTCCATTATCTGAAATGCTATTGTGTTATCTCTCTCCTTTTCTACAGTAGTTCAGTGATTTCAGAGGATACTAAAAGCACTAATGTAATTTGAAATTTATTCTTAATTAGCCTTTTTATTTTTTGGGGTGGTCTACCCACAGTAAACAATTAGCTGTTGATTTCCCATGTTACTTTGTAAATCTTTTATGTTTGCTATGCATAAGCTGGTCTATTTTTTGGCATCAAATAAGTTTAGCCTCCATTACAATGGAAAGCAGAACTAATTTGTGCCTCTGCACACTTCTTTGGATGTCCACATGCACATTCTCCAGGAATTTGGTTTGTTTAATGCTTGTTTTGCTCAACGAAAATTGCCTCGTTAATGCTAACTGCTGAATACATTATGCGCTGATTAATTGCAATCTAGTCCAAATTTGAATTTGTGCTTGTGTTTCTTTTCAGATGTCATAAAATAAGCTGTGTGATGTGATGCATCATGAGAATTACTGGTGATGTGGAAGGGAGCCAGCTTCAAAATAAAACAATTGAGTGCAGATTCAAGTGCTGCTTGTTTGTATATTGGCACAAAATGAAAAGTGCCAGTCAAGTGAAGTCCAATCTAAATTCCCTGGTGTCTCAAGTAAAATTAATTAAAATGTTAATATCATATTAATTCAAGACTGCTTTGACATTCTGACACAGTATTCAGATGTGTTTCTTCACGGGGGGAAGAAATGTTCCAACTTATGTTAAACATTCCAAGCAGCCTGAATGTGTTACTTAACCTCAGTTAAAATTGTGAAGTTTATTGAAATACTTGATTGTATTTTGGGAACCGATTTCCAGGGACGATTTGCATTCACAAACCAGATCCTCTTCAGTTGGCCAGAAATTGGCAAAGAGTAGTTGGTTAGCACCACTGGCAGCAGAAAAGACTCAATGGGCCGAATAGACTCCTCCAAATTCAACATTTTCATAATTCTATTCTATAAGATTCACATGGGACAGCAACTCAAGCAGCACTGATTTTATGACCTTCCAAAATATTGTCTTTAAATGTAGGATGCAATGCTGCTGGGGCAGTTCTAAATGATTTTTTTGCAAACACCTAAGGGAAGGTCATCCACCTAGCGCTTTATTTTACTCTGTTTATGTAGCGTTTTATAATTTGGCACATTGTTGAATTCAGTTTTAACTTTGATGGTTTTTCCTGCAGTCCTTCAAAGAGCATTCAGGAAAACATTCAAAATGAAGGCTGTATTTAAGTGTTTGACAAATTATGGACAGACTGAAATGTAATATGAATCTAGTTCAGGTGGACTTTTTCTCCAACTTAGTGTGCACAATAATACTGCCTGTTTAGTTAATCATGGAAACTTATTAAATGATGTGGGTTGTCAGAGTACACTCTTGGAACTACATATCCAATATTGAAACACAGGTTTTTAGATACAGTAATTCAGACATCAATGTGCACACCACACATGTAGACTGCTATTGCAAACTACAGCACTTCCACTACTTCAACCACGAACGGGCTTCTTCTATTCTCTTGGGGGAGGAGAATGAATACAGAACAGGCATTACCCATTTGCCACTTCAAGTGAATTTAGACGTAAAGTTGCCACAAATGCCCAATTTTTTTACACTTTTTTTCACTCCTTTTTTTAGACCCACTGGAAGAAGAGCCAAGTCACAGGTAGGTCCCTTGAAAACTATCTGAAAGGTGGGCAGGAGAGAAGGGAGATGCAAGAGGGATGGGGGCCATGTTTTTCACCATTGTATTGGAGACATCACCCACATAAGAGATTTTACCCATTGAAAGTCCTAAAACTTTCTGATGTAGGTAGGTCTGTAATATAAGTGCTGTATAATTGCCAAGGCTGGCATCACTAGGACCTCACCAAACATGATTGCAAAAACAGGGGAAAAGCTGTTTTTTGCAAACCAGGGGAATGGGGCCAATTGTAGTTGGATTGCAATCAAGTGGAGGGGCCAGGTGCTCTTGGGCTCGAGGCTTCCCGTGGCTTAACCATGAGAATGGCCTGAAGCAAAGCTGGAATTCGGCGCCTGGAATGGGACAGGTGGCTCACATGCCAGTGGGACCTGAAGCAAGGCCGAATGGGCCTCGAGAAATATTGGCGCCGAGCTCGATAACCCCAACTGTGACAAGATCCAGTGCGGTGACCGAGGCCGCGCTGGGCCGTACGGAGCTCACAAGTGGCTCTCCACCCCGGCTGGTCTGAAGTGCCGTTCGCCACCATTATTGACTTCTGAATTTCCAGACTAGGATTCATTGGAACTACAACAGTCTTCGCCTCCCCTCCCTATGATGATCCACACCAGCGGGCTAACCATGCCATGCTGACCCCCGCCCAACCTCCCCTCATCTGCTCTTAGTCTCAATGTCTGCACTTTGTCTGCCGAGCTGCTTCCTCAAACTGCTCCCATTCCTGTCTTCTACTCTCCACTACTCCCGCATATCCCTCCTCTCCCACCACCTTCTCTGATTCCTGCTCGACCATTCCTACGCCTCCCTCTCCTCCATTCTTGACTCCCTTGCCCACTTACCTCCCGATCTGCTCATACATCCCTAAATAGCCATTTTCAAGTCCCACCTCAAAACCCTCCTCTTCAACTGCTCAACCCCCCCATCCCTCCACTCTCCCCGATCCTGACCCCAGCTCAGGTCTGAAACACTTACTGTTCAGCACCTTGGGATGTCCCCATCCCTCCACAATCCTGACCCCAGCTCAGGTCTGAAACACTTACTGTTCAGCACCTTGGGATGTCCTCCCGACTGGAAAGGAGCTATACAAATACCATGTTGTTGTTGTATTGGATCTGTAATAAGTGTTATAAAAACGTCGGTCATAGGGGATACTGAAAAGGAGCAAATTACGGGGATATGGGGAAACGGCAGGTAAATGGGACTGAAAGTATGTTCTTGACACAGACATGATGGGCCGAATGGCCTTCTTCTGTGCTGTAGATGTTTATGGTTCTATGAAGCCATCCACCCATTAGACTGGTCTGGGTCTAGACTAGCCTAATCAATCTAAGCTCATGTCAACAGATGCACCTCGTTCATTCCCTTTCCAGTAGTAAAAATGCACATATTGATTGCTGTAGTTATGATTTCAATTCAATAGTAATCCAATTAAATACAATTGTCTTGTGGAATCTTAAATTATTTCTGCCTGGAGTTGAAAATCACAACGATGAATGACCGACTGTTATTGAATCTTCAGAATAGATGCATATTTGTTAAGTTTAGGGAGTGTGGAGTCCCACATGTATTCTGGGAAACATCAAGTAAACTGAGTACAGTATTCCATGATCACAAAGGAAAACTACATCTGTTTCCCACAATTAAAAGAACATTTTGTACAATTCATTACAAACATAAACAACTTCAAAACACTGTAACTTTATGTAAGGAACCACTAGTGGGTGAAGAAAACCGTAACCAATGACCTCTTCGGACATGTTTTGGGAATGTGTGAAGGTTCCATTGTCATACCTTGCCATATTTATCAAAGTAATTCCTCATTTGTACAGATTGACTATCGACCTGATGGGGTTATTCTCCGCTTGCTGACAAAATTACGTTGTAAACTCCCACACAATGTTTATGTTTGCATAGAGGGTAAGTTTTAATTTCATTAAAGATAGATAACAAGGTCACTAATGTATCTGACAGTTTATGTATGGTACAGACAGAGAATTGTCCTGAGCTTTCTAGGTTGTGAGACTGCAACAATTAATTTGAAAAGCAGTTGGGAAGAGAAATGAACAATTTGAGAAATAGTGTGAGAAAGAAAACGATATTCAGTTTCAGCGTACGTTTCATTACCCATTTGCTTTATAAGCTTTATCCTGGTAAGGAAATTACACAAGCAAATCTTCTTAGCAACAGCCATATCTGCAATGCTGAATGAGGCGGATAATTGTGGTTCTACTGTGCTTGACATAAGGCATGAGGAGCCATGAGATACAATCATATTCTACTTCTGACATGAACCATAACTCTCGTGACATTTATTTGTTGGAGAGTTATAAAGTCGGGCCTTTTGTGAGAAATAAATTATGGTGCACAGCTGTTTACCATGTATCCTCTACATCTTATCTCTACTTTACAGGTTTCTCTGAGTCAATTACTAATTGCTGCCTCAACAAAATAGAAAAGAGGAAATTTAAAGAGCTGGGTAGCCAGCCAGCCAAACACAGTTTCCACAGTAACCTGGTAATTCTCTTTTGAACAGATATTTATCTCGGAATTAATTTTATCCTTACTATGGTTGGTGTTTTTTTCATTGCAGTAGGTTGGGTGATTTTGAATGATCTTGCAACGGGGATGATCAGGATAAATTCCCTACCAGTATTGCATTTGAGCAAACCGATCTTAAGAGCAGTTCATGTGATTCCCAGACTGTTGTTGAGTTGGCTTTCAGCTTTGGTCATTGAGTGAGGACGGGATTAAAATGGCTCTCCCAAACTTGTGAAATACCTTTCAGACAGTAATTTGAAGAATGGTCACTTGGCGAGGGTGGGGGCGATGGGGTCACGGAGCCTGGTGCGGGAGAGGACACGAGCTGCAGAATTTTGAATGATCTGCCGCTTGTGGAGGGAAGAGTTGGGGGAGTCATTGTCACAAGTCACAAGGAGGGAATTCCCATGGTCGAGCAATGTGGTGACAAACACATGTGTAAGGGCTTCAGTGGCCTGAGGGGTGAGGCGGAGATGTTGCACAGGTGGTGGAACTGGTCATGGCACAGATATGGGGAAGATAGGACAGTTCTGGTCAAATGGAGTGTGCTTTACAATAAATTCTGTAAAGCCCTTTGAGATGTCTAGAAGTGAAAACTGCTGTATCAAATGCAAGGATTTTAATAATTAAATACAATCTGCTGACCAACAACGTGCAATATGTGTGTGACTTGTCAGCCCCGTCTCACCTGCAGGCCTTCTCCAGCAGGGGGAGGTGTCACTTCTTGGCAAAATGTATGGAAAGACAGGTGAGGTAACCACTTACCTCAATATTCCAATGCCTGGGAACCATTTTAAGCACCAAAAGCTGGCAGTATTCTGTAAGAAACACAAACTTTGTTGTTTATTGTTCTTAAGAATTGCTACGTGTCTTATTCCCCCCCCCCCCCCCGCAACTATGGGTTGTAGAAAAAAAAAGCAAATGCTGACGTTGAGATATTTCTCGCCATTACCCTGGGAATAATGTTTTCAGCACTTTTGGAATGAACAAGCTTCAAACATTTATCACTGAAATATTTTTTCTTCAGTTTTTACTTAGAATTCATAGAAAGTTGCTCGCAGGCCATTCAGTCTATCAAGACTGCATCGGATCTCAGAGCAAGCTGTACTTTTAATCTCACTGCCTTCCCACACTGCCTTGCCCTATTGTTTAATATACCCCTTCAAGTTTCTAACTTTCATACGTGGCTCTTTTTTGCCACAAAATATACAGGCACTCCACTTCACAGTGTAGCCTGTGAAACGCTTTGAAACATCTCAATGATAAGGGGCTATAGCAAATGCAAGCATTATTATTGTTACTTCCATCTTGAAACCAACTTTTGAATGTTCTGAATTTAAATCAATGTGCGAAGTCCGCAGTCTCTCAATTTACAGACTCTTCACCACTGAATAAACAGCGTGGTCAATTTGTGCACCAGCATTTTTCACTGGGATAATATCTGATGGTGCAGAAAGCACATGAAGAACTCAAATGACAAATAAGAGTTTTTGTTCCTTTACCACATAGTTTGGGATGTACGACTCCAGAGGTTTATTCACTCACCCCAACCATCACCTACTGATTGACCAAGTGACGTTATTTTGTTTCAAAAAAAGTAATCAAATGCCACAGTCACTTTTTTTGTTTCTACATCAACGTTGTCTGCCGAGCAAAATGTGACGCAAGCTTTCTCCACCCGATGCTTTAAATATAAGTGGTGGGTGGTGTTTTCCTGGGTAATGCAACTGACCTTTATGGTAGTTTGTGCTGTCCAATTCATGTACAGAACCTACACCCATCAGCAAGTCACAGCTTTCTACTCAACTATTTCAGTCTCCAGTATGTTTTTAAGTCAAAGAGCCCCCATGCCAATGATTAGCATGCCTTTGGGCACAGACGAGAAACAGCAGGAACTTTGAACCTGTTTAACTATTTTCCGAAGGTTGATTTTCATGTGTGCTGTAGTGCCAAGTGCAGCAGTCACGCTGCAGTCACCCTTCCATTTTGCTTTCATACCTAACCAGAACAAACAGCAGGTGTGATGATGCACCTATTTCCACCTAGGAGTAACTCACGCCTCGTATTCTCCTGGCCCTCTGGTGTTACAGTGAAAATGTTGGTCCTGGCCAGATTATGTGCTTGACTCCATATTCGTTTCGGAGTTTTGACTCCTGCTTCTTGAAAGCATTCGATTTTTTCTTCAGTGATCAAATCGCATGCGAGGTAAGTAAAGCTTGGGATGGATGACTTCTTGAAGGATCTGACGTAATGTCTGTTGTATGGCAGAGGACTGATTGCTTTTCCCCCTTATTCCTCTCTCACCCCTCCCTACTGTTACACTTGTTTCAGTTCAATATAAATGTATATAGCGGGCATCAAATTGTAAAACTGACCATTCAAATAAATGCACCTCAAATTCTCTTGCTGTGCTATTTTAAAACTTTGTTCACATCTCCCCCAAAACATATGTATTGTTCCTCAGCAAAGAGGACTTCAAGCTCCAGGGCTCTGAGGGTGACAGGCCTGAGTTATTCAACAAGCACAGGGAGCTGCTCATTTTATTTTAGTTTCCCTTTCCTCTCTGTGGAAATTGAGTAGTTGCTTGAAAAATAGCAAGTTCCAAGCTGTTTTGTGATGTGTAGATGACCCAAGTTGAATGTACTGTAGGAACCTGGTTGTTAGTTGATTGGCGGATCGCTTTTCCGCCTGTAATAATTTCTTAAAAGTACATGATAATAAAATGGTCACTCAATCCACAATGTTTTGTGGGACGCTGCTGCATTATGCCCGCAAAGTACACAGTCAATTCACTTCACAGTATATTCTGTGAAGTGCTTTGAGATGCCTCAAAGGCGTTATAAGGCACTATATCAAATGCAAGGATTATTATTAATCGCAATACTGGAAAGTAGATAATCACCCCAAATGTTGTATATGCCTCTTGGTTCACCCCCTGATAACTGAACAAAACTGACTGAAAGGTTTGTAGTTGTGCGGCCACTTGATTGTTCACAGAGGTCATGCAATCTGTTTATTATTCTACTGGTGTAGTTACTTCCATAGTACAGTAAAAGCCTGTTTATCCGGTACCCTCAGGACCTGGCCAATGCCAGTGAAAGCGCGTGCTGGATGTTTGGCCGAAAACGGCAAAAAAAAAAATTTTTTTAAATATTGCACTTTTCCAGATAAATTCCGGTTAATCGAATGCGGACTTTTTTTTGATGTGCTGGTTATACGGAAGTTACGGTTGATTGGGTGCCGGATTTTACTGTATATTAATAGAATAATCTGAATGACAAGCAATTGAAAATGATATCCAACTCAAGCTGCAGTTAAGTTTTCTTCTTGAGTTCCGTTAATTGAATGAAAGATTCAAGAAATACCTGCTGGTTGGTAACATTGGTGCAGATTTCCGTCTGGTAGATTTTATGCAAATTTTCCAAATCTTTGTTTGTTAAGACCTGTAGCGTGTACAATTATTGTGAATTTTTTCCTACTTGGCATCTGACTGTCCCTGGATTCCTGATCCCTCCTCAGTTTGTGTTGGTGACCTGCCCTATCCCAGTAACAAAACTTTGCAGTGATTGTCAACAGGTCATTTCGGTGCCAAAACCAAGCACTCCAATACTGCTCTCAATCACACCTACACTTGTGCCCATGAACACTCATTATTCACATGCTGTTTAAGATTATGTGTCTAAAACAGAAGTTATAAAAGGTTTTCAAGTGATAAAATCTGTACATGAACTGTGTGGTTAAAAATGAGCAGATCAACAGTGGAATCTTTTTATACGATCCATGCTACAATAACGTATGATAGCTAGTTTCACTGTCCCTGCACAGCTGGTCATTTGATTCGCACGTGAAAAGAAAACAAAGTCGGACTTCCAGGTTATTCGGTCACCTTCCTCTGTCACTTCCCGTTTGTTGTAGAGCGGAAAGCATCCAGTGATGTTGGTAGTGACCCAATGAAAATGTACCTTTTGTGCCTGGGAAGCTAAAATAGCCATTTCTGGGTCATTTGGTCACCACAGGTACCACTTCCTGCTTTGCAGACCAGCAGTATAGCAGGAAGCGGTAATGATGGCATTCTGACGACCTGGAAGTCGGCCATTTTAGTTTGAAAGCCAGATGTGCTGGGAGCAATCAGACAACTGCGTGTGTGCACAGTGAAGGGAGGGAAAATATACAACCATGTTGTAAGCAAATGTGCGCTACGAAGAACAACATTATCACTTGACTGCATAATGTCCACACTGGGTCTTCTAATAATAATATAACAGTAGCAAAAAACAATTCGTTTCTCAGCAGATTCTCACAACAACAACAACTTAAACTTACAAAGCGCCTTTCACGTCGGGAGGACGTCCCAAGGCGCTGCACAGGAGGCGTGTGACCCGAGCTGGGAGGGGAGTGTTTGGGAAGGGGTGAAACACGTAGGGGAGGTCGAAAAGTTCGGGGGGGGAACAAAAGGCACGGTCGAAGAGGAAAGTCTTCAAACCGGCCTTGAAAGAGGAAAGGGAAGAAACAAGGCGGAAACTCGCAAAGACTTTACTGAAATGTGTACAGGTCTTCACTGGCTTTTTGATTGTGCTTCTGGTCAGCACCCCACTCCCTCTCCCCTCGTTGACGCTACACCGTGTAAAGGACGTTGTACAAATGTAAGCTGTTGTTGTACTGTGAACTGGGCTGTAGTTATATTCCTGTTGAAGGGAGTTTCTCCCAGTGTCCGAGCTAACAATCAGGTAAATAAATAGGTTGTTCACTTTATGGCTGTTGGTGGGACATTCCTGAACGCAAATATTGACTGCACCTTAGCTCACAAAAATACCAGCCACTACACAAAATTACATTTGTATAACAGTGCCTTTCACAATAAAAACGGACAATCTTTCGGCAGAATTTGAAGCTGGGGAGGGAGGGACATGCCAGAGGGATTGAGGGAGAGAGTCCCAGACGGTGGAATGGAGGGGACGAGAGACAAACAGGAGGCCAGAGGCCGGTCGAGCGGAGGCATGGGGTTGTATTGCGGGGGTGGAAGCAGGTTGAATAGGATGGGAGGTGTGAGGGTGTAAAAGCATTTGAAAACGCGGATCTGAAAGTGGATCAGTTCGGTGATTGGGAGCCAGTGAGGCCTGGTAGTACTGGCATGGTAGGGGTATGGAGTTTTGTGTGGGTGAGATCAGGGCAGCGGAGTTTTCAATTCATTGGATTTTGTGTATGGTAGAGCTGGGGACACCAGGCGAAGAGGGCATTGGAAAATTGTAAAAGGTCGTTGAGACATCTCAAAGCACTTCACAGAAATGTATGAATTGTATGTGTATTTTGTTGTTGTTGTTTATGACTATTATATCTTGTGAAGTGCTTTGAGACATCCTCCAGAAATGAAAGGTGCTATACCAAATGTAATGATTTATTATTATGACTGGCAGTATTAAGGACACCTCCAGCTTGTTGTATCAGTAGGAATGTGTCTTTGAACATTGTTTGCTTTTTGCAGATTGAATTTAAGTTCAGTAATAGCCAAGAAACAAAATGGTGTGATTTGGTTAATTAAGGCTGGAACTTTGGTGTAGATCAAAGCTGAGTTAAACTGGAAGATTTAAAGAGTACATTCTTTATGTCAGTGCTTGATTTGAAAAGCATGTTGCACAAGAGTTCTGATAGTACCTCCTGAGAAATCATTTACATAAGTTTTCAGTGCTCATGAAATACCACTGAGCAGAACTACAGTAGCTGTTATTCATAGGAGATGTAATCTGCTCTTTCAGTGATTTCATCGCTGTTAACAGTAACCCATTGAGAAACAGAATTGACTTTAAAGCATTTAGCTTCACTTTTCAGGTGTTTTCCTTTCTTTCTCCCCCCCCCCCCCCCCCTCATCCTCAACCACATTAACCAACTAAAGGGACAGACATTTACTAACATTGCAAGTCCATACTAACAAAGCTTTCTGTAGAATCATGAAAATTTACAGCACAGAAAGCCATTCCACCAATCATGATTGTGCCACGTCTAAAGAATGATTCATTTAACCATTCCCTACCCTTTCTCCTACATCCTTTTATTAATTTTCTTTTTCCATGTTCTGCTCATTTCCATTTTAAAAGCTGTTACTGATTTGACTTCACACATTATGGACTTTGACCTACCCCGCATCCTAATGAGAGAGAGAGAGAATGTTTCCCTCGTGTTGTGTCACATCAGAATCTTTCCTTTCAACCGACAACCCAGATTAAACTGCTGTAGCCTCATATCAGCAATAGAGCTAATCACACTCAAAATGTTTGCTGGTTCAAGCTGGTGTTCAACCATCTCATGGCACTATACCAAAACAAGGGAGTTTCTCAGAGTTTCCTGGCCAATAATCCTGCCGATTAAATGTTCATTCAAGGATATTAAATGCAAGGATTATTATGATGCACTTTATTTTTGCTCGTAAGACACTTCTGAGAAAGACAGCTAGCTGTTGCACATGCTTATAAAAAAACGGTCACTATACCAGCAAGCAATGATTTGCGAAGCACTTTGAGATGTTTTAATGTTATAAAAATGCAATTTCTTCCCTTTTTTTAACTTGAGATTTAAGACTGGGTGGAAAACAATTTTAGATTTCTTCTGAAAAGATCAAAAGTAAAAAGCTACCTTCCCAGAGAGCAAAGCCCATGGTGCCAGCTCCAAAACTGGAAACCATCCACCCATTCCAATTTCTCCCACATCGATGTTGCGGAAACCTCAAGCCACAAAAATCTTAACATCATTAAGAACAGCCCCCTTGTGTTCTGAAGTAAACAACACATCACAAGCAACATCCCAGCTGGATCTTGAACTATCCCCATTCCAACACCACATGCAACATCGTTTACCTTTCCAAGTCAACAACTCATCTCCAGCTCTAGCAGGGTGATCAGAGGCTACAGCAACTCTCACTCAATCGTTGGTTCACCCACTCTACATTAATGAGTAATTAGTCAAAAGTATCCAAACTGTATGAAAGAAACAGGAGTTTCAGGAGAGTCAGGAAGCAACCGTTTGTCAATCAACCCGGGAAACAGCAACATCAGAACAAGGTACAATCACAAGAACAGCAGCTTCACACTTGTGCTTCCACACAGATAATATATTTCCTGAGAGAGAGAACCTTTTTGTGGTTTTGAAACTAATATGTTGTAAAATTAAATAAAATGCTCTTTGTCGCTCCGCTTTTATCTGTTTCTTATCGTTGTGAAACTACTCAAATAATGGGGGTCAGTGTGTGGTTGAAATTTTGAGATTGCCTAAATTATTTAACACAGATATGCTGCAAATGAAATACTTCCCTCACCCCCCACCCATCACACTCTCCTTCACTAAACTGAATATCAAGTCAGGAATTTGGTTGCCAGTCAGCAGGGCCCTGGCTTTTTAACTAAACAAAAACTCATTAAAACCATAGCCCTGCTAAACATAAATCCAAAACATGATCTGGTGTTACTGAAATTGACATTCAGAATGGGATGTTTGTGGGGGGGGGGGGGGGGGGGGAGAGGGGGGAGAGAGAGAGTCCATTCAATCCTAGGTCTCAATCATTCCGTAAAAAGGGAGAAGAATTTCTCAATAAGGAAAAGTTTTGTGATGGTACTGCCTCAGGTGATCAAGGAAATGTGCAACTTATCGCAAACTGTCATCACTATGATTGAGTTACTTAGGTTATGTTCAGTTCACTTCTGTGGTAACAGATAAAATAGTCCCTGGACATGTGGAACCTTTCATCTGTTGCCACATCTTCATTTTTCTGAGAAACATTTTACTGCAGACATTTTAATACTTATGCTGATTTATTTGTTGCGTCTCATGCCAACGAGCGATATCGTTTACAAGTCGCACATCAAGTGATGGTATTAGTGACTGTCTGCCGGTGTGGCACAGAGCAGATAGGAGCCACAGGCAAGCAATGTGCTGCGTGTTTCTGGAGAATTGATTTGCATTGTTAGTGAAATTGACATGAGATTCCGAGCCATGGAGAAGGTCAGTTCCCGGTCCTACAAAAGACTCTGTTTGATTATTATTTGATTATCCAACCCAAAGTGGGAACTTGTGTTGATGCCTGATGCCGTCTTCTTCAGTGGGGCAATTGAGCTACCCCCTTCTCACCCACCACCCTCCTCCCACCCACCCACACACACACAAACATCAGACTACAGGAAGTGCAGTGAACTTTAAATAGCCAACATATTGGATATCCCTTGAGTAATATTTAGAAATGGTTGACGTATGCAAAAGGGAGTGGATAATCTTTTCAGCAGTCGAGATTGGATGATATCCTATAAACAACTCAATTATTTGTACTGCTTCCAGCAATGTGGCTCAGATCCTACTTCAAGGAGCCCTTTATAGTGGAAGTTTATGACACTCCATTAACCACAAGTTTTGATATTCAATCCGTTTGAAGAAGATAGACTAACTGATAGCAATTAATGTTAAACTCTCGTCAGCTTCATGTTGTGATCTCATTGTTCTTGACTTGGATATTGATAAGTATTCCCTTTGCTCGAGTTAGAAGTGACCAGAGAGGGTCTGTTTGATATCCTTACCCAAGTCTGTGAAGAAACTGGTGTGTTCTAAGCTGAAGGTCAGGAGTATGTTTCAGACTATTGCAAGCACGTAGGGGTGCTGAAGCCAATAGCCGTGAAATGTCGCCAACTCCTGTTTTAATATGCAACGTTGATTCCCTGCAAGGCTTTTTTTTAATCAAAGGAATTTTAATCCAAGGACCGTTAACCTACTTGTGTTGCACGTATTGATTGATGGCATTTTTTCCCTCCTAGTGGCACCTCTCCATTGGCCTGCCTGAATGCAATGCTTCACACAAATTCTAGAGGAGAAGAGGGTATTTTCTACAAGGTACCTGGTCGTATGGGAGTTTATACACTCAAGGTGAGTCTTTCCAGAAAAAGCGTGGTGGTGCTTTGCTGCTAGTGTTGTATTATCATGGGGAGGTGGGAAAAGGAGGAGAGAGAAAATGAAATTTGGTGTTTCCAACTCTGCAATCTTTAGTGATTCTGATTATTTTTTTTAAATTGCTATATTTTGGCGATATGTCAAGGTACCGTTTATCAGTGAGGAAGCATGGAGCACTTCAATCCTGTTGGTACCCAATGTCCAGATTAAATACTCGCAGTCCGAGCCCTGCGTGTTCAAGTGCAGAGTAAACCTTCTTTCACTCCTCCCTCAACAATATGTCTTTAGCCTAAACCTAGGAAATTGAAGCCCTTCTGCACCAGCGCCCATTCTTCATTTTGTACATGCTTATGACACTATCTGGTTCATATTAAACATAATTAATTGGCCTCACTTATTGTTAGCCCCATGTGTACTGGATTAAGACTGTCCAGACTCATCACCAGTAGAACCTTTACAAGCTGCGGAGGGAGGGGAGTCACCCCATCCCCACAGACTGGAATTGAACCTGGGTCTAAGGGGTGGTACCAAAGGGTGTAAACCCACTGCATTGTCCACTATTCCCGATGTTAAAACGTGCACGGTATTGAGAGCACTCAGCTGCTTCACTGGACACTGCAGTTAAAATTCATTCTGGGCTGCCATTCATTATACAGTACCACTTCACCAAGATAGTAAAGTTGCAAATCTTGACAGGCTATCTGCTGAAGGTAGAGAAATGTGATCAGGAATCAACCCTCCCTGCTTTGTTCACAAGTACTGCTGTTTGGTGAATTTCAGAGAGTAGCATTGACAATATCTATAGAAACCTCTTGATTGTTTTGTCCATCCTAATGTCCACACAAATAATGTCAATTGGGAACTTTCTGAGTGGGAGAAAGAGAGTGTAAAATTGGGTTGCCTTTTTTGTTTTTGCAATTTACATTGTGGATTTGGCTCCATTTTTCTGATGCTTTATTTATTGGTTTCAATGTTCCCAGTAACATCAGCATTCATACTGCGCCTTTTCTGTTTGCAATGAATGGGCTGTGAGTTTTTGGATAGTCCAGGATATGTTAGAGTTGAGGAACATGATTTCTGTTTCTCCAGCATTTGGATATACACAGCAGATAAAACTCCATTCTAGTACTACACTCAAGTTGCCCTGTAAAAGGTCTTGGATTCTACAGTTTCACCTGATTATTTTTATTCCGATTGCGCAACCATCTCTTCCTTAATATTAAAAAAAACTGTCATCAGAGTTCCGTGCTTGAGCTTCTTTGCGTACATCCAGAATTCCTACATCGGGTGTCAGTTTTTAATATTATCTCCTTGGCCTCAACCAGTACAATACGATACAAATAAAAAACGATATGATGGAGACTGAAGTATTGATCCGCCGCTGCTCTTGGAATCAATATTACAGTACTTTGTTTCCAGTAGTAAAAGCAAGGTACCTTATTCGTTTTTGAGAGAGAGATTTTTGAAGCAAAGAGGACTTTGACCACATGGTTTGGAGTTTCTTTGTGCCGGTCTGCTTCACATGTGAGGAGAATGCAGTGTTTCACAGTGAATATTTCCGCATATAAGTATAAATAATTTGGATGTTGAAAATCACAGGTGTTAATATATAAATATATCCAATGAATAGAACCTGCTGCATCAATCAACTCAAACTTATTTTTAGTTGATTATTCCATTTCTTATTCCATTTCTCTATTTTGCATAAAATGTCATAGTTCTTAATGAGTTGCCCCCCTTTCTCCCCCCTTTTCCAATCTGATTGTTTCCCACCTTCGCCTCCCTCTCCTCCTTACCCTCTTTTCCCCCTTTCTGCCCTGGCCCCACTTCCACGACTGTTTGTGGGATACTGCTGTGTGCAATTTGGCTGCCACGTTTTGCCCACAAATATACAGTCAATTTTGCTACTTTCCTTCCATCATCCATGACCTCCCCCCCCCCCCCCCCCCTGCTCTGGTCCCAAACTAGGGACGTTGTTGTATTCTGTGAAGCGCTTGAGACGTCGATAAGATGTTGAAAGCGCTATATAAACGTAAGGATTATTATTATGAGTTAACTATGAAATAAAATAGAAAAACAATTTGGCACACTTGATGTGTGCCTGGAGACCTTCCTCTTCAACAGTGCCTATGGCCGCCTTCCCCCTCCCCCTGCCTCGGCATCAGGCTACGCCATTGTTAAGCACTCTGGGACACTTCCCAGCCCGGAAAGCGCATGTTGTTGTATCTTATTTTATTTTCAGGTGCCCAATATGACACCAGGAAAGCGGTTTTGTGGCAATCACATGTAGCTACAAATATAGTTCAATCAATCTGAAGGTCGATTCGATTAGAATAAAATTAAAGACGTAACTTTTATCTTTTACAACATTGGTTTAGGCCAAAATGTCAGCAAGTGTATTTGTGTTGATAATTATATTTTTTGCGGGGAAGGAGCACATGTCCTAGAATTCCTCTTTCCTGGGAATGAATTGATCTTCCTGATCTTCTGCTGCCCCACGCCCTTCGGAAATGATAAAATGTACTTTCTCACTTTAGGAAAGCTCACCATACCAGTGTTGGTGGGGTGGTGGGTGGGGGGGGGGGGAGAACAGCAATTGTGCTATCCTCACCTCTACTGTACATAGAACTTCACCCATGTTGAATTAAAGGCACAGCTGCTTTTTATTTCATCTACCATGTTGTTCAGCATTCGCCAGCAAAGAGGATTGATGACTGACTCTTCTATTGCTGTGTTTGTTCAGTAAATGCAACAACGACAGCAGTATTGTGTAATAGAGAAGCCGTCTTGCTGTGAGCTATATTATAAACCATGTCTGCCCCAATTAGACTTGGTGAAAGACAAATTGTGTTTACCTTTTCTGTCTATTGAAGTTCATATTCAGTCCTTATCCAATTAATTTTCACAGCCATGCTCGTTTATTCTCTAACAGATAAGAATTGCAGTCAGCTGGAGTCTGACCATTAAATTGCATGAGTCCATGAAATCAAGAGTAGAAAGAGACTGATTGTTTGGTTCATCTTTGTAACGAGAACTTTGAATCATTGTTTTTTTAAAAAAACAAATAGAGGATTCAAAACACAGTTCTTTATGTTATGATGTACATCATATTGGCTGTTCTTCAAAGAGTTATATTAACAATTAATTTTTTTAAATTATTATTATTCAATAATAGCAACTAAATCTATGAAATAAACAGTAGAACAAAGATGGGAACAAAACTGATAGTGAATAACAACAAGATTAATATAACAGAACTGCACTGTGTCATTGTTATCATCGGCATCGTATTTACATATAACTGCAGTGGATTGAAACTCAGGTAATATGGTGGCTATAGTGATTTTATTCCACCTCCAACCAAGTATAAGTTACCACAAGTAGTTCCATGTCTGTTAGATTCTGTCCTATCGGAAGTGTAGCCCATACATAGGACAATAGAGATTCACAGCACAGGAGAAAGACAGTCAGCCCATCATGTCAAAATACATAACATGGTCAGAGCAGTAGATGCCCTATACCTGTGTGGACCACATGTGCACTATAGAGGAATACCTCAAGCTTGATAACTGGAATGCATCACCTTGCCACAAGCACAGCCAGGCTCACCAGATGGTGAGATTGTAGGAAGTGATAGCCATCAGATAGTATTACATTTTTGGAGTCTCAACTGAGGTGGATACAGTGCAGAAGTATTAGTTGTTGAAGATTCAGGTTGAACAGACGAGATTATTCCTGCGTCGTTGAGGTCTCTGGGTTGTGTTCCCATTTCTCCCGTAGGTCACCTGAGAGATCTCACTCAGCAGGAGAAAGTCAGGAACATATTGCAGAGACGTGTGTGGGGGGAGGAGGGCTGGAATTGTGTAAATATGTTTCTCTAGGAGTACACTCATTGATGTTTTTCTCTAGAGGTAAGGTGAGGGGATCTAAAGGAATTTGGTGCATTTGTAAATAAGTAAAATCCCAATGTGGAATGTGGCCCTCCTTTTTTAGCAACTAGAGGAAAATTATTTGGGACCTGGTCATAAATTGACCAAGATTTATAATGCCATAGATTTGCAACCTCTCGAGATCGGAAGCCTCCAAGAGCATTGGGGATCTGCCAGCATGGAAAAAGAGGAGAGACTCCCATAGGATCCCCAGTGCGGCTCTGTCCATAGCAAATGCTACAATAGAATGTCTTTTTGCTCTATTTGCTCCCAACTCGAGTTTGGAGAAGAGAAGTACAGTATGTGCAAAGGAATGGGAAGACAGATGACTGTGGCTTCCCTCTGCCCAACCACATGTTCCAGGGCGCTGAGGTTTTCCAGGATATGACTGCTTTATGCTGAGCTGCCTTATAATAATCTTTGAAGTTGGGAAGAAATAAACCATCTTTCTGTAAAGGGAATTGGTAGGACTTCAATCAAATCGTGTTTTTTTAAAGCAGGCCGCTGAGGGTGAATTTCCTATTAAGGAGTTTCAATCGCTGAGCAGATATATGAGAGAATCTAACATGGATACAGGAGATGGGCAGGATACTTGTTCTAACTGCACTGGCACATCCAAGAAGGAGCTAAGTAATCTATTGCATTTTGAAAGAGAAAACAGGCGGTGTTTAGAGGGGGCCATAATTCATAAGTATTGCTTGGTCTAGGGCTAAGCAATAAGACAATTATTTCAAATTTATTCTGAACAATATTAGGAGCTAAGCCTTCCATCTTGTGTTTGTATCCAGGAAGATTCGCTGGTAATCCCAGGAACTCTATTCCCCGCATCCCTCCCCTCTTTCAAGGTATATCTCAAAACATCTTTGACCATGCTTTCGGTCATCTTGGAGTCCTGTAGCTCAGTGGTTAGAGCACTCACCTTGCAAGCAAGAGGCCTATGTTTGATTCCTAGCAGGGCGAAACATTGGGCAGGTTTCCTTACTCCACACACCTCTGTTTACCTCGCAGTAAGTAGGAACCAGGTCATTCGGCTACAAAATATAGTCAATTCACTTTACAGTATATTCTGAGAAGCACTTTGCTATGTCTCGAAGATGTGATGAGGTGCTATATCAAATGCAAGGATTATTATTATATGGCCACTTTTCACCTCCCTCAGTTCCTACCCTCAGTTCTCGTGCTCAGACAATGTCAAGAGTTTAGGATGAACTCCCAACGTAAAAAGCACTAGACAGGATAAATATATATTGTATTGTTTTCTGGTAAATTGCTGCAAGTTCTTGTGGAGGTATTATTTATATGGAGAGAAGAGATATCTTATGAGCTACTCACCTTTAATGTGTGAGTCCCTTCTGATTCAAGAAGCCAAGAGCTCAATGGGGAATGAGAGAAGTTGGTTATTTTAAAAACAGAATTTGCCGTGCTGAGAAATGCACAAATTATAATATTGTCATTGTCGTATTTCCTTTTTATCGGCTCTGGTCATACAAGAGAAAGATAGTTTTGATTATTCTATCAATCATGAGCTAGCCCAGCATTCTATAAGACAGAAACAATGGTCTTATTGTTTGTGTTTTGACAAAATCCCACTTGCCATGCACTGGAATTGGAAAGAAACTTTATCTTTAATAAAAATCAGCCAACAGTAAGTGTTTCTTACTATCGCATCCCACTCTTTCGTTCACTGCTGATTTTTCTCACGGGAAAAACAAATTGCAAAGGCAGAGCTACGGACTGCAGTAACATAGCTTCTCCCTTTGGTTCCTCAGAAGGATGTCCCAGATGGAATGAAGGATCTATCCAAGATGTGGGATGACAGCAGCGACAGCCAATCAGACTCGCAGAGCACAGAGAGCATCGAGAGAAAGGAAAGGAAGAAAAGTAGGTGGAACTGGAAATGCAAATGAAAAACTTGAAATATGACGTTAAACCTTGTTTAGTTAGCCATATCTCTTGGAATGAGTGAACTGGCTCAGAGTCCTTCACTCAGATTGATAACCTCAATTAACACTCAATTATAACCTGCCTGATTCAGTCTCGATATACACAATGAGAATCGGCTCTGGATTTCTAGATTAGGTAACTCTGTTGACATTACCATAGTGATGTCCTACCACTTTCTGATGTGGCTAAGTCCAACCGCAACCATGCGGTGGACTTGAAGGTATTTCTCTCTGATGCTCAAAAGGGACTTGATGTTGCAATTTCAGAACTCTCAATCCGAACAGACAAAGGCGTAAAGCAAAGGCATTCAAATTTTTACATGGTGGAGTAGGAAGAGCAGAGCTCTACATTTCATCTGTTGTCCCCCATAGCAAAATACAAGTGGACACCCAGAGGGTGCCTTCATCACTGTTATTAATCATTCTGACCTCCTGTCACTTTACGATCTTCTCCCACCCAATCTCTGCAATCTTCTCCACTCTATCCTCCTGCTCATGTTCTCCACTCATGCAAACCTTTGCAGCGAGCAGCTTCTCCTGTAACAGGTTGCATCCGTCCATAAATTCCATCCTCATGAGGTTCTACTGATTCCCATATAAACACAGAATGTCACAAGGAACGCAAAGCAGGTCAGGTAGTATTCATGGATGCTGGGATTTGCCAGCTATTGGGAATCTACTGAGTCCTAATGACTTTAGATCCTCACACTGATCTTCAGATTCCCTTCTCCACGTTGCCACCCCCTTATCTGTCATCTCCTGCATTCATATTCTGCTGCCTGCAGCCTTCGTTCCTCTGACTCTGGTCTCCAGATTGTTCCTCACTCCTTTCACCCCATCGTTGGTGATGGAGCCTTGAGCTACGATGTCGCTCTCTGGAATTCTCTTCCTACTTTCAAAACTCTTAAGAAATTGATCTTGCAGGCCCCACTTTAGCCCTTCATGGAGCCTCTACCTTGCTCCCGCCTCACCTCCAAAACCCACCTTAAGACCTACTTTTTTAACTGCACTTTCAGCAACTTTTTCTCCCCCTGCCCTCAGTTCGCATCCGAGTTCAGGCGCCAGTCGGCTTTGTGAACCAATTCAAGGCATCCTCTCAATGTGAAAGTCGTTATATAAATGTTAATAATGATTGTGAAAAAAAACCTCACAAATTCCCTTCCTCCTTGCTCAGTGATGCCCATCATCACTGTAAACCTAATCAAGGTGTTCATTCTACCTGAAAGGCACTATGTATTTGCAAGTTGTTGTTGACATTAACTTATGTGAAGCTAGAACGGCAGTACAATTTAGCATGGCTCAGATCACTAAACCACTGATTTATTAATGGGACAAACGTTAGACCTTTTCCCTACCTTCCACTTATCACTGACCCATTCTGGGCAGGTAATTTGGTCTGCTGACAGTGATGTATTGTGACTTCTTATCGCCCAGTGTCTTCTGTGTCACCAGCTTGCCTTAGCAGATTCTTTCTTAGAGCAGAAATACGGACCCATCTCAAAGCCCATCACTTCAGTGGAAATGTGAACTCGGACCAAAATGATAACACAATGTACTGTATACCTTGTGGTAGAGCAGGATTGGTAGCTACCAAGAAGTCTTGTTAACACTGGCTTAAAACAGCTTGAAATAGAAAACAGAAATTGAAAACTTTAAATTGTCTCTAGACCCGTTTTGTAGCATGACAATGTATCTGTGCAATCAAACATTATCCTGGCCAGACAGTCAGCAATTGGTATTTTCAGGTGTATTGATTCATTAAATAACTGAAGAAAATTTGTAATTGACTGAAACGAATGAATAAGTGTTGATATGGATAGAGTTGAGTTTTGCACATACATTTCATGCAGATCCTAGTCTGCAAAATAGTGCTGTCAATATTGCAATAGCTAACATGAGCAACACTGCAATTTTAATGATTAACTTAGTTTCCTGAACTATGGGCCCATGAATGTTATCCAGACAAGATCGGACTGGTATGTTATCGGTTTCAAATGAAACCAGCTTCATTTTCTAATTTCTGCAACTGACTAAATATTTGACAACAAAAAAAATTAAGTAAAGTATCCCTTCTGGAGTTCCAAGGAAAGTATTATTCTAAACTTTACTGTGTTCATCACGCTTGTGCTGTTGTTTTTTCCCGTGTGAATCTCCTGATTGAATCCCACTCTCCTGCTGATTCCACGTATCCTGTAATATTCCTGCCTTTTGACACATTTCATTTCATTTTCACAATATACTGTAAGGTGGGGTGACTATATTTTGTAGTCAAAGGCAGCGGCTAATGTGCACACAGCTATGTTGCACAAACAATGGTACATTGCTGCATGCATATTGGCAGGATATTATCTGATTCTCTCCCTATATGTTGCAATACCATAAAGGCGCCAAGTGACATTTACCTCTGTACTGAAAGCGGGGTCCCGAGACCTGCTTTTCTTTATCCCAGCAATTGCAGCAAGTTAATAATAATAATAATCCTTGCATTTGATATAGCGCTTTTCACATCTTATCGACGTCTCAAAGCGCTTCACAGAATATACTGCAAAGTGAATTGACTGTATATTTGTGGGCGAAACGTGGCAGCCAATTGCGCACAGCAGTGTCCCACACACAGTCGATTGAAATTACCAATTTTATTATTGTGTTTTTTTTTGAAGGATTATTATTAGGCATGTGTGTGTGTGAGTGTGTGTGTGTAGAGTAAGGAAACTTGCCCAAGGTTTCCCCCTGACCTGCTTGGATTTGAACACAGTTCTCATGCTTCTAAGGCAAGTGCTCTAACCCACTGAGCTACATTGCTCCACAGTTAGGGGAGTCGAGGGAAGGGATTCGATCCAAGAAGCTTGAGAGGAAAAGTCAGTTATAAATTAGGATATTAATAATAATCCTTGCATTTGATATAACGCTATTCACATCTTTTAGATGTCTGAAAGCACTTCACAGAATATACTGTAAAGTGAATTGACTGTATATTTGTGAAACGTGGCAGCCAATTGCACACGGCAGTGTCCCACAAACAGTCGTGGATTGAAGTGACCAAGTTATTATTGTTTTTTCTTGAAGGATTATTGTCAGGCATATGGAGTAAGGAAACCTGCCCAAGGTTTCACCCTGACCTGCCTAGAATCGAATTCACATCTGAACAATGCTTCAGCTTCTTGAAATGATTAGAAGCTATTATTTTGAAAACCAATCTCTTCTCGTTCCCATCCCCCCAAATAAGTAATTCCCCCTCTTCCCCCCCCCCCTGGCATCAACGGAATATTTTAACATTTATTTTCAAGTGTTGGACTTGGAGGAGTATTGCCGTGGAAACGTAACTTGCTTTGGTCGAAGTTGTACATTCCAGGCATCTCTCTGCTCATTGAGTGTGGTGCCTGTGCGGGGGTCTTAACATTGTTCATAATTGTTTATGAGCAACATGACGAGCTTGGGAATTTATTTAGTCACCGATCAGCCTGTGACATGTCACCAAAATAAGGAATGATGGTGCTGGGAAATTGAAGCGTTTTCCATCTAATATCCAGTGACAGCATCAAGTCTTTCCAAGTCAGCAAGGGGTAGTGCTTGTTTGCAGTGCTTAGTTTTTCTTGCGTTCCCTTAGTGATGTGCTTTGTGACCCATGCACTCGAGTTTCCCGGTCCTCGCACTCTCTCTTGTCTTTAGTCTCAGTAATTCCTGATGCGGAGCGGTGATTCACTGGGATCGGAGAGTGAAACCACTTGTTATTTGCGGACCTTATTCTAGACCTTAAAGGCATTCATCTGGTGCGTATAAACTAGGTTTAAGCCCTTTTACAGCAGTCAAGAGGCAGTAACGAGTGAAAAGTGCCTTCAAAAGAAGAAGGTATGTTAAAGAGCAGACTCTTCAAAGTACCTCAGCAGATTTGGTAAAGTAAATTAATGTTTGACTGTCTCCTGTTTTTGTTAAGGATTTTTAGAAAGTAGTCAAGTGTTATTCCTACAGTCTTCTTGTGACCTGTGATTTACTGGGTCTGGTTTGAGATATTGACAAAAGGGCTTGAAAATATAGTAGCAAATCCTGATAGTAGCTAAATATCTTGGAGGTTGACAGTGCGGCACTCTAGGATTTGTGTTCCTGGCCTAGGCTAACACGCAAGGCAGTGCTATCCTCTGGATATTATATTGTTACATCAAGGTCTTGTCGACCTGTTCAAAATTCCACAGTGCTATTCAAAAAAAGAAGTAGTTTCTCCTGGTTCCCTGCCAACGACCTCTATTACTTGATCATTCACCTCATGGTTGTTTGCTTGCGTAAAAAAAAGTCAGCACAGTTGCCAGTCGTTCCTTGTGAAGTGCTTTGTTACATTTCAAGATGTATAGTTATAAAAATACATGTATAAAAATGATTAGCCATCTTGCAACTTGTTGGAACTTAAAAGACTTTATACAACAATAAGAACTTACATTTCTATAGCACCCTTCATGTAGGATATTGTCTCAGAGCAAATCACAATTTCACAGTAACTCCCAAGCAATGGAAAAGGGGAGGGGAAGGTGATCATAGCCACAGTCAAAAAAGATTTAATGCAATCGCTTTTTTAAGGAATTTAATGATGGATGGATGGGTGGCTGGCTGGGTGGGTGGCTGGCTGGGTGGGTGGGTGGGTGGGAGTTGAGGGACGGGACAGGCAGCAGGCTTGTGTTAGCTGAGCACAATATAATAATATATAATTATTTAAAATAATTATTTTATTTAGCACGCTTCACAAAGGGTTCTGTTTCAGAGCAATTGAAATGTTTAGCACAGTTTCCAATTTCTCCATGATAGAGAACAACTCTGGGTGGATCTCATGAGAGATGCTTCAGCTGCTGGTGCAGATGGGACCAGAAATTGGCCAGAAGCAACCATGTTTTTGCCAGCAACCATTTGGATCTTTTCCTCTGCCTGAAATTGCCCAATAATATTAAATCTAAATGTGACATTCCTGCATAATATGATTTTTTAAATTTGTTTGGACGGCTAAGCATCGCTATTCAACAATAAATTATTTGCCATACTTCACAATTTCCAATCTGAGAAACCCACAAAGTTATAGAACGCACATTCCTTCCTGGGAGTACAAACCAGACTCGCCCAAACCCAGAGAATGGGATGAGACAAACCAGGGCTCTTCAGTATTGATGGAAGACAAGTCACGGGGATCTCGAAGAGGTGTATAAAATTTTAAATGGGATTGAAAAAGTTCAAGATCCTGGCCCGTACCTTCAAAGCCCTACATGGCTTTGCTTCCCCTTATCTCTACAACCTCCTAACCCCCTACCAACCTGTCTGCTCCCTCCACTCAGCGGGCTCCGACCTGCTTCACGTTCCCCGTCCGATCCACCACACCATTGGTGGGCGGGCCTTCTGCCACGGCCAGAACTCTAGCCCCCAGTCCCACCACCTTGTTTCCGACAAGACGCATCTCAAAACCCTCCTCTTCGATCATGCCTTCTGTTTCCTCCCCATCCCTTCACCATCTCCAATCCCGACCCCCAGCCTGGTTCTGAAACAGTGAGTGTCCAGGGCCTTTGGGCATCCTCCTGACGTGAAGGGTACTATACACGTGTAATTTTGTTGTTGTATATTTAGATTAATTTATTTTGGAAGCAACAAGATTGTAGAACAAGAGGACAAAGGTTTAGAGTTGTAAAAGGCAATTTTAGGACAGTCACCGTGAGGTTTTTCTTCATGCAGAGGGAAATTAATGACTAGAACATGTTGCTAGGAAAGGTATGAAGAACCCTGGACTCATTTTAAAAAGCAACTTGATCAGGGATTGTTGTTTAGGACACTGGGAGAAACTCCCTTTTCTTCTCTGTTCAGGATTTTTAAACATGTAGACCAAACCTACGGTTAATGTCTCATCCGCAGGTTAACACCTTCAACAATGCAGTGCACCTTCAGTACTGTACTTGGGTGTCATCTTAGACTATGCCACAGTTTCTCTCCAGTTCCTTTACTGGAAACTAATAAACAGTATGGCTGTCAGAGATACCCAATACTGATGTAGCCTGGACCTTTGGTTTGAGTTTGAGTACATAATGAAAAATAGCTGGAAGTATAGAAATTGATAGTATTTGTGTTAAATTGTTGTAGATTTTACAGTGGAAAAAACTTGCATCTTTTAAACCTACCATTTCTGAAGTATTTTTGGTATAGTGTTTGGTAATTCATAGTTGTAGTCAATTCTGAATGTGTTTGCTGTCCTCTGAGTACAGTAAGAAGCCCGTTTATCCGGCATCCGCGGGACCTGGCCAATGCTGGTTAAACGGCAGCGCGATTTTAAAGTCGAGCGACTAGTAGCGGCAAGCTGAAGCCCTACTCTACTAGCGGCAAACTGAAATACTGCACCTGCGCGACAGTGTGGGTTATTGGCTAGCGTTATTGGCTTGCCGCCAGTAAGGCTTTAAAGTCGTGCTCCGTTTTTTTCACCCGCTTGGCGTGCTCCAGTTTAAAAAGAATCGCTGGACTATAAACCTCAACCGCAGCATCATGGCTTCAAGCGCAGCATCTACCAGCAAAAGGTGAGAAGCGCAAGAGAATAGTTTTAACAATAAGTCCTGATACAATATTCTGTTATTATGTTATTACTTATGCATTTACAAATGCTCCACCGCTATTGTTCTGGATAAGTTCTGGTTTATCGAATGGGGACTTTTTTTTTGGTGTGCAGGTTATACGGAAGTGCCGGATAAACAGCTTCTACTGTAACATGGTAATTAACTTCCTTTCCAGTGACTTTCCGCTCTATGCTTCATAACTGTTGTTCTTTTTTAAACAAATGCTCAAAGTGATCATTAGCCTGGGTGTAACCACAACCCTGTCAACCCAGTCATCAATGGGACAGCACCATTTCTGTGTATAACTGCTCGGTACATCACTCACCAGAAACATAAATGTTTGGTTTCCCAATGAACCGTCAGATCGCATGATTCTATTTGTCCCCCGAGCCCCAGGAAATGTCTTGCATTTGAAAAATAATGATGTATTTATGAAAGAGTGGAAGTCGTTGGACAGAGAGAGAGAAAAAAAAATGACTATCAAACGAAAAAAAACACTAAAAGATTCCCTCATGTCTTTGTCTGGAGTGCGAATAATGGCACTGCCCCCAACTCAAATATTTCAGGGTGTTGTGTTTGAAGAGTGAAGGTTATAAAACATTTCCACGTTTGAAACCAGCCTGTGTTAACCCAGAAGAAATGTGGTGATGTATCTTTAAGAAAATGACTTCCTGCGGGACACTGGAACCTGTTGTTCGTGAACAGTGAGTCACAGCTGTGACTGGTTGTCGCTGGTGGTAGCTGTTGAATGTGGTATCTGGGGCACTAGGATGTAATCAGTAACAACTTGAGGCGTAAGTGTGGTTAGGGTATGTAGACAACTTCTTACTGGTTAGAAAGCTAATCTAAACATCTTAGTACTTTTTTTTCATTTATATGTGTACGTGATGTGTTGCAGGTTGAAATGATATACAGTAATCAGATATGTTCGACTCAAAGTAAGATAATGCGTGCAATACATGACAATTGCTCAGTCTGACCAGGAGTTAATTGTATAGTTGAAAACATACTGAGCCAATTTGCTTCTACATGTGGAGCAGCTTGAGTACCTGGCAATTGGTAAATTGGGAGCTGATCCTTCCCAGGGTATGTTTGCACTAAAGGTTAGTATTGAAGGAGTGGTTTTATGTTGTTCTTATCTCCCTTCCTACGAGAGAGACTCCTGACTTCATATCTGCCATGTGGTGTGCATTGTTAGTTACACTGTGACTCAATGTAAGATCAGCATTGTCATTATATCTTAGGAAAAATACATGGTGCTGTCTGGGAATAAGCAAAAATGCCATTGTGTAATCTTTATGCCAATCACCAGCAATTTTGTTTACCCAGAAAAAAAAGCGCTGATCCTTGTGGTTCAACTACAACTCTGACAATAAAAAGATATTGAAAAGCGGGGCTGAATTTCCAGTCCTTTGGGTTTGTTGGCTCCCGCTGAAGTTGTGACTGTGAGCAAAACGTGCCGGAAAATTTTCATGATAATCAACTTTGCAGGAAATCAATCAAATTCACACCAATGGCCAGAGGTATCTGGAAACTTTCAGTGAACTCTGCAGTCATTGGACCGTTTATCAGCAAATGTTTTTTAAGCCTTAAGTTAGTCATGTGATCCCCTGAGGCTGCTGTAAAACATCAACGCTACAAGAAGCCACCAGAGTCCCCTTTGTCTGTTTCCACTCTGAATGCTTGACGTTGCGACACTTGTGTTTTTGCTGTACACATTGACAAGGAGGTTACGCTGGTATCAAGGGAAGCTCCTGTACCATAAGGCACACAGAGAACAACCAACAACTAAATTACATTTGTGTAGCGCCTTTCACATCGGGTGGAAGTCCCAAGGCGCTGAGGACGTCCAAAGTGGTCTTTCATTATCTGAGCGTCTGTGTGTCTGGCAGAAGCAGGGAAGTCGAGTTAACTCATTCTAGCTTTCACCGATGCCCTCTTTGGCTGTATTTTGCATATTATAGAAAGAAAGTCGGAGAGGAAATAGGGAATGGTAAAGGAAGACTGATGAATGTTTCTCACATGTTTGTAAAAGTTATCACTTTTAATAAAAATAATATGAGCTCTCCCAGTACTAAATCCTGGTCCTCACTTTCAAAGCTATCCATGGCCTTGCTCTTCCCACTGACCTCCTAGCCCTCTGCCAACCTGCCCGCTCCCTCTGCTCAGCGAGCTCCCGCTTCACCCGCCCCACTTTTGGTAGGCAGGCCTTTCGTCATTCTGCCTCCACCATCTTGCAGTCCCCCCACCACCCCCTTACTGCACCTTAGGTCACCCTCCTTCCCTCCACATTCCCACCCAATCCCAACCCTTGTCTGGGTCTAAAACACTGTCTAGCACCTTGGAATGTCCTCTCAACGTGAAAGGCGCTACACAAATGTAATTTTGTTGTTATTATTGCATGATACAGACTAAAAGTTACTGATTAAACTCCAGGTCTGAATTAGCCAGGGCATTAGTTGGAATGTCGCAATATGCCTCAGTGCTCATATGAGGGGAAAATTTGCCAATATTCCTTCCTTTGTTGGCTGGTTAGAGACCCCTGCTGGAGTTTGTGCTATGTGGACTGAATTTGAGCTTGGTTGTAATTCTCCATACGGTTAAAAAGCCTTTGAATATTCATTGTTTGTCAAAGGTCAACTATGAATAAATGGCAAAATGCCAAAGGGAGTCCAGTGTCCACAGAGTTATGCCCACTTTGGAGGAAAATTATTTGATTCCCTTCAGCAGTGAAAAGGTGAGGATATGAAGAAAACAATTGTTCAGCAATTTACTATAATGACCCATTATCGTCTCACCAATTTAGTTTATTCTGAAAAACATTAATTACTATATAATTGGTGAAAACGTCTTACGTCAGAACAAAATTACTACCTTTGTTTGTTTAAGTTGGTGTGGTAGTCTGCTTAATAAAATCAAGACTGATTTGCACACATGTCAAGTGCACTGTTTAAATTGAACAAAGGTTAAATATTTCATTAACACACCAATGGGATTTACCACAGGCAAGCCTCAGGGAATTGCTGAGGTACATCTGCATCAGCTGAACATAGTGGGGATTGACTTTGTGTTTTTGTAGCACATCCTAATGAAAAAAATCTGATCAATAGAGAACACAGTGGCTGGCAATTTTGCCGTTTTGATCCTTGAGCTATTTGCTTTTTGGTAATTTGCATATAATCGGGCACTGTCTGTAAACTGATATCTTCAAGATTAATAAGATAAATGCACTGCATGGTACTGGGAAATGAATGCATCAAATTAAAGGTACTTTCACTCACCAACGAAGCCTCCTTTGATGTGTTGCTTGAGTATTATTTAGTTATACATGCACAATGGGAACTTAGCTGGTGTTGATATTTAAGCAACTCCTCCTGAGCCAAGGTGTTAGCCCTCATCTCTGGATCAGAAGGTTGTGTTTTGAGGGCCATTATTAATAATAATAATAATCCTTGCATTTTATGTAGAGCTGTTCACATCTTCTAGACGTCTCAAAGCGCTTCACAGAGTATACTGTAAAGTGAATTGACTGTATAATTTATGGGTGAGCGTGGCAGCAAAATTCGCACAGCAGTGTCCCACAAACAGTCGTGGATTGAAATGACCATTTTTTTTGAGGGATTATTATCAGTCATGTGGAGTAAGGAAACTTGCCCAAGGTTTCGCCCTGCCTGGAATCGAACACGGGTATCACACTTGTAAGGGCGAGTACTCTTAACCACTGAGCACATCATTAATGACTTTGAGCTCACCGTCCAGGCTGACACTCCACTGCACCATTTAATTGCTGCATTTGTCTCCTTGGGACGTCCTCCCGATGTGAAAGGAGCTCTATAAACGTAATTTTGTCGTTATCGAAGATGCTATTCTTCTGTTGAGACTTTAAATGAAGATGAAAATTGAAGAGATGCCATAACCTACCATTGCATGGCTCAGCGGGTAAAACGCCATCAAATGGTGCAGTGGCTTTCGTGGCAATGGGTGAAGTGACCATCCAATCACTTCCTTAGGCATCAAAATAATTAAGAGCAGCCGAAGTCAACCTATGTTAAATATACATATATTGTCTAATAGCAAGATACAGTACACTAATCAACTGGTATGAAGTATATTGTGGAGCTCCTGTAGCTCAGTGGTTAGAGCACTCGCCTTACAAGTGTGAAACCTGGGTTCGAATTCAGACAGGTCAGGGCAAAATCTTGGGCAAGTTTCCTTACTCCACACACCTAATAATAATCCGTCCCCAAAAAAACACAATAATAAAAATTGGTCATTTCAATCCACGACTGTTTGTGGGACGCTGCTGTGCACAATCGGCTGCCAAGTTTCGCCCACAAATATATACAGTCAATTCAATTTAGAGTATATTCTGTGAAGTGCTTTGAGACGTCGATAAGATGTCAAAAGCGCTATATCAAATGCAAGGATTATTATTTTTTTATTAAATCAAGGTCAGGTGGATATCATAAAGCTCCCCTGTCACATTTTGGAAAGAGAAGGGAATTTCTCCTGGTGTCTTGGCCAGTATTCCTCCAGAGAAATTGATGATTCATTTCACAGCTGTTTTTGGAACATTGCTATGCACAAGTTGGCTACCACATTTGCCTGTCACTTCTGAACAATCGCCTGTGGACTACAACAATTCCCTCTGTAGCATTTTGAGATGGTTTGACATTGTAAGCATTATATCAAATGCAAGCTTTATTGTTATTATTATCAGAGTTGGTTAACCGATGTAATCCTCTGCAAAGGGGAAGTAATTTCAATTAAATTTAGTCATGGTTCATTAGATTAATTTATTACACACCGGGAGATGCAGGTGTGAATCCAACCCTGCGATGCTTACCTTGGCTTCCCCAGATAATAAAATGCTAATCACAGGCACGTTCATAGTATCTGTGCAGAAGTGGGACAAAGGCAAGAGAAAATTTAAGAGAAAGAGACTAGAGGTATCTTTTTTTTAAATCTGTAATGCCGTTCTCTTAAAATTTAAGTTCTTAAAAACACCTTTTTAAAAACTGGCTTCCATATTGACTGATCAAATTTTTTTTTCCCAATTCTGTACTTTTTAAAATTTTATAAATTTTTAAAAAATCATTTTATTGGATGAAACATTAAAACCACAGTCCCATCTGCCTATTCCGGTGGATTAAAGAATGCCACAACACTATTCAAAACAAGAATGGTGATTCTCCCTGTGTCCTGGCCAACAATTTTCCAAATACAGTTTGTCACTCACTCCGTGGTTGTTTATGGGATATTGCTGTGCACAACTGGCTGCTGTGTTTCACCCACAAAATACACAGTCACTACATCATAATCCTTGCACTTGACTTAATGCATTATCACATCTTGGGGAAGTCTCAAAGCACTTCACAAGATCCGACAACAAAATATCATTTGCATAGTGCATTTCATGTCGAAAGGACATCCCAAAACACTGTAAAGTGGAGTGACTATTTGTGAGCTAAACGCAGCAGCCAGTTGTGCATAATAGTGTCCCACAAACAGTAGTAGATTGGATGACCTATTTATTTTTTTTGAAGAGATTATTACCTTGGGAAAGAGATCGGCCATTCGGGTTCCTACTAAACAGAAGCATATGGACTAAGAAACCTTGCCTAAAGTGGAAGGAAGGGAAGTGGGGTGACCGGTGGCATGGTCGAAGAGGAATGTCTTGAGGCAGGGATTGAAGGAGGCCGGGGAGGAGCCGAGATAGACGCATTGGAGGATAGAATTTCTGAATTCATCACCTTTAAAGCCCTTGCCCTACTCAATTCAAGATCCTGGTCATCAATTTTAAAGCCCTCCATGACCAGAGGAATTCAGAGGAATTGAATCCTCTGAATGATGGAGGCGGGCAAGAATGAGGGTGATTGGGTCATGGAGCTTGGTGCAGGAGAGGACATGGGCTGCAGAGTTCTGGATGATATGCGTCCAGAGGGTGGAGTTGGGAAGGCCGACAAGCAGGGTACTAGCGTAGTTGAGCCTGGACATGATGAAGGCATGAATGAGAGTTTCAGCAGCCTGAGGAGTCAGGTAGTGGCGGAGACGGGCAATGTTGCAGAGGTGAGGGAAGGCAGAGCACTTCATGATTTGGCTATGGGTGAGAAAAGACAGTTGGAAATCGAATAAGACGTTTAATTTCCTGCCTGGCCCGGGGGCATACACCTGCTTTGTTTGGAGAAAACTGGTAATGATAGACAATGATAATAATCCTTACATTTGATATAGCACTTTTCGTGTCTCCTAGATGTCACAAAGCGCTTCACAGAATATACTGTAAAGTGAATTGACTGTATATTTGTGCGCAAAACGCAGCAGCCAATTGCGCACAGCAGAGTCCCACAAACGATTGTGGATTTGAAGTGACCAGTTTATTATTGTTTTTTCTCTTTGAGGGATTATTATCAGGTGTGGAGTACGGAAACTCGCCCAAAGTTTTGCCCTGCCAGGAATCAAACCCAGGTCTCTCGCTTGCGAGGCGAGTGCTCTAACCACTGAGCTGCAGGTACTGATTACAGATGCTAAATCTTAAGGAAAACCAGTGCACATTGGAGTACTGTAACATTGAACTAGCTAAAACCACACCAATTACTGGTGAAAGACATTTTGTCTGTCCAATAGTCTTATTACAGTAAAAGCCCGGTTATCCAGCACCCGATCAACTGTAACTTCCATATAACTGGCATCGCAAAAAAGGTCCGCATTCGATTAACTGCAATTTATCCGGAAAAATGCATTTAATTTTTTTTTATTTGGGGGGTTTTTCGGCCAAATAACTGGCACGCTTTAACCACCATTGGCCAGGTCCCGAGGGTGAGGGATAAACGGGCTTTTTCAGTATAAGGTTTTGAGGATAATTAGAGACAAAGTGATCCATCATCATTTGTGCTCTCTGGTATTTTGGACCTAGCTGTTTGAGGTATTGTGTCAGTTAACTGCAGTCCACTTAATCTAACCCCCTTCACACTCACATCCAGGTTATAGGTTGGTCATTAGATAAGTGATGAGTCCTGTTTTGGGATCTTGTTGGGTGGATAAGTGGTAACAAGAATTCCATTTGACTGATAAAATGAGCAATATAGCTGCTCATAGAGGAAGTGAGTAATCCCATTACTGCACCCTTTAATATCTATGCCTGCAGTATGTACATTGGTGGGCAATGAGATCAGCAGTGATCAAGCAGACTCTGCCCAGGAAGCACAGCTGATGTCAATCCACAAAGGAAATGTCGTCAGCAGCAATCTGACAACCTGGAAGTCGGCCATTTTTCCGTGCCTCGCAAAGAACGCCCAGTGAGACATTGGGCCCAACTCTTAACAAGGTTTCCGTCTCAGACTTTGTGTTTGTGTGCCTACAATTCAGATAGCACTCGAACAGCGAACGTCTCGAGCTTTGGGGTTTCCTATTTAGTTTATTGATGAACGGCCGGCAGCCTTCAGCGTGGTGGAGGTCTATGTTGGGCAGCTTGCAATATGTCCATCATGAACCATCCATCCCTCACTGCTCAGGGAAGATCATCTAGATTTAGCAACTTTGTGTGTGCATAAGTAAAGGAAGTTTTTTGTTTAAAAAAAGCAACGTCACTACTTTTCAACGGCAGATTTTTGCATTAGATATTTCTGGTGGAAAGGTGCAATACTCATTAAATGTATCTTTGCTCCTGAAATGAAGGAAAAGTCTTCACATAGTGTCAAAGCAATTTACTCTGGCCTGTAGTATATGCTATATGACATCATTTGTTTCATATACTCCTTGCTACAGGAAGCCGCTGATAAAAATCAACAACCACTTCCTTATAAGTACAGAAATAAAGTTGCAGAAAGCGGAAACATCGCCTTTTTTTCAAAGAAACACTTCGTTTCGCTGACATAGGCTGTACTGCCTTGCTCCTCAGCCAATGAGATGTAGAGTTTAAAAACGACCAAAACTAAGCAGGAGAGTTAAAGCTCCTGTTGTTCAGAGGTAAAGTCAGAGAAAGAAAAATGCTGAATAAAAAACCTCAGTACAAAGGTAAGAGGAACTGGCATTTAGTTGGAAATAGGTATTTTTTAAAATCGGCCTTCAGTTCAGAATGGCAAACGTAGTTTTTTTTCAACAGACAGTCTATCCCATTTATCTTGGCTTGTGTCGGGGTTAACTACAGAATCAAACTTAGTTTATTTTGCAACGTCGTGCTGTAGTGCAATGTTTTCCAGGTGTACAACTGAGCGAGGCAGTGAGTTTCTGTGCAGAACCGCTTGCTTTCTTGACTAAATCAGATTGGCATTATTCCTTCCTTCATCTCTTTGAGGTCTGCTTTTGAAATGTTGTGACTAAATGAAGCAACATTGTTCATGTCTTGAATTTATGTGCTTGACCTGAAAGTGACCACCAGTTTGCCTCACAACCGATACTGCAGCTTGAAATCTCTCTTTGTCTTGCTGCAGAATTTTCCATGAAATTGTGATTTTTGGCGAATGGCATAAAATTCAGTCCACTCCATTCCACTTGCTTGGTTAATTTTTTCATACAGTATCTCATGTTGTTCATCAGCACCACAACAGCTTCAACAGACCTGTCTTTTTTGAAAAAAAATCAGGCTTACACTAGCCTTGTATTATCAATCCCTGTCTTCTTTATGTTGCAATAGTGGACATTGTCTGGTTTTGTATGAAATCATGGTTCACATCCACAGTCTAATCGATTTCAAGAAAAGGAACACGGCACCCTCAGAATTGCACTTCCTTCTTCATTGACCTATAAAGGGAAGCTAGCAAACTATTTCACTACTCACAGAAGCAGTGAAGTTAAAAGTGGCAGAATATAATGTGTAATAAATTGATTCCGGTTTTTTTAAGTGTTTAAAAAATGCAACTAAATAGTTTCAAGAAGATTGTTTTATAAGTTGCATACTTTGAATACTTTGAATGAGTCCTTCTAAGAGGCTGTTACTGCTTGAGAAATCCCTCAGTATGCAGATCTGGTAAGGGAGGGTGTGTCACTGAGCTACCAGCATGGCCAGTGTCCTTGGCGGAAGTTTATATTCATTTCAAAGAGATTGCAATGGATTAATTCAGGCGTAACACTGATATTTGGGCTCTCTGGAGAGCTAAATGCTGTGAAGTTCGAATTGGAGGAAAGAGTGAAACTGTACATGACATCTTAAGAGTGTTTTCTGAATAAAATGGAAATTGCCTTTTTTCATGTATGCTCATACTCATTATAAAGCTCCCAATTGCTCCTGGACCCTTGTTCCTAGTCTTTTCATGTTGCATTACATGAACAACGTGCATAGCTCTTGACAGCTGTTATAATGATGGTTCATTCTTCATTGACTGCTTTCTTATGTTCAAAAATGTGAAAGTAATTGATCCCAATCTGAGGAGACGACAGCATCTTAACAAAATGTTCCCTCAGATCCTCAACCTTATTCCACTGAGGGAACTGGTATTTATCAGATCATTCACTCACACTCAGTCCCGATGTTCATTGCCATTAGTCAAATACTGACATTGGCCTTGATGAGGCTGTTGTTACATTGAAGCCTCAATGGAGGCTGTGAAGTGATACCCAAGACACAAATCAAGCAGGTCCCAAGTGAGTTCACTGGTCTGTGCCAAGCTAATCAATCTCATCCTTAGTGGCACTGGGGCTACTACAGTGATATAATAGGGAAGAGAAATTAGCCTGGCTTCTCGATCTTTGTGAAGGTTCTGCAAAAGTGCACTTGTCCAAAACCAGTTTGGCTGTAAGCAGCCCAGGAATCAAAGCCCACAAACATTGTTGTCGAAAAATTTTGTGTTTGTGAGCTTATAATGGGACGATTTAAAGCCTGTGAGTGTACGAGTTTCCAGCTCTTGTCCATGCGTGGGGACACAAGCAAACCCTTCCAGATCGTGCTAAAGAACTGCCTGTGCTGACATCATCAGTGCCCTGGAATACTGCTGGCCCTCTAGGCTCAGAAACCAGAACTGAGACCACCACAGAGGGCTGGCTCCATACTGACACTCCATTGCCAGGCATGTCTCCTTGGAGCCAGTTCAGCACCAAGGAGACCCCACTTACCTCCGCCACCCCCTAGAGGAGAATCAAAATAAATCCGTGCAGGTAAATGAGGGAGAAGTAAGTGGAGTCCTGCAGCTCAATGGTTAGAGCACTTGCCTTACAAGCATGAAAACTGTGTTAGAATCCAGGAAGGTCAGGGCGAAGCATTGGGCAAGTTTCCATATTCCACATGCAATACTCCCTCCAAAAAAAATCCACTATAATAAAATTGGTCATTTCAATTCACGACTATTTGGGGGATACTGTGCTGCGCAATTGGCTGCCGTGTTTTGCCCACAAATATACAGTCAGTTCACTTTACCATATATTCTATGAAGCGCTTTGAGACATCTAGAAGATGTGAAAAGCGCTATATCAAATGCAAGGATTATTATATTTATTATAAATAAGTGAGTTGACTCCAGCATGCCTACATTTTACTTTTTTGAGTCATCAAAACAAATACTTATCATGTTTCAGTTCTCTATTGAAACTGAAATTTATAGAATGAGAAAGACTCCCAATTAAACTCTGAAATCTTCTTGGATGATGATTAAGTGAGGTGGTAGAGGACTGTGAGGCAACATTTATTATTTAGATAAATAGAAAAAAGCAAAATATAAAACTGAAGGCTTCCTGGAAGAAAGTGTTACTGTAAATGTATTATTAAACCTGCCATAGTTTATACTGTATTTACTGCACTGAGGAAGTAATTTAGGTCATTGAACTTGCATGCATAACCCATGAGCAGTGTATGTGTGAAATAGATTTCCAACACTAGCAGTTATGCTGTGCACATTTCCTCCTTCAAAAAGGAATTAGGTTATTATTGGCTTCACTAGGAGATGTGAGGATAGATGGTCCACGCACCAACTGTGTGTGTGGTGGGGGAGGGTGGGGTGGGGAGCGTGTAGATAATAATGTCTCTGCAAGGGTTGAGGATAACGGTGAATAGTAGAGATGTGATGGATGAATGTGTAGATTGACTTTGGAGTTTAGGAGTTGTCCACATAATACAACTCCCGGGAGATAGTGTTCCTGCAGAAAACTATTTGGACGGCTGTGGTTGCAACAATGCACGCGGCAAAACTCAATTTCTTCAAAATAATTGTCTTTTTCTCTTATTTTTTTCTCTTTTCTCTCTCCCCACCCAACCCCTACTTCCTTCTTTTCCCCCTCCCACACCCATCACCCTCACAATTCCTGGCTGACATTACCTGCCTCTCAGCCCATTGCCAGTATTGCTTTGTGACTAGCTACCAGAAAGAGTGCTCCCAAGTCTCTTGCCCTGCCATTTGCCTCTCTTTTTTGTATGAATGTAGCTGACCTCAGCACATAGTTAGTTGAGCTTTCAGCAAATAAGGAATCAGAGGTACAATATGGCATCTTGGCAATGCATGAAAGGTTTCTGAATTTTTTTCAAACAAAATTGTACTCCATCCATCAACATCTGAAAGAAAGATATGATCAGCCAGGAGGCTGTGATCTTTTACTTTCATTTGGATATTCTGCTAATGTGAGCTGCTCTTATTGTAACATTCATTGCAGGATTTATATTGATCTCTGCAGGTCAAGTAGGTCTGTTAAAGTTTTCTGAGTCTTGCAACACATCTTGGCAATGAGTCCGTCATTCAATTTTTAGAAAACAAAACCTTTATGTCACCTGAGACTATGTTCTTCAAAGAGCTGTGTTTATGGGCCATTGCTCAAACTTTGGTGAGACATTTGAGGAAAACAAACCCACATCAGATGGTGACAGCAAGAAAATCCTAAATTGTCTGATGTGAGTGTGTTGGCTGTATTGGAGGGTGTTAAGCAGTCATTGCTTAACTGCTCCCCCCATTCCCCACAAACAATTCATTGCCCTGCATAAACACCCTAACTAAGATGTTTTTGTCTTAAAATGTTGTGGCTCTCGATACCAGATAATTGGAGAACAATTTTTATGCCAAAACTGTTTGACATTGAGAGCAGTGACTGGCAGGAACCCCAGGTATTGTCAGACTTTCACTCTGAAGAATTAATGGTTGTATTGGAAGTTGATCAACTATGCACTATGTGGATTAGATAATAGCTTTTGAACTTCAGTGAGTTTTAGGATGGGTACTTTGGCAAACACTGACTGAGTTACTTTGTAATTACGATTATATTTGTACTAGTATAGTGGCTTCAACTTGTTGATTTTCTGAAAATGATACCATGTATTGTCAGTGCGTGAGGTCTATCTTATGCTGATCCCCCAAATTTCTGATCATTTCCATATATCTTTATGATGTGATTTTCCGTTGTAAAGGCATAACAAAATATCATACTTTGTGCAGTTAACACGCAGTAACTGAATACCTGAACGGAACAATTGTCAAAATATAAAGTTTTTTTAAAAAAAAATTCACTATATTTGTATTTTTTAAATGAAAATAGTGATTCCAATATTAACTTTCTGTTTCTCTTTTCAAGTGTCATCCAGGTTGTCGTCGCAACCAGTTTCACCTCAATCAAGCTGTCCCTCACCCTCCATCCCACAGAATAAGGTTATGTCTCCATCCCAGAAGCACAGCAAGAAGGCCCTCAAACAGGTCAGTTGCTTAATTGTTTCAAACAATCCTCCAAATCTTTCTGTAGAAAAGCATCAAGCCTTTTCCCAGGGTGTGTGCTGGGATAAATGTCTATTTGTCTTTACTTGTTAGTCAAAAGGGCCGAGTGTATGTTTAGTATTCACCAAATAATGTGATGAGCACTAACAAGCTGGCCGTCTTGTAGTAGTTAGGTAATAATAATCTTTGCATTTGATATAGAGCCTTATGAAGTCATTGAGACATTTTGTGGGCAAAGCGCAATAACCTCTTCTGAAAAAATCAACATATTTCTACTGGTGGAGTTTATTATCCGTGTCTTGTGATAAATCAGTATGGAATAAAATGTGTCAGGAGTTAGTAACATTGCCTCCTTGGGTTGTATTCATTCTATTACATGTTTAGCTCGACATAGCATTGATGCTACAGTCAAAAGTACTGTACTTAAAATTTAAGATCATGCAAGGTTTTGGAAAATTCTTAAGTTTTAATTTGGATTTAAGAAGTCCCACATTTCCACAGTCTTAAATCGTTGAGATTATGGTCTTAAACTCAGCCTGGGCTGATAAAACCCGTTCAGCACTCTGGAGTGACAGCAGGTGATTTTGCATCTCTGCATTGTCAGAGATGGCATACTTTGAAGCCTTAAACAGTGTTTACCAACTAAAAACAATCATGACACAATTCAAAACGAGAAAGGAATTTATCCTGGTGTGAGGCCAATATTTGTACAGAAAAAAATCACCTGCTGTCACTTTATGGGACATCGCTGTGAGTAAATTGTTTGCTAAATTTTCCTACTAGTACATTTGCCATGCTTGACAGTTGTTGCTGTAAAGCACATTTTGATGTGTCAAGACCCATATCAAATACTATTAATATTATTATTAATGAGGCTCAGACTATGAGAATGTTCGAGTTTATGACGTTTACGGGAAAGACCAGAGCTGCCTCTGAAGAAGGATAGGATTTTGAAGAATGTTTGATTCAACGATGTAATCTTTTTAACTAATACAGAAAAATTGAATCAAATGTAATGGACTGGATTTTTGCTTCTGTTTGTTGGCATTTCTGTTCACCTTGGTACAAAACATAAATTCTACTTGGCAAGCAGGAAGTGTATTTGCACTCACTAATTTGAACTTTGATGACCTAATTTAAATTGGCATCTAGTATGTTGTGTCAGTAGGCCAGAATCTCACCTGAGAGGCAGGAAGCAAATTTGGTTGGAGTTGTTTTATGAAAAATCATGGCCAGGACTGTTCTTTTATTGCAAGAGACAAATCACCCCTTTCAGGAGGTAATTTGTCTCTATGATAAAAGGTCGGCAGAGTTTTTTCTTAATAGCAAGACTAAAGTCCGAGCAGGTATTAAGTCTAAAGGTAGAGGTGCCCAAGCTAAATACAGTGAAATACCGTTTATCCGGCACCCTCGGGACCTGGCCAATGCTGGTTAAAGCACGTGCTGGATATTCGGACGAAAACATACACAACATTTTTTTTTAATGAATTTTTCCAGATAAATTCTGGTTAATCGAATGTGGACCTTTTTATGAGGTGCCGGTTATACGGAAGTTACGATTGATTGGGTCACGGATAAACGGGCTTTTATTATAATTGGTGGGAATTATAGAAGCTTGGAAAAGTTTAAAAATTTATTTGAGACCCAATAAAGAATGATTTATTTTCTTTCAAAATACGGTGTGCCATTCTAGATGATACACATGGCCAATGTTGGTGGGAAAATGATCCATTGCTTTTGTTTGGTCAGGTTTATACAATCTGTATTAATAGAGCACGTTTCTTGGGAGCGCTGTTGTGAAGGTAATGGGCAACTATTGGACAGATTTGAGAAATTATTTTCTATGAAGAAGGGCAAATGTTGACTTGCTTTCCAAAACCAATCATGGGATGAACAGGCGATGAGCGATTTGGTGTGGTAGATAACTGAAGAGGATTAAGATTGTGAATTAGTGTTTATTAGCATGTAATTCTTTACTTTTTAATGCTTTGGGAGAAATTTGAAATCTGTTAAGTTAGGCTCCATTTCCAGTTTGATTTGCAAGTGAAGTATAGATGAAGAAGGTAGTGGATAGCTCAATGGTTAGAGCACTCGCCTTGCAAGCGAGAAACCTGGGTTAAATTCCAGTCAGGGCTAAATCTTAGGCAAGTTTCCTTACTTCATATGCCTGTTAATAATCCCTCAAGAAAAACCCCCCAATAATAAATTGGTCACTTCAATTCATGACTGTTTGTGGGACACTGCTGTGCGCAATTGGCTGTAGCATGTTTCAAAGAAGTGAAAAGCGCCAAATCAAATGCAAGGATTATTATTATTAATATTATTAGTAGTAGTAGTGTAGGGTCCTATGGCTCATTTTAATTAATTGTTCCAAAATACAGTAAAAGCCTGTTTATCCGGCACCCTCGTGACCTGGCCAATGCCGGTTAAAGTGCATGCCGGATATTCGACCGAAAACACACACAAAAAAATACTAATACATTGTGCCAGATAAATTCCTGTTAATCGAATGGGGACCGTTTTTTTGAAGTGTCGGTTATACGGAAGTTACGGTTGATCAGGTCATGGATAAACGAGCTTTTACTGTACCCACTTTCTTTCCGTCAACATCTCGCTGAAATGATTCTCGCATTCCTGCCTGTACCTCCCTTCCTGGTAGATAACAAATTCAGTCTTTAATTATTCTCTGCTTAAAGAAATCCTTGCTGAAATCTTGAAGTTGTTCTTTTCATCAGCTCATGACGCACACAATCATATGAGACGCAATTCTTTTCATAAATTATTAATGGCATTTTATTCATAATGAAAAGCACCAGTTTGTGCTTGAACATGCTTAACCTGTGTGTTATTATCCCAATCCACAGTGAAATGTAGCCCAATGTTTGATTTCAGATTGTCAGGTCTTTAATTAGGAGGAAATTGTTGTTGTATTGTTTTATTAAAGTGGCAATGTGTTTTGATTGATGACATCTGTGATGCAAGGTCTAACTCTTTATTAGATTCACTGGTACAGCTTCTGTTGTACTGTTATGTTATTTGGCATGTATTAAAGATGTGGTTGCAAACTAATATTCTGCAAATATACACTGTGTTGAGTGAGATCGAACTATTGAACTGAGAATTTGATAGCACACAGAACACAGCTGAAAAATAAATGAGCATTTTGTACATTGAGGCCCCTTATGTAACTGGAGAAGCAATGTTTATTTACATGTAGGTCATGTCACTGTTACATGATTGTAAATGTAAATTGTATTGCATTATACTCCTTGGCCAGATGTCAGCCTGGCTCAGTAAATAGCACTCCTCCCTCCCAAGGATAACATTCCTGCCTTTGAAGGTTGGGTGTTCAAGCCCTGGTTCGAGACTTTGTGCTCACAGTCAAAGCTGATTTCCAGTGCAGTGCTGGGGGAGCATTGCATTGTCAGAGGTGCTGTCCCTTGAGATGTCAAACTGAGGTCACTGACTGCCTGTTCAGGTGAACTTATGACAATTTTCAAAGGGCAAATTGAGTTTTTCCCCGGTATCCTAAGCAATTATTCTGCACACAAAATTGAGCATTTATTTTACGTTTGTTTTGGGACATTACCGTGCCCGAGTTGGTTTTGCTGCGTGTTCCTACAAGTTCATAGAATGTTACTGCACAAAAGGAGGCCATTCGGCTCGTCGAGTCTGCCGGCTCTTTGAAAAGAGCAATTTAATCCCACTCCCCAGCTCTCTCCCCATAACCGCACGAACCTGTCCTCCCCAAATAAACGTTATTACTATACTCTTATGGTAAAATCTTGTGAAGCACCAGAAGATATTCAATATTGTGATAAGTGCTGTATCAATTGCCTGGATTATTTGATTAATTTTTTTTCAAATCTTTGTACAGTACTTCAAAGGGGCATTTCTGGTCATGGTGTGCATATATACACACCGCACTGCTAGTCTATAAGCGTGTCATGGAGTTCAGTATAATCTTCAATTTCACATGGTAATTACCATGGTGATGAGTTAAGATATCCAACAGTCAAATAAAATCCTGCTAATTTACCATTTTAGCTGCAGTTAATATCCTGCTTAACCTTTGTTGACACGATTGGCTTCCAGCATGAAAGTGGTGAAGTCGAGAGCGTAGCATCTAATCCCCAAACAGCAGGAGCAGTGTGCTTCAGAAGGAATGATGGGCATAGGCTGGTCTCAACAATTTATTATGGGGAAAATGTTCTGTCTATTTTAGCATCCCCCAAAATTGTCTCTTGAATCTCGACATCAATCCCCTCCCTGATCAGGGAACTGCATGAAGGGCACTCTCTATATGAACGCAAGTGGAATCTGTTGAAAATTTCTGAATTAAAAACAAAACAATTTGAAGGCTTTGTAAATCTAAATTCAAGGAGCCTTTTTAACCAAGTCCTGCAGGTCTTACATTAAGAATGGTTACGTTTAATGCTGTTTCCATACACATTAATGTTTGGTATTGACCCTGCAAGGAAACATAAAGAGGATGCTATAGATGTAAAAGATTAGCTCTCATCATATGTTTCAGATTCCTGAAAACAAAATTGTAGCATCTGTGTATAGATATCAGAAACCCCAATTGACCTTGTACATTGTTAATGCCAAAAAAATTCAATCTCGTGATATTAAGCCCTAATGGTTGTCTTCATTAATGTTTTAGTCGATTGCTGCTGTTCTATTAAAGCGACATTTAATATTACATTGTCAGTGTAGAATGGTGATCGTTGATGACATTGAATACATTCCACAATCTGCCAGCAAATTGCTGCAGCATCACCTCTCCCTTCCCCCCTCTACACACAACACACACACACAATCCAGACAATATGTTTGCACCCATCCTACAGCACTTCAAACATTATGAGAGAGCAGAGAATATGTGCGCCAGCATTGCAAAATGGTCATTAAAAAATGAATCCGTTTCGAGGCTTTTTAAAAAAATGTTGTTGGACATATTCTCTCCTATCTTACATGCTTAGAAGATCAGTGAGCTTGATTTGGCAGGCAGAGTGAATTCGCTTTCTCATGTGTGATGGTACTTCAGCCGATCTCCTATTGCATTTCAGTTCAATAACGTAATCAAAGTCAACAAAGTGAAAAGCTGTGAAAAGGTTCTCATGTGTTCACTGAAACTTGCCCTTGGAGAGACACTTGTGTTGGTAGTTATTGGTTTACTGCCACTTCCCTACGCATATATAAAAAGAGGATATACGAGGGAATGAACAATGTATCTGAACAATGTATCTGAGTACTAAAAACAGATAACTCATTGTTTCTTTGAATTGCATGTTTCACAAATTCACCATTCATGTTTGTGTATAGATTTTACACAATGGGCAGAGCATATTCAAACACAGTTGCTTTGTTTTTAATATAATTCTAATGGGGGATTGCTAGAAGACAAGAGGTGCTTTTAATATTCTGCACATTGTTGTCTAGACTTAATGGTCACTGTCTTTCCTGTCCATCCTTTAAACTAAACTATCAAATACAAGGATTATTATTATTAAACGGAATCTCAGGCTGGTCTCACCTGCAGTGCTTTTCGCCCACAAATATACACTTTACAGTATATTCTGTGACGCACTTTGAGATGTCGATAAGCGCTATATCAAAATGCAAGTATTACTATTATTACTATAATCTGCTCAAAGAGTAACATAACAGGAATATACAGGAGCGGAAGATGTTTAGCTGACCAGTACCAATATCGACACAAAATTATTATTTTATCCTTTACGCAAGGAAAAGTTCCTGTTTTCCCCCTTAAATTCTGTACCTGGGGATTCAGGCAACACCATTGCATCTGAATGTGAGTCATTGGTGGCAACGGGGCAGGGTTTCAGCTGCTCTTGTTGCAGGTGGTCTCTTCACCACGAGCACCTGTCTTGACAGTCAAGGGCGCTACACAAATACAAGTTGTTATTGTTTGCTGTTGACCTGTCTGTGCCCCACTCCATTGCCTCCCGACGTGGAAGGCGCTGTACAATTATAATTTTGTTGCTGGGCTGTCGCCCGCCCCTTACACTCGGCTGGCACAGACCATCTACACATCCCCTGATCCCTCCATTATTCTCGTAGCCTCTTGAACTGTCTGACTCAATCCCTACAACTCGCTCTCTATCTTTAAATGTCACTTTAAGACAGAACCTCGGTCACCTTACCCTCTCCCTTCTCTTTTGCTTTGTTTACCCTCCACCCCCCACCCCTCCACCCCCCACTGCTATTCAGCACTAAGAAATGCTAACCTGCAGTAAGGTGCTGTATAACTGCAAATTGTTGTTATTGAGGAGTTGACAGAAACTTTACAACAAGGAAAATTGTGAAGTAGTAGTTTGTTGTTGTCCATAGCTGTAAAATGTTCAGCAGCGATTCTGATTGGTGCAAGAAAAGCCCTATCCTGAATTTAATCTTTGGTATCTTCATTTCTAAATGAGGAGTGACATACTGTGATACCATTAGGTATTGTGTTGTATTTGCTAACTTTATTTGCTTTGTTCACAAAAATATTTTGTTGAAAACCCTGCCCTTTTAGCATAAGTGCTATGCAGCACATGTTGACTGGGTACTTAGTAGTACAGTGTTTCGTGTTTCATTTGTGATCGCACAAGATCACAAAATTGGTTTGGATAAAAAGGGCACTTCAGCTCATTTGATCTCATCCTTGCAAAATATCCAACCTACCATTGTTGCCTTCTCGTCACAGCATCTATTTTTTAAGCAGTCTCATTTGGAGAATATCATGCAAATTGTTTTTTTAAATGAGTCCAGTGTCCTGGCTGCTATTGAGAGTCATGCAAATTTGTGTTGCAATCAAGTAGATAGAAGGTCATAGCAGAAACGTGCAATGAAATGTGATCAAGTTGCTTCTAATTGTGCAATCTCGCTCAAATAGCCCATGAAGGCAAATAGCTTGGGAACAAGGTGGGGAGGCCACAAAAATAATTTTTCAGAGACACATTGTTCAGGTAATAGGATCTCTGAGCCACTTGACTTTGGCACAGTGCATCAAGTGCTTTGAGACATCCTCCTGATGTGAAAGGCACTATATAACTGTAAATTGTATTGGTACTAATCCAAAATGCTCTGTGTACTATTAGAATCGGCCATCAGAGGCCAAATCCAAAGATGTGGAGAGAAAAATTTATGCGTGTTCACTGAATTTTCAAAATAAAAATCCTGCTGCTAGAGTGTGCTACAGTGAATGCTTAATAAATGTGAACTTGCTGACACAGGCATAATTTCCATTTTACAGTTTCAATTATACAGAGTTCTTGATCTGGAACATATCTTAACAAATGCTGCATTTTGTTATACTGTAATTTGGGAATGATGTGAATTGCAGGGCACTCGAGGAGTAATTTTGTTTTTAAAGCTGCATTCTGTAAAGGGCATTAAAACCCCCAAAGCAATAGAGCTTTCTGTCTACAGCAAACCTAATAACGTGTCTGCCATTCAGCTCTGCTGAACATTACCGTTTAATATTAGTCACCTGTAGAGTAAAAAAAATTAAATTGAAGCTGTTTGAGTATAATTTTTAAAAAAAGCTAAAATGTAAACTCCATAGAGAGGTCACAATATGAGCTTTTAATAAGCTATAACATGTAAATGTTTATTATCTGCAAATCAATTATTATGGTACTACAATACCATTTACGCTGGCATTTTTCCATCAATGTATTTTTCTTGGCCATATTGTTTTTTTAATGATTAAGGAAACCTTGAGGTCTGCTGAATCTCTTCTGTAAATCTGTCACGTTTATGGTATTTCACTGTCCCAGTGGAAAAAAAGCAAATCAGCTGGTGTGATTAAATGGCTTTTCTATATGCCTGCTCCTATTAATAGGCATTTCTCACTTGACTACAGAAAATGCTTTTGCAACCCACAGGCCTTGAAACAGCAGCAACAGAGAAAGCAGTGTCGAACGGGTTTGCCAGTGTCTTCAAACCCCAGACTGTTACTGAAGTCAGTAAAGGCCTCTGCAGATCAGACAGCCTGCAAAACTGGTATGCACAGTAAGAGGGAATTTTCTTAGCTTTTTTTATGTATAGTATGTGTGTGTGTGTTATGTATGAGTTTTTTTTAAATGTTCGAATTAAGGTAGAAGATTTTTTAAATAGATAAATGTCAGGTTTTTTTAACTGGATATTTTATGTATATTTTAGAGAGGCAATGCAGCAAAATGAAGTACATTAACTGAACTCGTGTCGTACGTTATAGTCTCTGAACAATGGAGCAGTGTGTGAAATTGATGCAAGTGCAATCTCAGAACAATTGAGTAGGCTGTGGGACGGTTGCAAGTGCAGTCTCTGCCTGAACAATGGTGTGGTGTGTAGATTGATATAAATACCATCTGTATCAATGAAGCAGGGTATAGTTAGAAATACCCTAGAATAATACTGGTAATAAATATCAGCAAGTCGAGATGAACTCCGTTTTACAGAGCTTTGCATTCGTGACAAGGGTGAGTACAAGCAGAGTATGCTTCTAACAATAACAGAATGAAAGGTCATGATGAAGGGCGGAAGGATCAGAATTTCTAAAGAATTAACTAAGAAAACGATTGTTTGTCACCAGCTCCTGAAAGGCTTGGCTGCAGACAGTCAATAGTAATGTTTTCAAAGGCATATAGGAGAGATGTAGAAGCTGTTCAACATTCAGACGAGGGAAGGTGAACAGACAATTTGGCTATTTTACACAGAGTGAGTGTGATGAAAATATGGAATTGAATACTCAGGGAGACAGTGTGTTAGTATGTTCAAGAGGTAATTGCATAGAATTTTAGCACAGAATTTGATTGAGGGGAAATTGAAGTAGATTTTCTTTTAACTTCAGGAGCAGTCAGATACATTGCAATGCTCTTTTTCAGTGCTGTACATTCATGTATTCATCTGAGTAAAAATACGCAGGTCTTTAGAGGTTGGAGTGCAAGTGGATATGGCTATAAAAATGGAAATGGATTGTAGGTTTCATATACAGGGAAACCAAACATTGTGATACCTTACATTGTCTTAAAAGTCTTATAGAAGTGATTATATATTTTTAAGATAAAAGGTTCATTACCATGACTTTTTGGTCACCCTGTGTGAGGGCATTACATATGAAGAAGGTAGTGCTAAATTTGTGCAAAACATTGATTAAGATGCAATTAAATTATTTCATCTATTATGGAAAGGATACTGTACTCACATGAAGTGTACGAGGAGCTTTCAAAAATGTTTTAATAGGATAAATAGAGACTTTCCATTGATTGTTGCCTTTAAAACAAAACTGAGAATTGATCAATAGAAGGAAAAGTGGGAGGTTAAATATTTTCTCTCCACTTAAACTCGCTATCATAAAACATTTTGCCACAAATGGGTTTTAAAGATGAGTCCATCACTGCGTTTGAAAAGGAATTGAATAAATATAGTATTTGATGAAAAATGATATGTAAGGGCATGGAGACAGATCAGACGTTGGTATCAGAATAGCGAGGTTGTTTTGGGGTTGAGAGGTAACACAAGCACATAAATAATGGCCTGAATCTTCTCCTTCTTAGCTGTAAACTTTCTAAGATGTCTGACTCTTGAGTGCTAGTGTTCTGGCTCCAATCAATTGGCAGAAATGGAAAGCAATCCTATCAAAAAATTATTTCTCTGTGAAGAGCAGAATAAAGAGCAAAATCTAAATTTCCAACTGTGAAGTTATTTGGGTGAGAGCCCATGTTGGAGGTTTTACTGCAATGAACCAGCAAAGCCCATGAGCCCAGAGGACAAGGAGCTTAGGTTGCACAAAATTCCATCTTACCGTTTGTAAAGTTAATTACAGTAATTGGAGAATAAAATAATGCATCCCCATCTAAAATTAAAGCAACTTGATGCTTGATTATTTACATGATCCCTCTGGTGATGTCAGCCCTAGAAACATGGTCAACTTCCACATGTATTTTTGGATGACGACCAAATCTCCTCTTCCAGCCGCAACTCCAGGTCCACTCATGTTCTGTCAGCTTGTTTGACAGACATCAAAGCTTGGATGAGTGAAAACTTCCTGAAGTTGAATGTCGACAAGATGGAAGCCATAGTTTTTGGCTTGCATCATTGTCTTCTCTCCTGTGGTTCTGACCTCCTCAACCTCTCCTACTGGTGATAAATGATGAAGCCTTGAGCCATGTCGTAGGTAACCAGGCAGATGTGGGAGGAAAGTAATTTGGGGAGACAAGGTGATGCCCATTGGTTAAATAGGATTTGAACTAGACAAGTGAGGTGGATGAGGGCAGAGTGGAGGTGGAGGAAGATGGCATGTTCAACTGTGTCGAATACAGCAGAGAGGACAAGAAAGTAGAGGCAGCCCTGTTCGCAGAGAGAGAGGACGTCCTTTGTGATTTTGACAAGTGCTGTTTCTGTGCTGTGGACAGGGTGGAAACCGGAATGGAGAGGCTTGAGTGAGGAGTGCTGTGAACAAAATTGATTTCCAACAACACATTCGAGAATTTTATCAAGCAAAGACAAGTTAGAAATGGGCTGGTAATTTGCAATGTTAGAGAGATCGAGGGTATTTTTTTTTGAGGGCGGGAGAAATGACAGTGATTTTTGTGGGAATCTGGGGTGGAGCTTTAGGAGAAGGTCTAATTGACTACGGTTGGAGTTGAGTGATCAGCAGCTAGATGGGGAAGGGGATCAGGTGGTGGGCTTTATGTTGGTGATAATGGTTGAGAGGGAGGAAGGCAAAAGGAAACAAAGGAATGTAGGGCGGGGCCATGGTAGGAGCTGTGGTGCAACGATTGGGAGAAATAGAAGGTGTTGGGGGAGAGGTTCCAGGTGACATGGAGTGGAGGATGCTTTCTAGCTTTGAGACAAAGAAGTTCAGAACCTCTTCATACTTGGCATTAGTTATATGGAGCTACAGCGTGGAGCTCCTGCAGCTCAGTGGTTAGAGTATTCGCCTTGCAAGTGTGAGACGTGTGTTCGAATCCAGGCAGATCAGGCCGAAACCTGGAGCAAGTTTCCTTACTCCACATAATAAGTAATTATGCCAAATAATAATCCATCCCTTAAAAAACCACAATAATAAAAATTGGTCTTTTCAATTCGCAACTGTTTGTGGGACACCGCTGTGCGCAATTGGCTGCCGCGTTTCGCCCACAAATATACAGTCAATTCACTTTACAGTATAATCTGTGAAGAGCTTTAGGACGTCGATAAGATGTGAAAAGTGCTATATCAAATGCAAGGATTATTATTATTATTATACGAGTGCTTGAGGGAATGTGCGGAGGAGATGATGAGTGGTGGAGAACAGCATTTGGGGGTTACATTTCCAACAAAAGATGTGTGGCCTGGGAATAAAAAGCCGTTTTGACCTGTGAGAGGGAGAGGTGGTAGATGTAAAGATGCTCTCCACCCAGTCAAAGTGTGCAAAATTCTTCAAACCAATGTCTTTCCCACAATAACACCTGTGAAATTGCTCAAAACAATGGCACTTTCCACTAATTCCAGGGACATATGGCCTCTTTCAATACTGCCAAGGGCAGCAGCAGGTTGCAGGGGGGAGGACTCCATGCAACAACAACAAAAACAATAAATTATACTCAGAAAGACTTCCCAGGCACAGGAATCTATGGCATATTTCTCTGCCTAATTGGCAGATTCAAGGAGAAAGAGGTAACCTTCTCTGATATATTGATGGTGTGCAAAACCAGAAGCTTGGAAAGATTATAAACTCCCACAAATGCCAAACTTGGATATGTTTTATTATTACTACAAAATATGGGCTTTGATAGTTTTAATAGCATTATTTATTCTTTGAGGTTAATTTGCCACTAATTTAGTATCTTTGCAAGTCTTTTCAAGTTTAATATCCTTAAGAGACTTTCATATGCTCGGTAAATTATATTTATGCCTGTAGATTCCACCTATCTATTAATACTTGTCTTTCTATATTTTTCACTAATGGATATAGCCAAACCATTTTGTTTTGAAGAGAGCCTGTAATGTGGTCAGATGGGTAATAAAGGTTTATTGACCCTGTAAATAAGTTTTACTGTTCAGAGCTACTATGCAGTAGATTTAACGGGGCTGGTCAGGATTTGGAGATGTAGTTGGTGGTTTAGCATGGCATCCAGACAGGAGTATCAGTTACTCAAGCCTCCTTCTACATACTGTGAAGTATGCCACTTTGAGACGTCTGAATGACCTGATAAGGCGCTATATCACGTAATAATCCCTTTAAACAAACAATGATAATTTGGTGCACGTCTGTTTGTGGAACACTACTGTGTGCAATTGGTTGTGGCGTTTCACCCACAAAATACAATCAATTCAATTGACAGTATTTTCTGTGTATCAGTTGAGATGTCTCGAAGACGCGATGAGGCGCTATATCAAATGGATGAACTATTATTTGTTATCAGAGAAGTACACGGTATTCTGAAGGAATCAATGACTCTGCTCCATATTGGATAGCACTTCTCTTTGGCAACATTGCTGGATTGTAGCACCTTATCTAGGCTGTCAGAGGACCCATTGTATGTCAGGTTATGGTTGGTAGTGCTGCTTCCAACCTGTTAGATGGTTCGAGGGAATCTGAGAGCCTCCTGCAGAATATCTGAGCACAATTGTTTAAATGCCCATAAGCTATCATTAACTCTTTTGGAGCTTGTTATCATGTTGGTTATTTTCCCAGCGTTTTCAAGCAGTTTCTTTCAATGTCAGGTTAATGTCAGGTTGAATTGAACAGTACCAACGGAGGAACCTCAAAGTAATAGGTTGCCCTTCAGAAAAGTAATGAAATCGAAACCAAACATTGTACAGAAAGTACAGTGTGCACTTGTATAGTGGCTGTCATGTGGGATAAAATTATTTGGTCTTCACAGATGAATGAAGTCAATTTGGAGAGGGTTCCAGAGAGCGGGGGGGTGCAGAGTGTTTGCACCCCCACATGAGTAGTGAGATGACAGTGGACCAGAGTCTGAAGAGCGGAAGACAAGGGCAGAAGAATAGAGTTGGAAGAGATTGCAGGGAAATTTCTGTTAGGGAATAATATCTCTGGATATAATATATAGTTTGGGACACGACACGATATATCATGCGACTGCCAGGATGGTGGAAGGCAAACTGGGTGGCCCTTGGTCTCGTTTCGCCCAGCATTCATATGTTCTTATGAGGGAGTGGCAAGATCATGGAGGGATTTGAATGTTGAGAGTAAGATCTTGGGAGCTAGTATAGCCTGGTAAAGGTGAAAGTAATAGATGTGTACATCTTACTTAGAGTTCATTATGGATATGCTGGAGAATTAAGATTGTGTTAAAAAAAGACTCACTGAACCGCAAAGCTAACAATTGTATTGTTAGCTTTGATCAAATAACAACATGTTTAATGTTTATGTAATTGAAAATTAGGAGAGTGTTTATATCCCAATACAATTCCAGCATCAATCTGATTGACATGGAATGTGTACAGGATTCCAACAGATGGAATTCTGATAGAAAAGCACAGCCCTTTAAGGCCTCTTGTGTGCTGAAGCTCCCAGCACAGAATGTGCGTTTAACAGTTTCACAACCAGCTAAGTCCCAGCACTGACTGTGCCAAAGATGTGGGTGTGTGTGTGTTAGGGGAAGGGAGGGTGTTAAATAGAGCTCAGTTCCTTCCCCAGAGTGAGAGAGAAGTTAGCAGGAAAAATGTCTGAGGAGAGGCCGCCTGGATCCAAGCCTTTGTCTCAAATGAGGGAGGAATCTGAAAAAGGAATGGAACAAAATGAGCCACTGTATTATTTTTAGGTGAAATATTCATGGTGAATTTTCAATGCCTTGTTTCGAACAATTAATTTTAAGTGTGTGCTGCAAACTAGTATTTCAGTAAAGCAGCAATGAAGTAACTACTACAACAAAGCTATAAAGTGTTTTGCAATGGAAAATCAGTTTTAACTGCATAATAAATTTGTGACGTGAGGCATTGTAAATGTCCTGCACCATTATTATTTGCAACAAAAAAAAAGCACTGACCATATCACATTCAAAGGGCGTCACTGTTGTATTTGGCTGAACAATGCAGGAAAATCTCACTTTCATTGAATTGAGGATTGAAGCTCCAATGGGAATTGTGGTTTAAATGAATTGAAGTGAATAGTTTGGATTGCTGATGAGAGATTGAGCTTGTAAAACTGAAGTAGTTGTGTGGGGGGGAGGTGGGAGCATAACAGTTGTGATTCTTTCCCACCCGGATTGCTCCTAGCACATGTATGTGCCTGCCCGCAAGCAGCGTGCAATCTTAAAAGAACAACAGCTTTGTGAGGTTCACACTACGATGTACAGTATTTTCAGTTAAGCACTCGAGACGCCCTGAAGATGTGATGAGGCACTATATCAAATGGATGGACTATTATTTATTATCTGAAAAGAACAGGATGTTCTGAAGGGATCAATGGCTCTTCTCCATATTGAATAGCCCTTCCCTCTGGCAACGTTGCTGGATTGTAGCACCTTATCTAGGCTTTCAGAGGACCCATTGTATTCCAGGTTCTGGTTGGCATCCACGTCTTTATCACTTCCAGACTCGACTATGGGAACTCTCTTCTTGTCGGCCTCCCCAGCTCCTCCCTTCACAGGCTGCAGATCATTCAGAACTCTGCAGCTTGTGTACTCTCCCGTACCGGGCTTCACGACCACATCACTCCCACCCTCGCCCGTCTCCACTGGCTCCCCATCACCTAGGGGATCGAATTCAAGATCCTTGTCCTCACTTTCAAGGCCATTCACGGCCTTGCCCCCGTCTATCTCTCTGACCCGCTGTCTCCCTATCAGCCTGCCCGCGCCCTCCGCTCAGCAGACTCAGGCCTGCTCCGCGACCACTGCCCTAACCACCCAACCATCGGCGGCCGGGCTTTCAGCCTCTCTGCTCCCACACTGTGGTGGTGGTGGAGGTGGTAGTGGTAGTGCTGCTTTGAATTTGGAAAAATGGCTCCACCCCACCCGGATTTCATCCAGAATAAAATTTGAATTCTCGCCAAAATCTACTAAGGTGTCTTCTCTTGTTTCCCCCAGCCTGTGATTCGCCTTACCCTGTACCCAAATGAGAAATCTAGCTCTTCAAATAGGTTAAATAAAATGGAGGAAATTGGTGCCATGGAAAAACAATTACTTATATTCCATGTTCGCTAATGTTATGGAAATGCAGCCAGTCGACTCCACTTTGCTCCAGGCAGTATAACTGCTTTTTTCCTGTCTACTTCATCTCACTTTTAATCAGGACTAGCATATGGGGGAAAAAACCTATTCGGGGGCATTTACAGAATTTCTAAATCTCTTTTACGTTTTAATCTCAATATATTTAATCTCATTATACTTCCTCCATTTTATTTAACCTCTATACACATATCAAAAATATTCTATCAAAAATCTAGGGGATCATTCAGCCACCTCTATCCCGTCCACCACTATCTCCCCATTACCTTTACCCAAGGATTCACCCCCCTTCCCACCGCCCACTGAACACCTTTGAATGTATCTCGCTTTCCCCCCCACCGCCCTCCCTGCTCTAATCTGAAAAATTAAACCCACCACCCGCTGCCTCGACCCCTTCCCTCCATCTCCTCATCGTTGAGTCCTATAGCTCAGTGGTTAGAGCGTTCGCCCTACAAGTGTGAGACCTGTCTTCAAATCCAGGCAAGGCGAAACCTTGGGCAAATTTCCTTATTCCACACGCCTGATAATCGTCCAAAAAAACCTGTGATAAATTGTTCATTTCAATCCACAAATGTTTGTTGGACACTACTGTGCGCAATTAATTGGCTGCTGAATTTAGCCCACAAATATACAGTCAATTCACTTTACAGTATATTCTGTGAAACGTTTTGAGACGTCTAGAAGACGTGAAAAGTGTTAAGTGAAATGGAAGGATTATTATTATCTCCCAGCTCCACCTCCTGTCATCAGCTTTCCTAATGCAGAATACCTGATACTCTCCCACCCCTCTAAAAACAGCTGTCATCCCCCCATCCTGAAAAAGCCTTCAATGGACCTATCCCTACTGTCCAGCTACCGCACCATCTCCAATTTCCCATTCCTCTCTAAGGCTTTGAAACAAGTCATGGCTTACCAGCTTTCTCTTCCGCTATTCCCTCTTTGAACACCTGCAATCCGGCTTCTGTGCTGCCCATAGCACAGAGACAGCCCTGGTCAAAGTCTCAAAGTCTCAATGGCATTCTAAACATCTGTGATCATGGCTCTCTCTGCCTTCCTTGTCCTCCTTGAACTTTCTACTGCCTTCAACACTGTCCACCACTCCATCGTCCTACACCGCCTCTCCCCCCAGCCCACCCTCCACTGCAACCTAACAACCTGCCAGCCCCTTCCGCTCAGCAGGTACCGGACTGCTCCACATCCCCGACCCACCTGCCCCCAGCCACTCTGACCCCAAACTCTGGAACTCCATCCCACAGTCCCTCCGCCTCGCCCCACTCCCTGGCTTCCTTTAAGTCCTACCTCAAGACCCTCCTCTTCGACAGTTCAATCAGTCGCCCCAAATCACCCCCCCTTTCCCTCCACCCTCCCCGTCCCCAACCTCAGCTCGCGTCTGAAACAATGACAGTCCAGCGCCTTGGGACGTCCTCCTGACATGAAAGGCGCTATACAAATGTAATTTTGTTGTTGTTGTAGATAGAATTAGGGAGTAAGTCCATTGCAATTTTCACCTGTCATGTTTTTACTGCATCAGTTATTGAGTTATCCCCTCAGGTGGTCTCAGGAACGCAATTCCAATGGATTTGTCTGTGTGACACCTTGTTTCACCAGTATATTTGGTGACAAATCACTGTCCAATGCGCTGTAAAGACAAAGCATTAAGTGGAACAGCATATGTTAAGTTGTGTCCTTTGTGCTCATGCCCACAAAGCCACCTTCAGCTGAGAAGGAAGGTACGGTAAAAGCCAGTTTATATGGTACCCTCGGGATCTGGCCAATGCCGGTTAAAGCGAGTGCCAGATATTTGGCTGAAAACACCCCCCAAAAAAATTATTATTTTTTTTTAATAAATTTTTCCGGATAAATTCTGGTTTAGCTCGAATGCGGACCTTTTCTTTTGAGGTGCCGGTTATACGGAAGTTATGGTTGATCGGGTCACGGATAAACGGGTTTTTACTGTAAATGGTTTAGAATTTCGCAATCCATGGTCTGCTTGACTGAAAGGAGAGCTTCTGGCTGAGGGACCAGGTGAAGTTTTCTCCAGCCACAAAATTAAACTCTGATGGAAAGATAATTATTCCTGCATGTTTAAAATCAGTTTGTGAGCTCCACCCATCTTCTCCTTTGACTTGGGCAAATCGCCAAGTTTTAGTAATGATAATAATCCTTGCATTTGATATAGCGCCTTCTCACGTCTTCAAGGCACCTCAAAGCACTTCACAGAAGAAACTAAAAGTAGATTGACTGTATGATTTTGGGGTGAATTGCGCATAGCAGTGTCCCACCAACAGTCAAGGATTCAATGACCAAATTATTATTTGTTTAGTTTTTGGAGGACTAATTGGAGGGTCTTGATAGTAATGGGAGTGTTGTCTCCACAGGCTGGGAAGCGAAACAATCAGATGGACGTTCAGCAAGTCCTCAGAATTCAACATCAAGCACATCCTCCTCTTCAGGTAAAATGGAGCCCATCCTGCCAGCACTGACTAGGAAACCCTCCCAGAGGTCAGAACGACTCAACGCAAGTACGTTTTTAAAAAGTCAGCAAACTTGTACACGTTATTACATTCTGTGAAAAAAAAGAGAACTTCTGCAGTTCAGTAAAAAGTGCTTGCCTTGCCTTTTATTTGAAAGAGAGAGTTGTTTTTGTTAGTGATGAATCGAGGCAAAAGGTCAAACCCCATTGTGCAGGACATTAGCAAAACGGAAAAGAGTGGGGGAGGGAGGGTAAGATAAATTGCGAACTGGTTTCATTTGTGTTTCTGACAAGTCAGAGCCTGCAAGTTCAAAATGTTTAATAGAGCTGCCTCTAACACAGTCCTTATTTCTTTTTAAAACATGGAAGTTCTCCGCCCTTAGGTCTTCACAAAGTTATAAACCACTTTCTGCTCCCAGAACTGCCTGTGTTACTCTGCGTTGAAGTGCTGGAGTGCAGGCCTGAGGGCGATTCAGCGTGTCAGCTTTACTTCATTTCCTCTCTAGCTGTGGGCAAGTACTCAGCCTCAACTCTGCATCTGATCAGCCACCAATAGCAAGGCATCCCCTCTGCGTGAGGAATTGCTGCCTCACATCCTATCATTTGTGTGTCAAGTCTACAAACGGCCAGCTGCATTTTTGGGGGCCAGCTGTGAGTTAATTTGATTAATAGAATCCTAGATTTATACGGCACAGAAGGAGGCCATTTGGCCCATCGTGTCTGTGCCAGCTCTTTGAAAAGAGCTGTCCTAATCCTAATCAAGTGTCCCCCACTCTCTCCCCATAGCTCTGCAAACCTGTCCTCCTCAATCTTTGTAGAGATTCAAAGTGTTTTATCGGGAAAAAAAATCCTAACTTCTTCTTTTGATCTATTGGCAACCTAAACCCCATACATTCAAGGAGAAACGAGCAAGCTTCTCTGCCATATTGCCAGCACAGACTAGTTGGGCAGAACGGCCTCCTTTTGTGCCGTAAAATTCTATGATTCTATAAAATTCTATATTGATGATGTGGAAAGCTTGAAGCTTAGAAAGAACATAAACTCCTGCATCAGTGCAGAAGAATTATCCCTATTCCAGTCCTGCTATTCATTCATCCGTCGGTTGCAAGACCCACAGCAGGATGGAAGGGGCAGAAAATTAGTTTTGTCTTCCAGCTGTGTGAAATGGTGTTCCTCTGTGAACAATCCTGCTGGAAACCAAGCAGAGAAGTACTATATATGTGTGGAGTCTATGGACTAAAAATCTATGTTTGGAACTGATAAAAAAAAAAGATTGTAAATTAGTGGCCTCTAAATTGCGTTAAACTCTCATTTATAAACAGTGAAATGTTATAAGCTTATTCGACAGAAGTCACAAATGAGATTGGTTCTCAAATTGAGTTACTTTGAAACACATCTGGAGTTTCAACTTACAAATCCTTTTATAAATCTCACATTTCGACCTCATGGTGATAGTTTTTGTTAAAAAGCTATTTTTATGGATTCATTTTTGAAAGAAAAACCTAAATATTTTTCCCTCCTACTTAGAATTCAGGAGTCTGTTTCTTATACAGGTAATTGATTATAAAGCTCCAGTACCATCAGGAATTTATCTATCTATCTGTCTGTCTGTCTGTCTATCTATCTATCTATCTGACAATCAAAACAAATTAATAGACTGACATGCAAAATTCCAGAATCACATGGTGCCAGCACAATCATTTCTATGATCAACAGTTCCATGTAGCATTCATTCATGATACATACAAGGCAAATTGGTACATGTGGAGGCCTGTAGCTCAGTGTTTAGAGCACTCGCCTCGCAAATGAGAGACCTGGGTTCGATTCCCAGTAGGGCAAAACCTTGGGTAAGTCACCTTGCTCCACAGTCCTGATAATAATCCCTCAAGAAAAAAAATAATAAATTAGTCACTTCCGGCCATGACTGTTTGTGGGACACTGTTGTGCTCCATTGAGTGCTGCGTTTCACCCACGAATCCACAACCGATTCACTTTACAATATATTCTGTGAAGCGCTTTGAGACATCTCAAAGACATGAAAAGCACTATATCAAATGCAAGGATTATTATTATTATTATATACTTATAGAGATCTTTCTATCAAGATCTGCTGAAATTGGGCCTGGCATCCTGCAGTATACACCCCAGCTTTTGTCATGCTTAAAATTAGAGGAGAGGTGATAAAAACAGGGAGAGGCTTTTATTTTGAAGATATTCAGGTATTCACAATGGCGTGAGTCTCAAGAAAACGTGACTTACTTTATCTCAACTGTGGCTGTGGTTCAGCTGGTTGGCGGGAATCCAGAACAAAGAGTGGCAAGAGTACAGCAGCCTAATCCTCCAGAAATTGATTTTAAGAATGAAAGGGACTGGGGTGTAAAACTTCAGATCCTGACTTTGAATTGAAGATATTTAATTATGGGTCACTGCCCAGGTAGAAATATCCTGTAACATGTTACTGTACAGAGATAGCGTTCATTGTTCAGTGTTGTATTTTTCAAATTACCGTGTATCCAATTTAATTACTGTCTGGAAATTAAATTTAACTCTGGAAAAAAAATGCAACTACTGCTTTGTTTTCTGCAATAAAGCTGATTCCTGCAAATTCTGCAGTTAGTCAAGTACCTGACATTTCACACATCAGAAAAAAAGATTGTTAATTAAAATGATTGGGGAGTTATTCTCTTGATCAAGTAAGCAATAAAACACCTACTTGAAGTATTCTAGAGGTACCTCCTACATGACTGAAGTATCCAGATGCTACAGCTTGTCTTTGGCAGCAGATAGTAGCAACAAGAATTTGAATTGATGTAGAACCTTTTACAATATAATGCAATACAAACGTACATTTATATAGCACCTTTCACATCAAGAGGGTTTGCCAAGATGATGAGATTTGAGTATATGGAAGTCAATCCACTGGGAGCTAGCAGCCTGACAAGGGTGGGGGCAGTGGGCATGCAAAGCTTAGTGCAGCTCATGATGGGAGTGGGTGAAATTTTGACGTAACTTACTCATGTCAGGTTTTTAAACTCCTTTTCTTCTCCATGACTATTTTAAAGTACGTGTGATGCACAAAAACGTGTCTCATCATGAGATGTGTAACTGACGAGCAGAATTTTGCAATTGGGAGTAAAAGATCTGCTTTTTGTCTGGCAGAGTTCATTTCTGGAAGATTCTGATTTGAAACGGTCAAACCTGCGTACAGCGAGATATTATAACATTTTAAACTGTGTATTGTATTGAAGAGAAAATAAAAATTGTGAAAACAAAAACTTGACGACAGTTAGAAGTTTTAGAAGCCTTTCATATTTTATTTTAAATTAGATTTTTGCACCTGGGTGTTATGCTAGACTGGAGTGTTTTGACTTTCCAGCACTCAAGGGGTTAAGACTAAGCAAACTCACTTTCCTTTGGATCCTTTCAACTTGCAGAGAAACACTTTAATGGCATCATTCTGAGGTGAATTCACTTCAGGTTCCTTGCTGTGCTAACTAGCTGCACCACGACAAGTGTTCAATAAGTAATGAGTTTGAGCAGCACCAACTCATTTCCAAATGAGCCCAGATCCACAATGTAAAACTGCCCTGTAATTGAGAGATCAAATGGCTGATTCACCTTCTTCATCTGAACCTCTGTGATCTTGTGAATTTGCAGACTCGTTAAGGATACATTAAGTTGGTTGGTATTAAATGGAAATATTTTAACTGCTGCACAATAAAGTTGCTGACGAGAGGGTGGTCAAAGCCTCACATGTTGAGCTGTACCTCAGTTGAATGTACATCTTACTCATGCGAACCCAATTCCTCTGCACTCAACTGTCACGCTGAGGGGAACAACGTTAATTTCCATCGTAAAATTATGAAAATATGGAAATAAGATATGTTGGATTTTAAAATCAATCTTTGGTGTAAGTACTGGAAAATAAATTGCGACTAACTCTAGGGTCAAATTTATACCCTTGGAAATTTGATGCATTCCAGAATCGAGCAAATTCTTAACTAGAGTCTTAATTTTGAAGTTGCTTTTCTTTGAAGACAGATAGCTTTTTGCTAAACAAAAACTGATGTAAGAATTCTAAGCATTTAAGATAACAGTAGAGCTGGACTGTGCAGATCCTGGTGACTATTTGTCTGAATACAGTTGATAAGCTGTTATCTTCCTTGATCTCAACTTTTGTCAATGCATTTCTCGTTTCTTAAACCTTGCAACTAAAATGTTGTACATTCCAAGCCGTTCCATTTGTCGAGCAGAACTAAATTGTAGATTTGCAACAACAGCGAGTTACAATACCAAATTACTCTTTTCTTTCTCCCTCCCTCGTCCACTTTTAGGGCAGCTGAAAAGGTCGAAAGCCACCGACATTGACGTAGAGACACCAGACTCCATACTCGTGAACACAAACTTGCGGGCTCTTATAAACAAGCACACGTTCTCGGTTTTGCCTGGAGACTGCCAGCAACGATTGCTTCTGCTGCTTCCAGAGGTGGACAGGCAGGTCTGTGAATGACATTGATTACTTACATAACTCGGGTTACTTAATGGACAGTAAAGACGTTGAATAAATATTTGAGGTACAGTATAAAAGGGTCCTTGGAAAAAGAGCAGGGAATTTGAATTGGGGTAAGAGAAATAAATTATTAGATGAATAATATACAACAACAAATTACATTTGTATAGTGCCTTTCACGTCGGGAAGCAATGCCAAAGTGCCAGTTTAGAAGGTTTCTTGAGGGAAAAGCAGGAAACTGGGGTCAGGGTAGTAGAGAAATTAGTTCCAGCATAAATAAACTTGAAGGTCTGAGTGAACCTTGTTCTGTGGTGTAATTTCTGTGATACTACGCACAGATGTAAACCTGCTATATGAAAAATTGATTTGTCCGTCCTTGCAAGAATTTGCACAGACTTCCCCTTGATGAGGTGACTCGTCTTAATGAACAAAGCAGTTTCAAACCCCTTTATATTCTCTGTAGTGTAGATGAAAGTGCATGCACTGTTTGATGGACTCACAGATACAAAGCACATGAGATAAAAGAAAACCCCCAAAAGGAAGTGGGATTAAGAGGATTACCTACAAAATGAAGTGAATTAGAACTCTCTCTACTTGTCATAACCTGTAATAATATGACATGCCTAAACTAGGTGCATGTTTAACAGATGAAACATAGGTTAAAATGAACAAACTAAGATTGGATGAAGAAACTTTTTGTTTAGAAAAAAATGTAAGTGAATATGATTGAATAAACCAGTAAAGTAAATGTACAATGCACATTTTAATTTATGTAGCGCTTTTCACACAGAGGATTTCCTAAGATTCTGCTTTACTGTACAGTATATAAGAGTGCATAACATCATGTATCAATGTGAGAGCTGTGGCAACACCATATAATTGAGGACATTCTGCACCTGTTAATACATTTTCTGACCTAGGAAGCATTAATGGACAAGTTAATTACTGCTTCTGATCAGAGATGTAGACCTCTGTCATTTTGCCAACCTGCGTTGGCAAATCTCACACTGACGTTAAAAGGGTTCCATATTAACCGGGTTGTAAATAAGCCAGAAGAATTTATGTCAAAAAAATCATGAATGTAATATAAGATGGCTCCCATGTACATCGTCTTGTCTCCAGATTCAGAACTATGATTTACCAATAGCAGTTACATTTTAAGCATATGAATACTGTTTGTGGGATTTTGTTGTGTGCAACAGTGCTTGCTCTGAGACGCTGTCTTAAGACGATCTTAAGCGCTCTGAGACTCCGTCCGGCGTGGAGGGCGCTATATAAATCAAAGTTGTTGTTGTTGTGTTGCTCTGAGGGAGTGGGAGGTGAGGCAGGAGAAACACCAAAAGTGAAGTCAAGGACCTGAGGCGAGGGAAGGGGTGAGCCAAAGTCAATTCAGGCTGGAGTTCCAGAGAGTGGGAGCAGAAACACTGAAAGCCTGACCACCGAGAGTGGGGTGGGGGATGTCAGTTTTTGCTGAGCGGACAGAGAAACCAGATTTGAGGAGGTTGTAAAGGTATAGTGGGGCAAGGCCATGGAGGTTGTGCACTGGCTCAGCCAGTTTGAGCATCCAAGTAGTTTATGCTATAAAGCCACTGTAATGTGTAGTAACTGTGAATTTTGTAGGCTAGTATGGAATATTAAAAAGCTTCTCTAGAGATCATGCACAAATGGCCTCATTGTTGATTCCAAAATACTTTTTAATCACCCAATGAAGTTCCAGTCTGGGGCATCAGCCTCCCCCATATGAGTCCTGCTGGCAACACAATGTTTTCTTGCTGTGCCATGGTGGCAGGAAGAGGATGCGTGAAAGCAACAACACAGGGTGAAAGAACTGGATTGAAAATGTGATTAACACATGTAAATTAAAAGGAAATTGTATGCTCATGATCTTGTTTCTATCCTATTTAAATGCGGTGCGTACATGTTGTTATCTTTTTGTAGGGATTGTAGCAGAAGCTGCTTTCGTGACACTTTTGCTAATGTTTGTTTGAATTTTTCTGATAGGTGGGTACAGATGGTTTGATGCGTTTGAGTACCTCTGCACTGAATAATGAATTCTTCACTTCTGCGGCCCAGGGCTGGAAGGAACGCTTATCAGAGGGTGAGTAATTTTTATCCAATTTATACATTTAAAAAAAGAATAGTGCTCGTCTGCATTATCTCTGCTGAAAAATGAGAATCACAGTGGTCTATATTAAAGTCTAATCTAAACTGACAGAAGGGTAATTTGTATGCAGATGCAGAGGATATGCACATTTGGCGATGTGTTGTGAAAAATATTTCCATGACTGACATCATGAATTAAAGTACTTTTAAGCCACAGTCTTAAACAAGTTAGATTTTTTTTGAGTCCTTCATATAGGAAAATATCTCAGAGTGCTTAACAGGGACATGGGTAGACTCTGAGAAAGGAAGGGGGAGGGGAGGAAGGGGTGTTGGCCATTGGTGTGTTCAGAGAGATAGGATTTGAGGTGGGACTTAAAGACAGAAAGGAAGAAAAGCAAGGGTGTGATGGAGTGGTTGGGGGAGATTGTTGGAATGGAATGAACACTCACCCTGGAGGTGAGTATCCATCTTACCTAATTCCGGAAAATATTAGACGCAGATTGGCAAGAGCCAAGGCGTTGGGACCCCAGAGTGTGTGGCAGTAGAAAAGTGTGGCTGCAATTTTTCCACGGATTTGCTACAAACACCCTCCTCCGTGACGAGAGGCAGGAGGCGGTTCCAGATCTCCTGGAACCCCGTAGTCACGCTGGTATTTTTCCTCCATTCCCACTCCGCTGGCCCACACAGATTTTGTTAAAGAAAGCATTATTTTCTAACAATCTAATATGTTATTTCTTCATATTTACTTTGCATCAATAGAGAGAAAAATGTAGGTTGGCAGTAAAAATGTACCTTTCAATAGCCCATCAACTCCCTGCTATTTTCTGCAAAATTTGTGAAAAAAAAGTCTTCACAATTTTCTGTAAAAATATCCCCACAATTTTTGGCACATATTTACGCAATTTTCTGTTGACCTGGCTCATGAGCTGGGCTGGCTGTGCTGTTATCAGCAGTGCCCAGGAATACCACAGACCCGCACAACTCAAGAACCAGACTAGAGACCACAGAGGCTCGATTCCGACATTCCATTGCCAGACACCTTGAAGCCAGTTCATCTTCAAGGAGACCCCGCTTAAGAGACAAAGAATTATCATTCCATTTTTTAAAAAATATTGTGGTGACCACACATTTAAAATGGTAATTTTTTAATGATGATGGTAACCAAAACATTACCAAACTTTCCAGCCCACACATATGGCATAAGGAAACAGTAAACTTGTGTTATGTTATTATTTTAGATGATTGATTTAGTTACATGTGGGATGTACTGCAGGGCACTGAGTCCTGCGTAAACATCGTGTGCTAACGTGTTGAATTCATAACTGTCATCGACTATATTTTAAGAAGAAACCTTAACTGGTATCTAAAGCTTTCATTGTAGTTGGAAGCAAGATGAAAGATACTCCCACAAGCCATCTGCTTTTTTTGATTTAAAAAAAAAGGTTAGGATATAATGGTTGGCAACTCCTTCACATGTAGTGGTGCATTGGTTGGGGGAAGAAGTGTGATGTGTGATGTTTTCGCATAATGTTTCCACAATTTACCTGGCTAACTATTTCACAAGAACAAGTTTGTGTTTCTATAAAAATAATAATAATCCTTGCATTTGATATACCGTTTTACCACTTTGTTGAGATGTCTCAAAGCGCTTCACAGAATATACTGTTAAGTGGAGTTGCGGGGAAAATTCATTTCAATTTCCTTGATATCATGGTAAGCACCCAACGTTCCAAATGAAGCACTGATGAGGTTTGCAGTTTTTCTCGTCCATCTCGACGAGGCTCAGCTATTTGGCCATCAGTTGACAAAGCTAAGAACCAGTTAAAAGTCTCTTTAATGTGACTGCCATATCGATGAACAATGCACTAGATTACTGCAAACCTGTCTGACTGTTCCAGAACTGAATCTTCAGTCGAGTTCAATCCCAATTCATTTAAATGTAGCCCCAACAAGACTCCATTTACTTCTCTCTTTCTCGTCCACGTTCTTAGATGACTTAAACTTAGATGACTTAAAAGATTGAAAATCTGAATGAACCGCTGGTCTAAATATGGTGTTTAACTGACTGAACTACCAGGAAAGTTGTATTTAGTGCTGATCCACTATATGAATGCAGAATTCCAGGCTGTGGATATTCTTATTACTACAGGAAAGCTCACTGCATGATTGTAATCTCTGTACCACTGTCTCTTCACAGTGCTTATTCTGCAATGAAGTTACTAATTTGGGTTCACGGTTGACTGCTCTTCCTCCAGGATTGCTGCAGCTTCCTCATTTCGTTCACAAAAGGCCTGGAGTCAAAACTGTTGACGCATTGCTGCCATCTGTAGCAGCAGTGGAAGGCAGGACCTCATTTACTGTCCACAATTGATAGGAATCATGATCTCAGTTTCAGTCCGATTGTCAATTCTGCAAGAAAACTACAACGTTGATATTGATCAGACATCCAGTAGGGTAACCTTAGCAACACAACTTTCAGTACTCTATTGTGCTCGAGGGGCTGAATGGTCTTCTTCTCTACTTATATTCTAAGACATTGTTCCTGGTCTCTTAAGAATATTGGCTTAGGAGGTGATGAGGAGTAATTGGTGGGGGGGGATTCTCGGTTGGATTCCCCTCCCTTAGAGTGTAGAAGATTGCTGTCCTCCCCATAGCAACGTAGCTGCTGCAATCAATATAATGTGAAGTAGTGTGAGGGGGTTTGAGAGGAGGATAGAGAGATAGCAAGTTTCTTCGCTTGTGTTCACATCCCCGTAATTCGAAATTACATTTGTCCAAACTAACCTGAATATTTAACACGGGCCAATCTTTTCACACTACAATATCACTGCAGAAAAGGATTTGTCACCTTAAGCCAGTCTGTCGGTATTCATACATAATTTAATTTTGAAAAATGCTCTTTTATAACCTTTTCATTTCCTAGGGATACTCTACTGCAGCAATGCCTGACTCATAGACAGGAAGCTTTGCATGGCTACAAATAGTTGGGCCAAGACCAGATAAGGAAATAAAGATTTCCCTCGACACAGTCACCAGTCATTCTAATTTCTGGCTCCCAAATAATAAGTTCAATTTTTAAAAACGTCAATTGTCTTCCAAAGTTAGTTAAATTTCCAAACCCAATTCATGATCATAAGTCAAGACACAAATTGGATCAGTGGAAGACCCTTTATGCCTAATCTAATCTCATCCCTTCTGATTACTCACACAACTGCCGTCTCATCATCACATCAAGCTGTTTTTTAAACAAGTCCAATATCCTGGTCGCAACCACCCTTCCTGGAAAATATTTCCAGTCTATAATCAGGCTAGAGAAAATCTTCCTAATCTTTGTCCTGAAATTGCCCTTTGCAACTCAAATTACTGTTAATGGTGAAGAATAGGATGTTTTGTACCTGGGCATGATTAAATAATGTAATACAACTCTTCCTCTTTCTTTGCATCTACTCTGGCATAAAGGTGGGCACATATTCATTAATAACCTGGATCCATTGTCAGTGAAATGCACTATATGGAGGCACTCACTGTTGATGAAGCAACCATTAAAGAGGCAGTATCTTTTTGAAGATGTACCTAATAATGGGTAACGTCTGATCCTCAATCAGTAAAGCCCAAATCATGTGAGAAATTCAGCCACAATACTTCTGAACTAGGGCCAAAAAAAGTGTTCTCATTTCTGATCATTATGTGATGAGCTCTGTAGGAAAGTGTTGTGAAAACAGAATCTGTCTTGGCGATGATACCCATTTAAGACAGATAGCCCGATGTAGGGAACGGCGATCTGGGAATTTCCCGATATGGATATATCGGTTGGCTCATATCGACATATACCGATCTATCGACATTTTCGGGTTTTTCGTACTGCGCATGCGCGCGCGCATCGGAGTGCGCGCGCATTCCGGGAGCGCGCGCATTCAGGGCCTATCTTCTCAGGAGGCAAATATCTTTCTCTCACTCTCTCCATCTCTGTTTTTCTGTCTGTGTGTCTGTGTGTCTCTCTCCTCTCTCACATCCCCCCCATCTCTATCTATCTGTATATTATCACATCCACCCCGTCTCTCTCCTCCCCCCACCCCCCCCCCCCCGCCCCTCTCTCGCACCCCCCACCCCCGTCATCTCTCTTCCCCACCCCCAGCCGTCTCTTTCTCCCTCCCCCCCCCCCCCAGCCGTCTCTCTCCCCCCCACCCACAGCCGTCTCTCTCACCCCCCAGCCCTTGCATACCTGTATATTGTATTCGAGGACTGTGAATACAATATGGCGGCTTTGCATCTCGGTCTGTGCATTGTGAAAAGAGATGAGCATTCTGGGTCTTGTAGTTCAGTGTGCTCGCATCCCGATTTTTTACCTCGATATATCGTTTTTTCGATATATCGATATTTTAAAAATGTCTATACCGGCATATCGATATGAAAAATATATCGGGCTTTAGCGATATATCGATATATCGCCGTTCCCTAGCCCGATGGCACTCACTATTTAACCTCATGCATGAAGAACAGTCACTTGAGTAAGTTATCAGAATGTGATCAGCACTTTTGGAGTCAAATGTCAGGATGGCCTTCAAAAATCAAACAATACATCAAAATAAGACAACCAATCACGGAGTAAACCAAAATTATACATTCACAGATTCTCAGCTGTAGAACCATTAAGTTAACATGTCTAATTGTCCAAAAATTGGAGATAATTGTTAAATTGAGTCTCAATTTGGAAACTGATCTGAAAAAGAACTGCAGCAAAGTTTCCAAATTAAGGCTCAATTTAAGAATTTTCTAAACTTCTGCACATTCTAAAATTGTAAGACAATGAGGCATTTGAGGAGTCAGATTTTCTGAACATTGTAGAACACACATTAGTCAACTCCAGCTTGATGCTGATATGACTTCAGAAACGTTTTGCGGCACAGTTACCTTCACTTGATCAGAACAAAATTATTGCTCTCTGCACACTCTTAAGCATATGTTTTGCTTGGGGAAAAAATGGGTAAGTGCCTTACTGTGAATTTAGAAATACAGAGTAGAGAAAACAAAATGGAAGTGGCTAAAAGCAGGTTTGACTAAAATTGCAGAGACCGTACAAGATGATATTAATACAGTAGGTTTAAATATCCAAGACATTCAATACGCTGTGGGGTCCAAATTAATTCTAACTGATAGGAGTGTATTTATCCACCACAGTTAGAAGCCTGTGCAATTTGCTAAGAGAAGTAGGTTGAGTGCTGTTATACTCTCTCTGAATTACACCTATTAGCACCAGAAAATAATTTGGGATGGTTTAACTCTCAGCAAGGGAGGTTTCAAGGTGTGGCCCAGGGGTTGATGCATTGACAACTGTTTCAGTGTTTTCCAAAAATAAAAGGTTTTAAATGAAAGAAATAGATCTGCTCACTATGGAGACAGTCTAGTATAGGTCCACTGTGATGGTGAAAAGGGAAATAATACAAATGATCCTTTCATTGGTTATACTGTAGCACGTTTCACATCAAGAGGTTGTCTCAAAGAGCATCTGTGAGCATCTCACCTAACCTGCAAATACTCACCTAACCTGCAAATACTCACCTAACCTGCAAATACTCACCTAACCTGCAAATACTCACCTAACAACAATGTTTCACAGCTTGGTTATCTGGAGGATGAATGGTCAGGACACTGGGGGAAAATAAACTTTTCTTAAGATGCCATCAACATGAGAATATAGTTCTAATGAAATGCCTATAAAACTACAGATGGATTAGACAGATTAAGAGGAAATCTAATAGAAGTCTTTGGCCGCTCACCAAAATCCATCACCGTTATTTTCAAACGCAGTAAGTCTGCATTACAGAAAAGTGTTCAGCAATTGCAGTGTTATCACTAGCATGTCAGTAAAACATAAAGCTGGATCTATTTAGCATTGTAGCTCCATTCGTCTCCAAAACCACATGAAACTGTAAGCCTTGTAAAAAACACACAACTATACAGAGCTGCTGTGTATGTTTCTTTCCATTTTGATACCTTATTCAGACACCTATGAAAACACATATTCATGTAAACTACAAATTTCAGCACAGATGGAAACTATTTGAACTATATTGTCTTTGTCATATTTACTCCCTTTTGGGCTTCCTTACTCACATCACAATCGATTCACTTTGCAGTGTATTCCATCTGCAGCTTTGAGATGCCTGGAAGATGTGAAGAGCGCTGTATCAAATGCAAGGATTATTATTATTATCCAATTTCATCTTCTCTATGTCCTTTTTATATATAGCAATTAGCTTTTATGTTTTTCTAATTGACGCAGCTTCAGGGAACATTTCCATGTCCGATGAACTCTTTCGGTAAAAACATCTATTTCTATAAAGTGTTTGTGCTTCAGGTAGTAATTTAGACAGGTTTGGCCGATTATTATCTTTTTTCTCTCTTCCCCCACCCCACCCCCATCAACTCTTGTAATTTGATGTAGTAATTTGATTAGATCCCCTCTAAACCAGAGAGTACAAATCCACTTTTGCAAGCAACAACTTAATAATCCGTCTTCTAGACATCTCAAAGCGCTTCACAGAATACACTGTGAATTTAATTTGACTGTATATTTGTGGGCGAAACGCGGCAGCCAATTGCGCACAGCAGTGTCCCACAGTGAGAACTTCCTCTCAACTCTGATATCCCTTCTATAATCCCTTTCCATCCCGCACTCCCTCCAACTCACCCCCTCCCTAGCCTCCTTCAAGTCCCACCTCTTTGACCGTGCCATCGGTCAGTCCCCATCCCACTTCCCCCTGCTTCGCTCCACCCTCCTCGATCCCCAAAAAGGTTATAAAACACTGACTGTTCAGTGCCTTAGGACATCCTTCTGATGTAGTAGGCACTATACAAATGTAATTTTGTTGTTGTTGTAATGGTGGTGCCCAAACCACCACAATTGTTCATCTAACCCATGTCTGCCACTGATTCAGCACCACCTCATTACTTTTGTAAATATAAAATATAGACAGATACATATGTACAGTATATACATGTACAATCTTGTTTCTTATTTGCCCCAATGTGACTTTTTTCCCCCAACTGCAGCAGTCCTTCTAATCTTTGCATCTGTATCCCCAGATCTATTCTGTCCACTTGGAAAACCGTTTTGGATATAAGAACCCTGACTCTATTTTGTTAGGGTTAGCATAGCCTATAATTGGAAATACTTGGTACAAATGGTATTCGACTAACTTAATTAACAACTGAAAGACTTGGGTACAAAGTAAAATATAGTGTTGGCATGTTTCTTTTGTGCCAGCCCAACCCCAGGCAAAATCTCCTGCCCTCTTTCCTTCTCCCTCCTACAAATAGAAGCTATTTGTGGATATTCAATATCTATGTGTGCTTGTACGTATGACTATAACACAGAGTGCCACATATATCCTAACATTCTCTTATGTTTTCACCACACGTGATGAAGATTTTCTTACTGGTTGTCCGATAAATCAGATATGTTATAAATGTTTTTTGAATCCAACCAGTCATCCTTAACACAAAATTGCTTCTCTAGTACCCCATAAATGCTGATCAGAGAGTTAGATCACTCTATAAGTGACATCATCACATCTTACAGCAGATTGCTTTTCAAAATGAGCAGCCCGGGAACCATCTGTATCATGCATCTGTAAAGCCTGCTGATTCAACTCAATAAGTTGGCATTTACTTAGAAAAATAGCTTAGTGATTTCCTCTCATCAGACGTTGAATTGCTTTCCAATTTAACTAACTGCATTATTTGACCATTTTAGTAACAGTTAGTAAAAATTTCCACCGATGGATGTTCAGTTTAATTTCTCCCTTATCGTTTTTATACAATTTGTAAGATCCTTTCCAAAACCCACTTCTATTGACTCTTTTATTTCTTCCAGAGAAGCATTGTTGAAATGTCCAAATGAACGTTATGTGTAATTGTGTTGCCTTGCAGTTTGTATTATCTAAAAACAACTATCTCAAGTCATTGCTGCAGCTTCTTAAAATTGAAGATCGTGCAGAATTTTGGAAAAATTCTTTCATTTAAAAGCCAATTTTCCGCCTTTCCTGAAAAACAAAGAATTAAAAGAAATTACCCAAAATTTGAAACCTTAAAGCTGAGACAATGAGACTTTTTTTTGTTCGTGATGCCCACTGAATTTATTATTCCATTGATTTTCTAGGGCTGTGATTGACTCATCGCTCAGCCATGTTAACATATTAACAGTGTGAGGCAACAATAAACAAGGCAAATAGCACACTGGTTTGTATTGTCAAATCAGCTGATTTCAGAACTTACAATAGCTTTCTTCACCCAACTCGATCATATTGTCTTCTGAGGTTATGAGTGGCTTAGACCACTCTAAGGGTAGATTCTTATTGGAGGGTAACATCACATCAATGTAGTCTCATGGTATCACTGTTCACATAGAAGAAATGTATCACAATATATGGGTCACAGCAATCTCGAGTTCTGATGTGAGTCCAGTTTAGAAACTTCAGAACAACGTTATTCATCCATGTGATATAGAATCAGAAGGCTGGTTAAATATTTAAATCTTCTGTAAATTGTACTTTGAATATACATTAGTGCGGCCAACAAACTGGGAATACTGCCCATTAAAGGCACCGTTAATGTGGTGTTAGTGTGCCCTGTCAATGGAGCTTTGCTGTATCCACTATTTTAATGTTAGGAATAGGAAACTATTTTAGACATTTGGGATAGTTAATTGTTTTCATTTTCCTTATTTTTTGTGACTACGTGTCCACATTCCACACACCATTCCTTGGTCGAAGTGCTTGTTCCCGGTGTACAGCAGATATACAGTATATGGGTATTTTAAATAGACAGTCTGTTTTTTGGAGGTTGTGGGATTGAAAGTTAGCAAAGCATTTTCTTTAGATAATCAACCAGGCAGAAGACCAAAATTGTCTTTTCTGGTGTTGTACAGCAATAGGCTACAATGTTTGTGTGTGTGTGTGTGTGTGTGCATCTGCCTCTCGCACACAGGAAACATTTTGTAAAATTGCCCAATTGAGATGATTTTTTTCTGTAGCTTTGAGTGTGAGATTTGTGTTTATTTTTACACGTTATGATGAGGGAATGATGTGATGGAAAGTGGGCTAAATGTCTTCCTTTTGATTGGGGCTAACACTTAGGTGTCAGGAGACGCAGCCGGTGGTGAGTTGGCCTGCATTATCTCAGAGGTTCACATAGCCGTGCTCTCAGAAGATTGGATTGAATTTTTCCCAGCATGTTGTCATGCATTCTTTATGAGCACATTTGATCCTTATCTGATTCAAACTCAATTGACTGAATGAAGTTTCAGTTCTGAGCATTATTTCTGTTTGAAGCAACTTTCTACTGTGTACTATCCTAACTTGGATAAAGCTATTTCAGAGGGGAGGTCCCCTTTCTCCTGTTTTAAGATGATAAGCTCCAGGTAGCTACATGAAGACTAAAGTACTGCATGTACATTGGTGGCAAGTCTTTCATGTTTAGAGGTAGTGTGAATGGAGATTAAACGCAGGCTGTGGCCATGGAAACAGCAAGCAAAAGTTATTTTTGGAATCTGCTTTCAAGTACACCTCAAAGGCGCAATGCTTGGCTTCACTGCTGTGTTTCTCCTAAGGCAGCGCTTTACTCATTTGTCTCCACCCGTGTACAGTTTGACTGCGTGGCTTTGGATAACCTGCAGAATCCTGTTCACCAAATGATAGAATAAATGCCAGGCCCCTTTGCAAAGTGAAGCTGATTCTAGCAGACCGGCCAATTGCATGCAATTGGTTTGTGGAAGCCGCTTCAGGGTTTAACCTTGACAAAGCCAGAATGGTCTTGGGTTCACCAATACCAAGATCATATGTTTAAAAAAAATCATAACACAGATCATAAGATAAGATCAAAGTATAGAACCGAACGTTTTGAAACCATCAATGTTATCTGCACATTGTGGACTGGGATTGGGGAAACACTGACAAAATAGAGTATTTTAGATTTATTGCCTTTCTCTATCCACCCGGGGATGAAGGAATATCAAATGCACCATTCTTGTCCACGCTGAACTTTGTTCATCCTGTCAATCCCTGCTTTTTATTTGTTTCTCAATAGGGGAATTTACTCCAGAGATGCAGCTGAGGATACGACAGGAGATTGAAAAGGAAAAGAAAGTGGAACAGTGGAAGGAGCATTTTTATGAGAATTACTATGGTCAAATGTAAGGACATTTTATCCAGTTATTTTCTTAGGGGTTCATTTTGATTTTTTTTCGTTTTTAATAAAATAATCATATTTCGCCAAGGGGGTCTCATTTCCGTTTGGTCAAAATGCCCCTGAATTGTACCCATTTATTCATTATTTTATTAGTTGATCGGAATCATATAAAAGCACCTGTGAATGTATTTAAATGAGTGCCAATGAGATCTTGACCTTCAATTTCTTTCCACAACAGCTTCAGTGACCTGTGTCACATTGTCTTATATGATCACTCAGTCACCTTCTGTGAATTTGAAATGAAATGAATGCAGAGTTTAAATATAATGGATTCCAGTACGCTTTTCTTTTTTTTTTTTAATTCTCTAGTTAACCTACCACCGATTTAACTGTTCAGCCTTTCTCTCACCAGTCTCATTCGTCCAAGCTTTTTGAGAATAAACTGAATGGAATTTTATTTCCTTTCTAAATTAGCACAAAATCAATTTCCTTGGTTCTGAGATTTCAGTTTTCAGAATTATAGGTGCCATGTCATAGCTCCCTATTCACCTGCCAATTACAGTATTCCTGCCCATAATGATTATTATTCAGTAATCCTGGCAGGAACAGATTCTTCTGGTGAAAGGTTACTCTTAGAATTATGAAAGCTTTGGGGGTAGGGATTCTTCCCACTCGGCTCCTGTTGACCCTACAAGCCAAATCCTTAACTTTAGGAAGGTCCCAGCTGGACAAGGTGTGTTTTCAATGACAGGCTATACAGTATTAGCTGGTTAAATGCCAGAGGGATCCCAATGCAGGGATCCCAGAGTGTATCTGCCAAGAGATTGCACATTCTATTCCAAACCACAGAAATGTCCATGTCTAGGTGGAATGCATATCTGAAACTCTGTCTGATTTAGATACTCTTAGGCATGGTGATTGGTGTTCACAGACGACCTAAAACTTTACTGAGATCTTTGCTAATTCCTTTCTTCAGTGTAAATGTGACCAATTTTCATAGCCTCTCATAGGACCACAAGATTAGCCCCTTGAGCCTGTTCTACCATTCTGTTAGATCATGGCAGATCTGTGCCTCAACTTCAATTAACTCCTTTTAACTCAGGTGTTCTAATTCTAGGCATCGGTTTAATTTCCTCTCACTGTAGCAACATCTAATACAGAAAAGCCCGTTTATCCGTCACCCTCGGGACCTGGCAATGCCGGTTAAAGCGCGTGCCGGATATTTGGCCAAAAACACAAAACAAAAGCATTTCGTTTTGCATTTTTCCTGATAAATTCCGGTTAATTGAATGCAGACTTTTTTTTGAGGTGCCGGTTATACAGAAGTTACAGTTGATCGAGTGCCAGATAAACTGGCTTTACTGTACCAAGATGTTACAACTGTAAAACAATGGCCAGAATTGACGTAGTACTTCAATTAGAGCCATACAAATGCTCTGCCGACAGACTCGCTGTTGTTTCCTTTACCTTAACTAATCCATTGGTGCTCTGCTCTCAGATCACTTTGGTTCAGTTGATAGTACTGTACTTTCATCTTTGCATCAGATAACTATATCCATATCAGGACTTAAGATCAGCATCTAGACTGTCAATGCTTTACTGTCAATGGAGTAGCACTGCCTTGTTGGAGGTGCCATCCTTCAGATAATACTTCAAATGTTGACCTTTCTACCTGTTTCCAGATAGTTAAAGATCTCATAACATTGATAGAAGAGATGGGAACTTCTCCAAACCTGGCCAACAATCCTCCATCTTATTTCTAATTTACCTCAAAGAAGTTTGTGGATTACAGCTGATACAAGTGGCTTCTGTGCTTGCCTACAACTAGTCATTAAGCATGATAGTACTTTAACTATGAAGGGGTTTGAGATGCTTTGACGAGATGAACGTTCTAAAAATGCACTTTTTTTCCTTTCTGTATCTATTTGTGTATTTGTTTTATATCACAAGAATTCACAAAATCATTTTTGCAATTTTCTGTTGCAGTTCTGGTATAAGTCTGGAAGACTCCCAAAAGCTGACTGCATCTCGTGGCAGTGCCCAGGACAGTAAATGTCATCCACCCAAACAGAGCCCTATCCAGCCAGCTGCCCAAGAAATTGCCGTCAAGGCGGAATCGCTTGTTGAGCCAAAAGAAGAAAGCACAATCAAGGCTGTGGCCAAAGTAGCAGAAACAATAAAAGTGGTAGAAAAGGATGAGATATCAGAGAAGGCAGCAGATTCTTCAGCAGAGCCTGTCAACGAATCACCTGCAGATCTGAAACCCCCTAAAGCAGACAGACCCGCGGAGACGGTTAACCTATCAGAGAAACAAGTCGTAGACTTTGACCCTCATACTGCAAAAGTATCGCAGGATAAAGAGACTGCAAAAGTAGGCCACATAACCTCTCCAGAGTCTGAGGCTAAAGCAATGTTTGCTAAGCCAGAATTAGATCTAAATGAGCCCAAACCACAGCTGAAGGAAGAGAGTGCAAAAGTATTAGAGAGCAAAAGACCCGAGGCTTCAGCACTGGTGGAGAACAATACATCTGAACCTTGCAAACAAGAGCCACCGACAAAGGCAGGTTCTACAGAAAAAATGGAAGTTACCGCAGAGGGACTCAAGAGGAAGTGCGACGATGAAGGAGAGGGTCTGCTCACTGTTGAGAAAAAACCCAGGGTCATGGACCAGCAGTCATTTCGGACCCCACCAAAGCACATTCCTGAAAACAAAATTCCAACACCAGAACCCAAAGTCCCACCTCTCAAGGTATATGAACGCGAAACTCTGACACGGTGCACAATATACAAAGAGGTTAATCTCCTACGGAATATAACTCACCTGCACTATTACCTTGATAGAGATTCCTTAAAGTGGGTTGATCTGACCGTGTTTCAACACTAGGTATTGAATAGTTACAAGGTGGTGGTGGAATGATTTAAAGAAAACACAGTTTTCCTCCCTTCTCTCTTGAAAGTTTCCCTTCAAATGGAGCTAATGGTTGCCAGGCACCCTCTGAAACCTTGTCTGAGTGACTGTCACAGCTTGGCTCAATCCTTCCTTACCTAGTAACCACACAAATGCACACAAACGTTTTCGTTTGTTACCGAAAACGAATTCGGGATCACGTTCTTTACAATTTCCCTTTAGATTGCTGTAAATGCCAAAAACCCAAACTACATTAATAATAAAATCCAAACGTGATTTGTTAAATTTAAAAAAAAACTACATTCGGTTGAGAATACCAACATTTGTATTTGTATTTTAATTTTGTTCCCAATTTCAATTGCCTTACAGATTCCAATCTCAAGAATCCGATCCATCCCTAGTCCGAGTGGTCAGGTCTCTCCAAGGGCCACTTTCTCACCCCTCGTCATTAGTCCAGGGAGAACCGGAGCCAGGACTCTCGCAGACATCAAAGCAAAAGCTCAGCTTGCCAAAGCCCAGAGAGCAGCCGCCGCAGCAGCTGCAGGCGGAGCCGTGCCAGGCCCTGGCCCGGGAGGAGGGGGCGGAATGGGCGAAGTCAGGCCACCAGGCGGTGCAGTGGAAATGGACAGAACTGGAGGCAGGCGAGGTGTTGGAGGGTCCTTGTCTGATTCTCCAGGACAACTGTCCAAACCATTGGAAGAGGCTACGATCAAGCCAGCAACCAATCTGGATTCAAGAACACAATTACAGCAAGCCACCCTGGCGCAATCTGTGTCTGCAGCCCACACCGCAAGCCCCAACAGATGCACAGCGTCAGTTACAGCGGTCACAAAATCAGCATTGACATTATCGAGTGAGCACATAGCACCCTCCGTGACTGTATTTGTGTCCCCAAAGCCAAGTCCAATGATAACAAATATGAGTACAACAAAGGCCTCTCCTGCTACGTTGCAGACACAAACTGTGAAGCAGACTTGCAATCCTACCTTGCGAGAGGCTTTGAAACCTGTATCGGTCCTCAGAAACTCCGAGACTGCAAATGCAGTAACTCAAAGCTCAGGAAATGTCACCGTGCATAGTAAGCAAGGTCGAGTGACGAACCAACAACCCTCCACAGACTCTAATGTTAGGATATCAAATGTGGGGAGAAAGCTGTCCTTTGATCCCCAGCTGGCCTCCACGTCCATTAATAAACAAAGCAACTTTCCAGTTCCATCTTCAACCAGTGGGGTGGCCGCAACAGCTGGTTCTGTTTCTGTAACATCTGGGAGCACAGCTGGAACTCTAAAAGTGGCCTCCCCACTTCCCTCAGCAAATTCAAATCTAGAAAGTCCTGCAGTAACTTCTGCTGTATCTGCACAGTCGCTTTGCACTCCGCACGATGTACCCAGCCTTAAACCACAAGGATCTGTTTGTGGAATCGTAGTGAAGTCGGGTTCCTCCATCCCGGCTAACAATCCACTGGTTGCACAATTACTCCGAGGGAAAGAAGTGCCACTGGTGCAATTCCTGCCGAAGCCTCTGACCAAAGTAGAGCTTAAACCTGTTAATCAGATTTCTAAAGCCGTGCCAGATGATGTGGTGAAGACATCAGTTGATGAAGGGACAGCGGTAACGGTGACGGTCAGAAATGACAACACTGTAATGCAGAAGTTGTGTAAGGTAACTGCTGACCTTATTGGAAGAACACAATCTCAGACAATGTCAGGACAAGTTGTTGCATCTACTGATCAATGGGAACAGCTTGAACAGACCTCAAAGCACAGTTGTACCAACGAAGAGAGGAGAAGCACAAACGCAGAACATGGACACGTGGAACCAGAAATGCCAACCAGGCCCACTCAGGACCGCAGCAGCAACGCCCAGAGTCAAATCTTGGGTCCTGTTTGTGAATCTTTACAGCACGGAGTGAATAGCTCAGGATTTTCCTCTGGAGGGGTTTCCGTTGGTCAGAGGTCGAGGTTTGGTTTGATGGGGACAAAGTCTGCCCTGAAGCCAGCTGTATCTGGTCATTACCTGCTCAACATAGCCACCTACGGAAGGGGTTCAGAGAGCTGGAAACGTGCCTATGTTCAAGACATTGAGACGCGGGTTCGTATGAATGGTCTGGCACACACGGCCGAGAAGGAAATCAAGGAGTGGAACACGAAAACAGCTGATAGCAGCATTCAGCACACACCAGAACTGAACAGCAGGTCAAAGTCCTGTCATCCTGAGGTTATATTAATCAAAACCGAACCAGTCTCGCACGACTTTCCCCAGATGGGTGACAATACTGCCTGCGCTCGCATGGACAGTTTGTCCAGTGGATATTTGAAGGTAGAAGCTCCAATGCATGATTATCGACAAACTGAAAAGGAGAACACGCCTTTATTGTCTGCCGCACAAGTGGCAAAGGAGTTCAACCAGGGACTGCAATCTAACTTTGCTCAGACTGGTGGCAAACTAAATCCAAACTATCCAGACTCTTACAGGTTACCGAACCTGTCTGTAGGCTTTCAACAACCCTCTCAGCCATTGCACCAACAAAAGTTCCCCCCGTACGGAAACCGAGCAAGTTCCCAGTTCGCATTTAAGCCCGTTCACGGCAGCGGCATCGGCGTTCCTTCTACGCCACAGATGAACCATTGCTCTGCTGTCACAGAGATGTCTGTGTACAGCCAAGTCTCAAACAGCTCTGGAAATATGGTATCCTTTTCTGTGACTGTTACGACACTTCCCGCTGGTCAGTCCATAAATACAGGCAGCCACGGCAACTCTGTCCAAATGTTCCCCGAAGGCGGCAACCTGGAGGACGCTCCTTCCAAGTGCTACTGCAGGCTTAAAGCCATGATCATATGCAAAGGATGTGGGGCATTTTGCCATGATGACTGCATTGGACCATCTAAATTATGTGTTTCTTGCCTAGTGGTACGATAAGTGAAGATGGCTTCCCTTGTAAAACACGTATCAAGGAAAATGTTTGTACAGACTTTATGAATAATGGCACCTTGTTCTAGACTTAAGTGACTGGTATGTGTTTGTAAGAGACAGAGGTTGCACTAAACGATCATGTTTGTTTTGCTTTCAAACAAAATGTCGGAAGCAAACAGGGTAAATGGTAGTCTTGTTTGGTAACAGAATTGTACTGGTATGTCTGTTTTAATATAACCAGGCTGCCCCAGGTATTTTAGTTTTTATTTGTGACCCTCACATTTAATAACAAAACAAAATTGAGGTTAACGAACATATTAGGAGTATTTCTGGAACCTAACCCAGGAAGGAATCTTGAAGATTATTTGTAACTGAAGGCTATTTAAGGTGCAGTATCCCTTGTTCCTGAGTTTATTACATGATTCATACTCTAGTCCGGGAATGACTATTTTACACATGCGTAATGTGGTCTATGGGCCACAAGTTGGCCACCTCTGCTCTAGTCAGTGAAAACACAAGTGCAGTATTTCCTCTTGATTTGATTGCTCGTGCCATTTTACACAGCCAACAACAGCCACATTTACTGAGATGTGAAAAGCAGTCATTTCTTCCCCCTGAAGCTGCTAATGCAGGATGTGCTAATGGATTGGCTAATTCACTTCCAGCTCCACGCAGCAGCATCGTGACCATTCATTACTTATCGTGGGATAAGTTGGCATGATTTGGTGTCTGTCAAGCAGTAGTTACAGGAATTCGTGGTACTGCAGTTTTAAAATGTGATGCAGTTCGATCACAAGTCTGTACTTTGTTGGTATCAGACCTAGAGCAGGTGATGACATGAGCACATTGCAATGCAAACTTTACCATATTGGACGAAAATGCAAAGAAACTCCATTGGACAGTTTCAAGATCAGGGGAATTGTTTTATGAAACTCCAAAGAAGTGCAGCTTTGCCAATGGTTAATACTGAACTGCGGTTGTTAAGAGTGTCACAGTATCAACCTTTGTAAAGCTCATGATTATCACGCCGTATGTTTGCTTTCCATGATCATTCTAAGCTAAGGTCATTGTAGAGTTCAGTGCAAGGAAGAATAAGAAGACTGCATTAGGATTTTGCCTCCTCCATTTCCGGGAACAACAGTAGGACCTATGGTGTTGAAAGATATCCGGATTGTTAGTTTCAAGAAAATTAATGAAGGTATTCAAAAGTGTCACTTGTCACCACAAGGCAGTCACTCCTTCATAACACTACTGATCCTCTTCCTAGGAAAGTGTGGCAACCCAATCTTGGTGCGTCAAACTACAGACTGCTATTTTCGGATAGCCACACTTAGTCATCTCCACTTCTTTTGTGCAAGATCTGGTTCTTAAGTCGATTCCAAGTGGCAGTTCTTCACTCAAAATTCTTACACTCTTGTGTTCTCCAACCCATACCCCCAGCCAGACGCAACCCTGGAATACTGTGTTTTCAGGTACACAAATACAGTAGGACAAGAAGGTTATTGAGGACAATTTTTAGATATTCGCCAAGAAGTATTTCTGTGCACAATCTGACAGGTTACAAGAGGAATAGGTTGGTCACTAGTACAATGGACTCATTTAAGAAACCACCTGTAATGGACAAACTGGTGGAGTGGTGGAGTGGAGTTTTATCAAAAGGCTAGAGTGCCTTCTTCAGCCTCTCCTACCTAGTTATCTTGTGAACACAAGTGAAATCTGTTGAACAGTAATTACATGCACACGATATTTAATAGTGCTTTTGGATTGGGGTGGTGGGGGTGGGGGGGTGGGAGTGATCATGAGACTGAGATCCTGTGCTAGAAAGGTTAAAAGTTTGGAGATCATTGCAGTCAGTGATTTGCTTAAGGGGCCAATAAACATGAATATTTGATCATGGTAGAGTATGTCTTTCTTCTTTCCCTTTAATGCAACGGGAACAGATCTTGAACTGGGTACCATGAGCTGTATGTTAATTCATCTCTCAGAAAAAGAGTAACGACGACTTGCACATGTATAGCGCCTTTCATAAATGAATGTCTCAAAGAGTACAACATAATCACCAGATAATACATGATACGTAATAGTTTTACCAAGCATTTTTGTAGTGTTTTGGTTTAAAAAGGGTTGTACAAATAGCATGAATCTCACCGCTTATTGTTGTCTTTTAAGACATTTTTAATATTTTGCCTTTATGTTGCAATTTTGAGGGACACTTGAGTTAATAAAGGAGGATTATGTAAAAATATATTAGGTCTATATATAGTTTTAAAAATGAACAGTAATATTTTTTTCACAAATATCAATATAGAAATCACTATTTTTTAAAAATAAAGAACTTTTGAAGAATTTAAACAATGAAAACAATGTTTCTTTTACTTTACATTGGTTGTGCATCATGTTTTTTTGTTAAAAGGAATTTATGTGGCGTAATATATTTAAAATTAATTCCCTCAATCGTGATGCAAATGGATTTACCCACTGACATGTTGCAAAATGCATGATCAGTAACATTGAGAATACACTTAAATGTATCAGTAAATGGTCTAGCGTTGCCATATAAGCATTTGAATAATTGATACATGAAGCCACTTGTAAAGAACATAGATTCTTTATTTCTGGTAAATGTCTTGTTACAGATTATATTTTTCTTGTTTAAAAAAAATTAAATGTCTGTTCTTATATTGGAGATTGTAAATTAGTAATATAGCTCCTGTATGAAATGTATTTTATCATCAGATCAACAGCAAATAAAGTAAGCTGTTATATCATTTGTGTTTGTAATGCTGGAAGGCAGGTGATACATCTTTAATCTGCACCTTTACACTATGCTTAGGAGTATCCAAAACCAAACTAAAATCCACGACTGTTTGTGGGACACTGCTGTGGACAATTGGCTGCCGTGTTTTGCCTACATATATACGAACAATTCACTTTACAATATAGTCTGTGAGATGTCTAGAAGACTTGAAAGCGCTTCAATATATCCTTCCCATTTCTCTATCTCTTAATCTTTCACTCCCACACGCAACCATAACTAGTAATAATGCAGGTATATTACCATGCTTTTGTGATATTTATATAATTGCTTTCTAGTTTGCAGAAAATACTTTGCATGCGTATTGAACTTTAGCCTCACAAAGTATATTTTTGATGCAATGTAATTTTCAAGAGAATCTCTGCAATTCTAGTTAGATTTCCATAACAAAGAAGGTGCCACATTATCAGGCAGGTTTGACAAGCCTCAGAGTATTCCAAGGCCAATTTTACCATATGAAGAATAGCAAGTGGCACAACATTTGAACAATTGGTACTTTTTTCCACAATAATAAGCATGTTTGCTCTTCAAAATAATGTGCTGCATAATTCCTGTGTAAAACTGAAGGTTTTGCTCCCTTCTCCTTGAAAAGAACTGGGTTGTGACCGTTATGTGAATAATTAGTTGACGTGTAGCTTGCTTCAAACAACAAAGAGGTACACAAAGGCTTATTTCTGAGGACACTGGGGCTGAAAATAATGCCGTTCAACCTAAGTGAAAGTTGTCTCTTCAATAATAATATAACAATCCTTGCGTTTGATATAATAATAATTATTATTATTGTATAGCACCTAATCATGTCTTCAAGACATCGCAAAGCGCTTCACAGAACATACTGTAAAGTAAATTGACTGTGTATCTATTGTGGGCGAAACCCGGCAGCCAATTGCGCACAGCAGCGTCCCACAAACAGTCGTGCATTGGGTGAACATAAATGCCCAGGCCTGGTGCTGCTGTCTTTCAGATGAGAAGTTATGTCAAGAGCTCCTGTAGCTCAGTGATTAGACCACTCGCCTTACAAGCGTGAGACCTGTGTTCGAATCCCGGCAGGTCAGGGCCAAACCTTGGGCAAGTTTCCTTGCTCCACACGCCTAATAATGAATCGCGAAAAAAAAAACACAATAATAAAATTGGTCATTTCAATCCATGACTGTTTGTGGGGGACACTGCTGTGCACAATTGGCTGCCGCGTTTCACCCACAAATACTGCAAGGATTATTATTAATATTATTATTATAAGATTCTGTTTAACTGTTCAGTTGAAAATTAAAGATCCTATGGTCCTATTTGAAATGAGAACTAGTTTTGGTGTCCTAACCAAAAATCCCCCAAATAAATCAATCATTCACTCATGGCCATTCACGGGATATTGCTGTGGCATGTGTGACTGTAAATACACAGTCACTACATATTACAGTAAATCCTGCGAGGCGCTTTCAGATGTTTTGATAAAACATAATTAAAAACGCAATATCAAATGCAAGGGTTTTTTATTAAAAACGTTTTGGAAAATCGGATTTGTGGCATGCATTGGGGTATTGATCTAGATTTTTCTTTTTAAGATCTATTCTGACAATACAATGGAGGTAAAGACAACTGTGCACTCCACAGCCTGTTCATGTTCTACGCAAATAAAAGAGATGCAAGTCCATAGCAAAATGAATTATCAGTAAAATTAAAAAGAGCTTTCAAACAACCTCTTAAAAATGTGTAGCCTGCAGATTGTTCACTGTAATTATTTTCCACATCATTCAAATTCATAATCGCACTATTAGTAAGTCTTAAGATTAACCACTTGAGTACTGCCAACAAGACACTCATTTGATTTATAGACAGATTAGTATATTGGACAGAAAGATGGCAGTTGAAATTTAGTGCAGGACAGTGGGAAGTTATTTTTTGGGGAGAAAGATTAGGAAAAGCTAGAGATCTTGTGGATAACATACAAAGTTCATATCTTTAAAGTGGAATTAAGTTGAAAAATGTTTGAAGAAAGCCAGGTTGCTAGGTTTTATAAATAGTGGCACAGAATTTAAAATGCCGTTTAACTTGTAAAAGTTGCTGCTAATACCTCAGTTAAAGAATATTGTGTCAAGTTGTGCTGACTCTACTTCAGGAAGATGGTTCAAATGCTGTGTTTCAGCCTGGCTCAGTAGCGCTCTTGTCTCTTAAGTCAGAAAGTTGTGGGTTCAAGCCCTACATCAGGATATGAAACTCAGTTAGTTTGAGCACACATCCAATGCAGTAATGGGCTATGCTGTATTGTTGTCCTTCAGATGAGATGTTAAACAAGGTGGTTTGCCGGTTCAGGTGGACGGTAAAGATCTCATGACACTGTTGAAAAAGAGAAGAGAGCTTCTCCCTGAGCCCCGACCAACAATTTCCCCAAATAAATTGGTCATTCACTTCATGGCTACTTGTGGGACATTACTGCGCACACTAGGGCCCGGCGATATATCGGTTATATCGATATAATTTTCATACCAATATGCTGATATCAGAATTTAAAATATATTGATATATCGAAAAATTCGACATCAAAAAATATATCGATACATCGTAAATATCGGTATATCGTTTACGGCGATATATCGGTATTATCGGTATAATGTGATCTTTTCCAGCTTACCTTGTCGCCCGCATTGCAACCTCCTGGGCCTAGAGCACAGAATGCGTGTGCACATCTGCATGCGCGCACACCCCCAAATGCGCACGCACCCCCAAATGCGCGCGCATGCGCAGTATAAAAAAACCATAAACATCGATATATCGGTATATATCGATGTGAGCCCACCGATATATCGATATCGGAAAAATTCCATATCGACGGACCATAGCGCACACATCGGCTGCCGTGTTCACACACAAAAACAACACAGAAACCACTTTACAGTAAATCCTATCAAGTGTTTTGGGGCGCCCACCTGACTTGAAAGGCATTACACCAAATGTAAGGATTATTAATTTGAAGAAAGTCAGGGCCATAGAGTAAGTGCAGAGATTTACTAGGATCATACCAGGGCTGAGTGGTTTGAATTTAGAGAGGAACTGGGTCAATTTTCATTGTAACAGAGAAGATTGAGAAGAGACCGGATAAAGGCCTTTATAGGAAGAGAGATTGCATAAACTAGATAGAGAGAAATTATATTCACTAGTCACTGAGTCAGCAAATGGAGGGCATCGATATCAGGTGGTAATGGGATAATTAGAAGATTTTTACACAGAGAGTTAAGATGTGAAATAATCTGCCCTGTGTGGTGGTCAAGGCAGGATCAAGATTAGTTCTCAAGTGGGAGTTAAATAGATAACAGCAAAACTTAGATTTATATAGCGCCCTCCATGCCAGACGGCGCCTCAGAGCGCTTCACATTAGTGTAGAGCGAGGCCGAGCCAGAGGGAGGGGGAAGGTGACTGTAGGTATGGTCAAACAGAAAGGTCTTTGGGCACGACCTCAAAATGGAAAAGCGGGGTGAGAAGGAGGGATTGAGGGAGGGAGTTCCAGAGTTTCTGGGGGAAGAGACGGAAAGCACGGCTGCCGATGGCGGAGTGGATGATTTGTGGGGACAAGGAGGAGGCAATACCCAATAGAGTGGAGGCGGTGGGTACTGCTGTGAGGAGAGAGGAGGTTAGAGAGGTCGAGGGGTGCAGAGGAGTGGAGGGATTTAAACACAAGAGTGAGGATCTTGAAGTCAATCCACTCTGTGACCGAGAGCTAGTGAAGTTTAGCGAGGACTGAGGTAATCGGGGAGTGAAGTTTGGTGTGGGTGAAAACGCAGGCGGCATTTATAAACTGGATTTTGTGAATGATGGTGGAGGGGAGACCGGTGAGGAGGGCATTGGAATAATCCAGCTGAGAGGTGACAAAGGCATGGACCAGGGTTTCGGCAGCTTTTAGGGTGAGATATCGGCGGAGACGGGCAATGTGGCACAGATGGACGAAGGCAGTGCTGGTGAGGGACCGGATGTGGAAAGGAAAGATAATTGGGGGTCAAACCTGACGCCTAGGTTGCGTACGGGTTCAGAGAGTTTTAGAGGCACGTCGGGTAGGTGGAGGAGGCAAGAACCGTGGGACCGAAGACATCAACAAGAGCCAAAGAGTATGGCTTCTGTCTTGACAATCTTTAATTGCAGGATGTTTGCGCTCATCTAGCTCTTGATGTCTGACAGACAGGCTGACAGAACATCAAGGGACTGGGGGGGTCGTAATTTGAGATGGAAAAGTAGAGTTGGGTGTCATCCGTATACATGTGGAAGTTTACCCCATGTCTGCAGATGACATCACCAAGAAGGAGCATGTAGATAAAGAAGAGGAGGGGGCCAAGGGTGGATCCTCGGGGTACCCCACAGGTGACCAGGCGTAAATGAGATGAAAAGCCATTTGCAGAGATGTACTGCTGGCGGTTTGTGAGGTAGGTCTCGAACCAGGCGAGTGCGGTCCCACTGAGGTGGATGACAGAGGTCAGGCGGTGGAGGAGGATAGCGTGATCGACTGTGTCGAAGGCAGCAGAGAGGTCCAGGAGGACATGGAGGCAGAGGGAGCCCTGGTCACAGATAGAGAGGATATCGTTTGTGACTTTCACAAGCGCAGTCTCTGTACTGTGGGCGGGGCAGAAAACTGGATTGGAGGGTTCAAATAGGTTGTGCAGGCAGAGGTGGGAAGGGACTGATCTTGAGGAGAGGGACTGATGAATGATATCAGCCAGCAGTGGGCTGTGGAGGGGGAGCTGGGTGATCAGCATGTTGGTGGAAGGAGGTTGAGGCAACAAGTGGTGGGTTTCATAGAGGTGATGGTAGCTGAGAGGGAGGAAAGAGAGTTGGGGAAGAAGGAATGTAGGATGGGGGTCATGATGGGAAACGGAATGGGAGTGATGGTGAGGGTGACGAGGGGCAGGAGGATGGAGCTGCCTGGCAGATATCCAAAAAGGAATGATTTGTAGGCATATGTGGATAAAAGCAGATAAGTGAGACTGAATGGATTGCTCTTTGAGCGAATCAGAACATGAACCAAATGATGTTATGTGCTAAAGGTTGGCATTCTGCTAACCTAGGTCACTGACTACCTGATTGAATGGTAGGAGCACCTTTTTAGTAAACCAGAAGTCAATTTTCAGTGTACATTTAATTCTATATTGGAACTGGCAACAGAGCGTTCAGTTTGCACACATCCTGCATTACCAGGATAACCTTTGTAGATCCAGGACTCTGAACTTGTATGTTCTCAAATTCATAAATATCAAACACAATCCTCAGATCTTTATTGGCTAACAGTTCTGTTCACACTCAAACATCAGAGATATATGATCAGGATTGAAGAACTCTGAAGAAATGTAAACATTACACCCATGGCTGCTTGCATCAAATTGCCTGGCAGCCTTTGAGACAAATTTAGATCAACAAAATTCTGAATCTGGATAAATCAGCCCAAAATAAGGGATCAAATAGTCAATGAATTTAGAGAGAAAATTGGTAAATTGAAAGCTTCACACTTGAAGAATTTTAATCCCTGGAGGCAGATATCAGTCATTCAATGGAACCTCATTGAAGAATTTGAAGCCAAATCAAGTTAATTTATTTTCAAGAGTTCAACTCATTCTGTCTCAATGATTTTTTCCCCACAAATAAAATGTATTGACATACCACTCTGTTCATGCGTGCGCCATGCTCTAATACTTTACACATGTACACCATGTGTGTTGGTTCAGCTATATATGCTCGGGTGGGTGGCATTGTGCATGAGGGTTTGGGAAGAGGGACAATTCGGATTTAATAACTTTACGTGCAGGAGAGTGAATACTGTATATGTTGAATATATGGAATCCCTGTAGTGTATTGGTTAGAGCACTCACATCGCGACCTGGGTTCAATTCCTGAGCAGGGCTAAATTGCTTCCAAATCCATTCCCCCCCCAAAATGATCCGGTGGCTGAATCCTCAACTGTTGTTGAACGTTGCAGTGCGCAATTGACTGCAATGTTTTGGCCACAAAACGTCAATTCACTTTACAGTATAATCTGTGAAGCACTTTGAGTCATCTCAAAGACTTTACAAGGTGCTGTACCAAATGCAAGGATTACCATTGTTATGGAATAGATGACTCAGGGAGGCAATGGAGGCCAAATCAATTAGTTCAACAAGATCAAGGGAGTATTAGATTGCTATCTGGTGAGGAAATTGATTGATGAATATGAGACATAGAATAGGGTAGGATTATTTATTTAGAAATCTCAAGATGTCTTGGACATAGTCTTAAAATTAGAATCAGGCCATTTAAGAATGAAATCAGGAAGCATTTTTTCATTCAAAGGGTGATAGAAATCTGGAATTCTCTGCCCCAAATGTTTGTGGATGCTGGATCCATTCACACCTTCGGGAGTGAGATTGATATATTTTTGGTAGGTCAGGGTATTAAGGGATACAAGGATAAAGCGGGAAATTAGCATTAAAAGGATTCGTAGAGGTACGATCAGTCAGTCATGATCTAATTAAATGATGGAACAGGCTTGGAGGGCTGAATGGTCTACCCCTGTTCCTATATTTCTAACCCTAAACATTCCGTATATATTCTTAAGAAAGGAGCATGTTCTGTGAATATAATCCTTAATTGGTAAACTATTATATATTCAAAATATACTTGCCAACCTTGTTATTATTTTAAAGTTTTTTTTTCCTGTCCACTTTCCAAACATCTTCTTAAAAAAATGTTTTTGAATACTGCTCTCTCTCTCTCCTATCCTTCCCTCCAAACAAACAGACAAAGTCAATGTCCCCAAAGTGCTACATCACAAAACAATTTGGCTGCTCAATCCCCAACTGTTTGTGGGACACTTCTGGACTCCATTGGTGCCGCGTTTCAGCCACAACAATACACAGTAAATTTACAGTTTGTTCTGTAAAATGCTTTGAGACGTCTCGAAGATATGGTTAGATATATCAAATGCAAGGATTATTATTCGTAACCTCTTTCATATCTTCCTAGATGTTAATCCGCCCTAGCTCGGGCTAGATCACTTATTAGGACCTGGCTGCTTGATTCCAGTCCCAATGGTGGGACTGACATTGTTATTGTAATTGCTATCTCCTCCTCCATTAAGTAGCAGCAAATCATTCCAAGTACCTAGGGACCATCTCTAAGCAGCTCTCATCAGTTGAACAAAAAAGGAGCAATGGTGAGATCAGCAATAATGTATTGATTTCTATTGGGAATCTTTAATAAGGAATCTGAGAGGGGCAAGCCTCCTGTAGGTCACATTGAACACTGGAAACTTGCCCATAAAAGTACATTGTGTTGGAGTGGACTTCCTGTGAGTTTATACCGATTGCTTTTGTCACAATTCCTATTTATTTAGGGAGAACGGGTCTATTAGGCTATGGGGAGCGGGCAGGGCAATGGGATTGAATCGCTCTTTTCAAAGAGCCGGCACAGACTAGATGGGCCGAATGGCCTCCTTTTGTGCCGTAAAATTCTATGATTCTATGATTCTATTGTTTTAGTAGCCTTACAAACATTGTTAGCTTGCTGTTTGGAGGCACATTGCTGCCTTGCCCCTTTCTCTCACCTTTGCCCCTTTCAACCCTCTTAGTTCCCTCCCCCCACTGATCTACTTGCAAGTCAACTGTGTGAAGCTCTTTGAGATGTGCACTTGACGTGAAAGACGCTATACAAATGAAAACCGTTGCTGTGGCATGGATCCATTTGCCACTGCAGCTCACTGATGATCTTGCGATCGTAGTAGCACTCTTCGTTGAATAGACGGGCAACTCACTGTACCTGTAGTTCTCAAGTGCAGGTGGGGGAGGAGATTAAGAAGCTCCCAGTAAACATTGTAAACTCAAAGCTTCAGCTTCTGCTGGAGAAGGAGTTAAAGTGATAACATTTGTTTTTTTTTAGTAAGCTGTCTCCTGGCAACGTTAAAGGTTTGCAAACCCCTGGTGTGTCAGCATGAGCCACGTCACTGTTTTGGGTTTATGGCAAAGGAGGTAACATATAATCTAAAGTCTGATGGAATACAGCAGTTGCTAAATCTGTGAGCTGCAACCTGCAACACAAACAGTCCATAAGCGTTGAATCTTCCAGACGCCAGATGTTTCCCACATCAACCAGTGGATACTCAACTCCAATGTGATCACTTCAGAATAGAGTTCACATGGATCAGTGTGACCCAAATTGCATTACCATTGGATTCAATACTGGGACTTCCAGATCCAGCCCTCTGACACTGGTAAGTTCATTTTCAATATCTAGATATTAACAATAATAATCCTTGCATTTGATATAGCGCTTTTCACGTCTTCCAGACGTCTCAAAGCGCTTCAGAGAATATACTGTAAAGTGAATTGACTGTATATTTGTGGGCGAAACGTGGTGGCCAATTGCGCACAGCAGTGTCCCCCCCGAACAGTAGGGAATTGGTGATCATTTTATTATTGGTTTTTTGAGGGATTATTAGCAGGCGTGTGGAGTAAGGAAATTTGACCAGGGTTTCTCCCTGAACTTCCAGGAATTGAGCCCGGAATTGAGGTCTCTCACTTGCGAGGCAAGTACTCTAACCACTAAGCTACAGGACTCTGCACCAAAATATTGTGTATATTTACTTTATCCATTGAAGGGACTTTCTCCTAGGGCCCACCTGACCTGTCCTTAAACCTCTCCAAACCCATGCACAACTTAGGCGTCAGGTTTGATCCCCAATTTTCCTTCCTCCTCCACATCCGGTCCCTCAGCAGCACTGCTTTCTTCCATCTCCGCCACATTGCCCACCTCCGCCAAAATCTCACCACAAAAGCTGCTGAAACCCTGGTCCACCCCTTTTGTCACCTCTCGGCTGGACTACACCAACACCCTCCTCTACTGTCTTCCCTCCTCCACCATACACAAAATTCAGGTCATCCAAAACTCCGCCACCTGCATTTTCACCTGAACCAAACTTTGTATCCTAATTACCCCAGTCCTTGCCAAACCCCACTGGCTCCCTGTTACAGAGCAGATCAACTTCAAGATCCTCACTCTTGTGTTTAAATCCCTCTACTCCTCCGCAACTCCCCCAACCTCTAATTTCCTTTCTCCTCACAGCAGTACCCACTGCCTCCACTCCACTGGGTCCAGCCTCCTCCTTGTCGCCCAAATCCTCTGCTCCACCATCGGTGGCTGTGCTTTCAGCCACTACCCCAAAATGTTTGAAATCCCTCCCTCAACCACTTCACGTTTCCCCATCTTTATATCGCGCCTAAAGACCTTTCTCTTCGACCGAGCTGACAGTTACCTTTCCCCCTCCCCGTGGCTCTGAGACATCGCCTGGCTTGGAGGGCACGATATAATGCAAGTTGCTGTTGTTGTCCTGCTTACAATCCCCAAAGGAAAATTGATCATGCACTTCATGGCTGTTTATGGGTGCATTATTTACTTATAAATACACAGTCACTACATTTTACTATAAAGTAAAATTGTGGTAAATATTTTTGGGATATGTGATGATAGTGAAGGAGATGCAGGAGAGTTGCTGCCCTCGTACTTTCAATTTTATGTGGTTACAAATACTCGCTGCGCTTCACAGTAGAATACTGTGCAATACTTTGAGACGTCCTCCCAAGGTGAAATAATAATTCGTAATATTCTTTGCAAAACGCAAAATACTGCAGGTGCTGGAAATTTGAAACAAAAACAGAATTTGCTAGGAAAACTCAGCAGGTCAGGCAGCATCTATGGAGAAAGGAAAGTGATTCAACGTTTCGGGTCCACGACCCTTCGTCCGATCTGCTGCCTGACCTGCTGAGTTTTCCCAACAAGTTCTGTTTTTGTTTCATAATATTCCTTGCATTTGATATAGCGCCTTATCACATCTTCAAAACATCTCAAAGCGTTTCATAGAATATAGTATGAAGTGAATTGACTACATATTTTGTGGGAAAGGGGTACTAAATCAAACGCAAGGACTAATGTTCAAATGCGAAGATTATATTATATGTATTTCAACATCAAACCATCTATTTGAATAAATAACTGAGTTTCATTATCTATGACATTGTTTTTTTTTCAATGGTATCTTAAATGACGGTGTTTTAAAGTAATGAATGACTTCTACATCTCCTCAGATGATTCAGTAAAACCCTAAAGCACAGTCTCTCCTGTGGATAAACTCATTGAAATTGCTCAGCAACAGGAATGGAGCTCTGGAGGCCTTAAATGTTCTGTCATTAATATTGTAGCAACGGAAGATTATGAAATAGGAAGAGAGCTCCATGGCAGAAGGCTCCACGGAGTTTGCATATTAAAAGGCAGTTCATCCCTGGATTTACTGTAAGAGATGAATGGACATGTCATCCGCAGCCCACTCATCTGCCAAACAGTCAACTGAAGACAAAGTGCTCAAGGACTCAAGGTACTGGAAATGTTAATGCATCTGGTTTGCAGTATCAATACAGTGACGTTAACTGCCCGTGTACAGCCAGACCTTTGAACTGTTTGATGGTCAGGCTGATGATATTTAGTCGGGGGAAGACCCCATAGAGGTTCCTTCACAATGAAACAAAAATGGCCAACTTGCAAAGGTGATAAGTTTGCTTGCTGCTTTATGCGTGCACAGCAAAGCTGTAAATTATGTTTGGTGAGGGTGTGATGACCTAGTTGTGAGTGGGACAGCTGCAAGTATGTACAGTGAATGGGGTCCATTACCCAACCATGTTATAATCAAATTTACGCATCAAAGAACCGCTTTATAACATGCTGCACTGTACGTGGAACACTCAGTACTTTGGTTCGGCTCTCTTAAGCAAAGTGATAGGTTTCACTGTTTGTAGGACCCCAAAAAACTTCTTGGTTAGAACACCCCACATTCAATTTCAATAAGACAGTCGTTCTCTAATGAAGGAGCTTTCCATGACGCAATGCAAGTCTGGTGAAGTTTTTAAGGGAGAAGCAGTGAGATCAGGGTCAATATGAGATGAATGAATCATAGAATCGTAGAAACATAGAATCATAGAATCTTACGGCACAAAAGGAGGCCATTCGGCCCATCTAGTCTGTGCCGACTCTTTGAAAAGAGCAACTCTCTCCCCATAACCTAACAGACCTGTTCTTTCTAAATAAAGATCTGATGCTGTTAATTCACTTTACTATATACAGTAAAAGCTTGATTACCCAGCACCCAACCAACCGGAATGCTCTACCAATCGGTATCTCCCAATACAATTCACCATTCCAGCAAACGGATCTCATACCAGAGTCATCCAGGACACTCGTGAGAATGCTCACTTTGCACATGCGTGCAATGTGTGCGCGTGTGCACTTATTGAATTTACCAAATGCTGGAATTTTTATTTTACCGATCATTTTACCGAGTGTGCTGGAATGCTTACTGGTAAGTAGCCATACAATATTCTGTTATTATTTAGTCTATTATTAACATGGTATGGTACGTTTTAAAATAAGTAAATTCTTTGTGCAGGGTTTTCGGCAATTTGCTGCTCGAATATCTGGCATATTTAATTAACCGGCAACGGTCAGCACCCGGGGGTGCCGGGTAACCAAACTTTTACTGTATTCCGAAGCACTTTGAATTGTCTCAATTGCATGAAAATAATAATAATCCTTGCATTTGATATAGCGATCTTCACATTTTCTAGATGTCTCAAAGTGATTTATAGAATATACTGTAAAGTAAATTGACTGTATTTTTGTTGGCAAAACATGGAAGCCAATTGCGCACAGTGGTAATATGGTGCAATATCAAATGCGAGGATTATTATTATTATTAATATTCTGGGTAGCTCTTTGGATGTTTATTAAATATTGTCTATTGAACTGTTTCATTAAAAAAAAGGGAAATTAGTGATTTAATCTGGTCAATATCAGACAGAGCAAGTTTATCTTTAGATTATTGTCAGATGTAACATCTTTAGGACGAGATATTAAATTGAAGTCCAGTCTACATTTTCTTCATATGAATGCTAAAATTCCCATGAAACTATTTGCAAAAATAATGAAGTTTCTTTAGGTGGCTTCATTAATAATCCCACACATACATTGGTCATTCATTTAATGGCTATTTACATGACCTATGATTTGAAAATTGTCCACCACATTTGCCTACAAATATACACTCAGTATATTTCGCAACAATTACTTGTGAAGCACTTTGAGACATTTTGATGGGTGTAATTTTGATGTATGTGTAATTGTAAGTTGAAGCATTAGCCACATAAAATCCTGTTTATTTGGATGTGTTTTGCAAGAGCGTGTCCTACGAGATGCAGATATGATACATAATATTATTATGAATAGTAATAGTAATAATAATTATTGAACTTGATCTAGAGCCATTTCATGTCATTGAATCATCTTAAAGTGCTTCACAAGATTGACTGCAAGTAATAATAATAATATTAACCCTTGCATTTGATATAGCGCTTTTCATATCTTATCAACGTCTCAAAGCGCTTAACAGATTATACTGTAAAGTGAATTGACTGCATATTTGTGGGCGAAACACAGCAGCCAATTGCGCACAGCAGTGTCCCATCAACAATTATGGATTGAAATGACCAACTTTATTATTGTGGGTTTTTTTTCGGATGGATTATTATTAGACGTTTGGAGTAAGGAAACTTGCCCAAGGTATTGCCCTGATCTGCCTGGATTCGAACACAGGTCTCGAGCTTGTAAGGCGAGTGCTCTAACCACTGAGCTACAAAAGCTAGCAACTGTGTATTTGTGGACAAATGTTATATGGTATAATCACTCTTGTTACTATTTTTATATAGGGAACTGAAGAGTAATCCTATTTACATAATAGAATTGTGTAGAGTGTTCTCAACATAGATAACTGCCAGTGCTCTGTTCATATGTTTTGACCTTGACATTTAATGGGTGCTTATTGCATCCTACATTCCACACAAATGGATGATGTTATCATTAAAATAACCTGTTTACTTCAGAATTTTGAGTCACCTGTCAACTGTTAGGAAAGTCACATTGAAATATTGGTACTGTACTATATCTGTACTGAGGAACACAATGCTTTTATCTTTTATTCTCTTTTTAAATTTGTTTGTATGAAACTTCATTGTATCAAGATATATATCCCAATTCCGATGGGCTGCAAACATAGATTTGTGAGTTTCGCAAAGAAAAATGTAGATGTTCAACAGATTTTTTGTTATAATTTAGATTTAAAATTAATGCATGACTTCAAATAGGTCATGTAGAAAATAGTCACCTTGGAAAATGTATTAGTGTGATGTTAAATCTGTCAAATAGGTACAAAATATTCTGCATCGAATTTCATCAATTACATTTTCAGGATCGGTTTAAAATATGCTAGGTTGCTTTTCCCAAGAGCAGTAATTTAATGGAAATGTTGCTTTCATTATATCTTTTGATGCTATTTTTATAAAAGGAAGGAATTCAGCTTTTGTGTAAATTAATACTCTTGTTTTTTTGGGTATAAAAACTGACAATTTTGTGGTTCCAAACATGTCATTTAAGTCTGGTATGTTATTAACTGGATAGGGCTGTTATATAAAAAATTTACAAAATATTCAGACATGCATTGAGGATGGACATGATTGACAATCCTGTGGTTAAAATATTCTACATTTTAGCTCTTTTTGTTATTTGATTTTTTGTTTGAAGGAAGAAATAAAGGAAGTGGTTAGAAATTTACTTTTTTTTCCTTTATGTTTTGTTTGATTGACAGTTATAATGTACGATTACATTACAAGCGTGATCCATGTATTTTTGTTACGGTGCTTTATTGTGTCATCAACAGGTGTGTAAAGTGTAGTGACTGTGTATTTGTAGGTTAACATGGCAGCCAACTTTTGCAGTCAGCGGGTTCCCACAAACAGCCATGAAGTGAATTGACCATTTTTATTTGAGGAATTGTTGGCCAGGACATCGGAAGAAACTCCCATTTCTTTTTTAATGGTTTCATGCGATGTTTAATATTTAACTGAACAGATGGGTGGAACCTCAATTTAACGTCACATCCAAAGGATAGAACCTCCAACAATGTAGCATATCCCGGCATCTCACTGGAACAACAGCCTAGACAGGGTCAGGGGTGGGGGGGTGGGATGGGGTGGGGGGTGTTGGGGAAGGTGTGGGAGGGAAGCTGAAGGTTGAGAGGTTGGCTGAAAGCATAGGTAAAGAACTGGGTTTAATCACAGATTTTGAAGGCAAGAAGGGATGGAGTAAAGGTGGAGGGATTGTGGCATAGAATTCCTGATAGTGCAGGCAGAATAGCAGGAGGGTCAGTTAGAGAACAACAAGCAGTTAGCTGGGCAGAGGGCGCAGCCTGGGGTGGGATGGAAGGGTAGGGTTGCAGGGGGTGGCAATGGTAGGATAGGGCAAACCTATTGTGAGATATGAAAGTGAGGACAAGGATCTTGAATCTGGAGGACGGGGAGCTAGTGAAGCCGAGGGAGGATGGGGGTGATAGGCTCCGGGAGTCTCATGTCTGAGAGGGAGTGGACAGCAGAGTTTTCACTGCAGGAAGGAGCCTTGGAGTGTGGTGAGCAGGGCGTTGGAATAATCAAAGATTGCAAAGATGAGGGAAAGCCAAGTGAGTGAGAGCCTGGATGTAAAGCTTGAAGGACAGTTGGGAGTCCAACAAGACACCAAGGTTCTGCATCAACCCCAAGATGTGGGGCGAGCCTCTGTGCAGATTGATGTGGTCAGCGCCTGAGATGAGAAGGCATTAATGGGAGTCAAGCGGCAGAGCTTCAGTCTTGTTGTTATTTAGCTGTACTGTGTTCAAGAAATTTATGCTTAAAAGACACTTGATCAAAACAGAAGTGGCACTGGAATGCAGAGTAAAGTTGGGTGTCATCTATGTACTTGTGGAAATGGATCCCATGTCTGCAGGTAATGTTCTCAGAGGATTGTATACAGAACCCTAAGCCATGTTACATATGGCTGTGCAGAACGAGAAGGAGAAGCCAGTGGAAGTGACATTGTATAAATACTGGGATAGATAAGAATGAAACCAGGAAGGGACAGCACCATAAAAGTCGAACAGGGAGGAGAGAGATGGTGGGGAAGGGTGAAGTGATCAACAAAATTAAAAGCAGCAAAGAAGTTAAGGAGAAGGAGGCAAAGAGACTTCTGACTGCAGCTTTGTTGACCACTGACTATACCAGGCCAGTCTCGGGACTGGTCGGGAAGGGTTTTAAGAGGGAGTGGTGGATGGGGAAAGAACAAAGCGGAGAAGTAATTACTTGTCCCAGCACCTTGGAGAGAAAGGTGGAGCTCTTGTACTTCAGTGGTTGGAGCACTCGCCTTACAAGCATGAGACCTGTGGTTCGAATCCAGGCAGGTCAGGGCGAAATCTTGGGCAAGTTTGCTTACTCCACACGCCTAATAATAGTCCGTCCAAAAAAAACAACACAATAATAAAATTGGTCATTTCAATCCACGACTGTTTGTGCGACACTGCTGTGTGCAATTGGCTGCTGCATTTTGCCCACAAATATACAGTCAATTCACTTTACAGTATATTCTGTGAAGCGCTTTGGGACGTCGATAAGATGTGAATGCAATCTTATCAAATGCAAGGATTATTATTATTACTAAAGGGAGGTTGGAGATGGATCGATAGCAGAGAACAAGTAGGGATCAAGTAAGGATTTCTTGGGGAGGAGGATGATGGTAGTTTTGAAGGATACTGTGCCAGTGAAGAGAACGAGTTTGATGTTGGCTAACAAGGGAGGGAGAAGGGATGGGGTCAAATGGGCAGGAGACAGCTTTCATACAGTGTATAAGGAAGGAGAGGAATGGTCAACATGGTCAAAGGTTGTAAAGAGGGATGAGTGAAGGCTGTGGGAGAGGACAGTGGGATGGAAGGATCAGTGATGTCTCCAGTGTTGTCTTTCCTCTCTCTCTTCCCCTCTCCCCATGTTAGATTTGATCCCAATTCATACATTCTGGGGTTTCCTTCAACATAGTACAGTATATGTCTGTTCACTCTTGCCAGTTTTCCAAGAATTGTGACATCTATCACTTTAATCCCATGGGTGCGGATGACATTAATGCTCACTTTGAGAATGACTTGGTTTGTGCCAGTTCTAACAGATTACTCTTTTCCTGTATGCATGTAATGCAATTGCTTCCATCTGTATGTTCAGATTATACACTATGCACTATTGTGCTGCACAGGGCCTACAATATACAGTCGGTTTTCCTGCTCTCTTTCCCCCTACCTCAACCCCTTGCCATCTCTCCCCTCTTACCCTCTTTTCCCCCTTTCGCCCCTAATCCCACTTCCATGACTGTTTGTGGGACACTGCGCAACTTGGCTGCCGCGTTTCACCCACAAATATACAGTCAATTCTCCTACTCTCCTTCATCCTATCCCTCCCCCCTCCACCTCCCTCCCCCCTCCAAACCCCTCCCCCCCACTCTTGTCCCTACCTGACTGTACAGCGCCTTGAGACGTCCTCTCGGTGTGAAAGGCGCTATATAAATGTATGTTTTAATTGATTGATTGTACAGATTGCCCTAAAAAGTGGCCTCTGTATACATCAGAATCGTATTATGAATACACGAAAGCATGGAACAAGAAGAACATAGGCTGTTCAGCCTATTGAGTATGTTTTGCCATTTTATTGGCAGGGGTTTCAGTCTGGCTCACTCTCATCTTTGAGTCAGAAGGTTACAAATTAAAGCCCCATGTTGGGATTTTGAATTCTTAATCTAGGTTGAAACTTCAGTGCAGTTTGTTACATTGGAGGAGGTGCCAATCTTCAGATGAGATGTTAAGTCTCGACAGTTTGAGTGAATATTTAAAACTCTCTCTCCTGGCACTATTCAAAAATAGAAGGAAATTTCTCCCGATATCCTGGCTAACAATCCCTCAAATAAAATGTGTCATTCAGTCGTTGGCTATTTGTGGAGCATTATTGTGCACAAATTGGCTGCCATGTTTGGCTGCAAAATACAGTCATTATTCTTCGCAGTAAATCCTTTGAGATATCCTTTGCGAAAGGCACTATGTCAAATGTAAGGATTATTTATTAGTTCAAGGCAGCAATTCATCTTTCTGGTCGTATCTCTATATTTCCTCTCCATCGTAAGTCCATTTCTATCTTCCCTTTAAATGCCATAGATAGGTCTCCATCTGCAGCCTTCCGAAGCAGTTCATTTCACATTTGCATGCTCTTTGTGTGAAGCTTTGAAACACAACCCTGCGTGGAGGGTGTTATGTTGTTATGTTGTTGTTGTGTAAGAAAAGGCTATTTGGCTATCAAGACTTCTTATTTCACAACTGTACATGGCTTATCCTACAATCAACTGCACCCAGCCATTCTGTCCACTGGAGGAGCTTAACAACACCAATAATTTGCATTGATATAGCACACTTCACGCACAGACATATCCTTGCCCCAAAGATAATCAAACAAATTATTTTTGTAAGTAATTTGAATTATGCTGAAGCATATCTATTATCATTATATTAATAACATAGATTAAGATTTGGTCCTACCAACTCCAGTAATTTTTCAGAATTTGCCAATTAGTAAAGTTAATCTGATCTGCACCCTCTACACTGCAATCATTGATATAACTTGTACAGTGCATCAAATGTTCAAAATTAACAGCAATGGTAAAACAATAGGAATCTTCTCATTTTAACTCCCTTCCCAATACCAATAACTTAGCTGGATTTATATATTGTTTGTACTGGTTCAAAGACTTTACTGTAGGTTAAACCATAGTTTTCATAAGCAGACCAGTGCAAAAATACTACTCACATATACTTTTATGTATGGGCTTATACAGTATTCTGGTAGAGGCAGAGTTCATTGTGGGTTTCAAGAGGGAATTTTAAAGGTATGTGGAGGTTAGTGGCACAAAGGATCCGCTTCTACCATCTCCCTAAAAAGTGGGGGGAAACAAATAAAAATAATAATCTTTGCATTTGATATAGTGCTTTTCACATCTTATCGATGTCTCAAAGCGCTTCACAGAATGTACTGTAAAGTGAATTGACTGTATATATTTGTGGGCGAAACACGGCAGCCAATTACGCACAGCAGTGTCCCACACACAGCCGTGGATTGAAATGACCCATTTTATTATTGTGGTTTTTTGGGGATGGATTATTATTACGCGTGTGGAGTAAGGAAACTTGCCCAAGGTTTCTCCCTGATCTGCCTGGATTCGAACACAGGTCTCACACAAGGCAAGTGCTCTAACCACTGAGCTACAGGAGCTCCACTCCGAAAAAGTGTTTATTTCAAGAACAAATTAGATTGATTTGTGCAAGAAAATAATATCTCGGGATACATTACAGTATAGTACAGTATATACTTTGGGACATGACACCAGAGCTCCTGTAGCTCAGTGGTTAGAGCACTCGCCTTACAAGCGTGAGACCTGTGCTCGAATCCAGGCAGGTCAGGGTGAAACCTTGGGCAAGTTTCCTTACTCCACACGCCTAATAATAATCCATAAAAAAAACACAAGAATAAAAATTGGTCATTTCAATCCACGACTGTTTGTGGGACACTGCTGTGTGCAAGTGGCTCCTGCATTTCACCCACAAATATACAGTCAATTCATTTTACAGTATATTCAGTGAAGCGCTTTGCGATGTCTCGAAGGTATGAAAAGCACTACACCAAATGCAAGGATTATTATTAACATGTGTCAGATGCCCAGCTGACCAAATAAGAAATGATAATTCAACATTAAACATACTAAGAAGGAAAATCATCCATTCTTTAGTAAGAATCATAGGAACTTTCCTCTGCAATTAGGCTGCTGTCCTTCCTTATTTGGAAATATTTGATGACCAAAATTGGAAAAAAAATCTTATTATCAAAACAAAATCCAAATGATTAACATTAACTTATGTGTGTTTTTATGTGGTTTAACTCAAAAAATACATTCCAGCACTCCATTGTATGCCAGTGAATTAAACAGCTGTGTTAAAAAATGTCATATAATTATTTTTACATTGTACTGCAAACATTGAAGAGTCTAATGCAAATGATATGTTAATACAGTTTATGCCACTCTGTGCTGCTAAAGTCAATTCTGTGCAAGTGCCAAAATGTGAAAGGGTTATCCCCAGTGGATTGATTGATTTTTATTGAAATTTTTTAATATTTAAATTGTAGACAGTGTTTTGCCACCGAATCACCTCAGGGACCAATAAATAAATCTGATGCAATATATCAAAGGACACCTTAATTACATGATGATGTGTACTACCTCATGAAGCTCTCATCTATGTAGCTTCTCCTTAGCCATTTTCTGAATCTACAGACATAGATGGCTCATAACCTCATTTGTTCCAGGTCTTTAACTTTGAACATCCACGAGGTGCCGTTTAAAATTATTTGCTTTGCAGGTTTATTTATATTATGATAAGATTCTATTCATTTTGTTTGATGTAGCGCTTTACCAAATTGTTGAGACACCTCTTAAAGATATTTGCCTTAATGTATTCCGAATGCGTATTTTGTAGGTGAACACGGCAGCTAATTCCAATTTGGACCCATCAATAACTCCAATATAGCCATAAAGTGAATGCCCAATGTTAGCCAAGAAGATTGTTGGCCAAATACTAGGAGAGTCTCCCTTGTCATTTGGACTATTCCTGTGGGATCTTTAACATTCACCCGAACAGCCAGGTGGGATCTTGTTTTGACATCTTATGACAACAACAACAACAACTTCCATTCGTACAGCGCATTTCATGTGGAGCAGTATCTCAGAGTGCTTAACAGTGGTGGAGCCCAACGGAGGGAGGAGGTTGCCATCAGTATGATCCGAATCTCCAAGAACAACACCTCTGATATATGGCAATAAAGCAGATAAGCAATATACAGTGTATGAGAACTGTATGTTGCCTTTTGGGTGAAGCACACTTTATCTATTCGGCAGAATGAAAAGGTAAATATCTCTTGAATGTTGTAGAATGATCTGTTAGGACAACCTATACAGGGAGCAATGTGTTGACCATTCTAACAGTAATTAACTTCTCCAACAACAACAACAACAATTTAAACTTATAAAGCGCCTTTCACATCGGGAGGACGTCCCAAGGCGCTGCACAGGAGGCGTGTGACCCGAGCTGGGAGGGGAGTGTTCAGGAAGGGGTGAAACACGTAGGGGAGGTCGAAAAGTTCGGGGGGGAACAAAAGGCACTGTCGAAGAGGAAAGTCTTCAAACCGGCCTTGAAAGAGGAAAGGGAAGAATCAAGACGGAGGGATTGAGGGATGGCATTCCATAGGGTGGGAGCGGAGAAACTGAAGGCCCGGCCTCCGATGGTGGGGCGGTTCGGGCGGGGGGCTTGGAGCAGGCCAAGTCCTGCTGAACGGAGGGTCCGGGTGGGCTTGTAGGGGGAAAGTAGATTAGTTAAGTAGGGCGGGGCAAGGCCGTGTAAGGCCTTGAAGGTGAGGACGAGGATCTTGAACTCGATCCTCTGGAGGATGGGGAGCCAGTGGAGACGGGCGAGGGTCGGGGTTCTGTGGTCGCGGAGGCGGGTGTGGGATAGTACACGGGCTGCAGAGTTTTGGATGACCTGCAGCCTGTGAATGGAGGAACTGGGGAGGCCGACGAGGAGAGAGTTTCCCTAGTCCAGCCTTGAGGTGATGTACGCGTGCACGAGTGTTTCGGCAGCGCGGGGGGTGAGGTAGTTGCGGAGCCTGGCAATGTTGCGCAGGTGGAAATAAGCGGTGCCGGTCAAGGCACGGATGTGGGGGAGGAAGGAGAGTTTATGGTCGAACGTGATGCCGAGGTTCCTGATTGGCTTTGTGAGGTGGAGAGTACAGCCTTGGATGTTGAGGCTGGCAGCGCCCGATGTGCGGAGGCGCTGGCTTGAGCCAATCAGGAGGGCCTCGGTCTTGCTCACGTTCAATTGGAGGAAGTTGTCCCTCGTCCAGGACTCAATGTCGGACAGACATGCTGTCAGAACATCGATGGTCTGGGGGTTGAGGGATGAGGCAGAAAGGTACAGCTGGGTGTCATCCGCATACATGTGGAAATTTACCCCATGTTTGCGGATGACATTGCCCAGAGGGAGCGTGTAAATGGTGAAAAGGAGGGCAGATGCCAAATGGCGAATAACTTTTGCAATAATTTTCACTAGAATCACACAGTGACGGTTCTAGCAATGGAACAGTAATGTCTTGCCAGCACATTTCGTTTGCATCTTTGGTGATGTTCTGGGGATTAAGTAACCCTGATGGAGTGGAGACTTTCGGATTGTATTGTTTGAGAGCTAAATTGCTGCATTGTGTCAATTCCCCCTTTCTTTCTCGGCAAATCTGCTAGTTAAAGTTTTAAATCAATGTTATGTTTTGCTTCAATGGATCCAGTTACTACACAATCATAGTTGAACTTCTGGGTTCCAATTTTCTTCCAATTATTGAGATCAGATTGGGTTCAAAATACAAGCTTTTTCAAGTGACCTGCCTGACAGCCTTTCCATGCTGGGTTCTCTAATGCAATTTTTCCACATGTGAAAAACATTGCCCTCAGGTTTCAGGTGTACATTTATCCCTAAGAAAAACAGTATGGTTATAGTGCATGCATTTTGCTTTGAAATTCAAGTCAGAAGTCACCTAGTCAAATATAATTTCAAAATTTCTATTCTTCAAACTGTAGCAGATATGCAATTCCGATCTACAATCTCCTTTCCCTTTTTCTTGTAGAAGGGGAGGGGTTGATGGCATGAATCACACTTTTGAACAGAGGAGAGACGTAGATGTATCAGAGATACGCAGATCATTTCACTTGGATTGCGAGAAGAGAACTGTGGGTGCATAGATTGATCATTTGAAAAACAACTAGAGATCATCGACCGACAAAACTTCATCGAGTACCTCAATCAATTAAACACTGATTAACTTGAGATCAGAATTGAGTGCAGACAAGATGGACAAACGGTGGAGGAAAAGTAATAATTGTGGAGAGAAGGTTTTGTTTTGATCAGCTAAGTGACTGATTCCAAAGATTGTTAGGTGTAGGTTGATAAGGATCAATGCTTAGGGAATCCGGAATGTGTGTGTTCGGGTACTGCTGGAGTCGAACCAACTTAAACACCATATAGCTTTGCCACGGGCATGTTTCCCACCGCTTGTCTGACTGGAACCACCCAACAATTTAGGGATTTGATTTCCAGGGTTGACAAGACCCTGCCCTGCAAGTCTGGTCTATCATCAGCAGTGCCCTGAAGTACTGTAGACCTACCTGTAGGGTCCGTCGATATGGAAATTTCCCGATATCGATACATCGCTTGGTCCATATCAATATATACCGATATATCGATATCGCAGGTTTTTTTGTCCTGCGCATGTGCGCGTATTCGAAGGTACGCGCGCATTCGGGGGTGCACGCGCATTCCGGTATGCGCGCGCATTCGGATGTCGATGAGGTAAGTTGAAAAAGTTTGCATTATACCGATATAACCGATATATCGCTGGCCACGATATTCAGATATTTTGCGATATATCGATTTTTTTTGTACTGAATGTTTCGATATACTGTACCGATATATTTTAATTTCCAACATCGGCATATCGATATGAAAAATTATACCGATATAACCGATGTATCGATACATTGCTGGACACTACCTACCTGGCTCAGGAATCAGATGACTGAGACCACAAAGGATTTACTCAACCCGGGCATCCCGTTGCCAAGCACATCATCTTGGAGACCAAGGTATCCCCTCTTAGCTGCCCTCACCTCCAAAGGATTAGTCATTAGTTGTCGTTTGACTTCGGATAAGAATAGTTTTGAGATTTCCCTGGTGCATAGCAGTTCGCAATAACTCACTACAAAATCCCCAGCGGCCAGCACAGATCAGCATTAAATGTGTGACGACATTGCAGGTATCCTTCCACGCGTTGAGCAATGGTGGCACAAGTTGGCGTTTTGGTCAGCAGCAACTCCATGATTAATCTTATGATTTATCTGCTTGTAACCTGCTTAATAAAAAGAATTCAATTTAGTGCTTTTCACATTGGGAGGCTATCTCAACAACAAGAACAACAACAACGGGCATTTATATAGCGCCCTCCATTGTAGCGTCCCAGAGGGCTTAATTGGTCATTTACTTCATGGCTATTTTTGAGTCATTGCTGAGTGTAGATTGGAATTGGCCATCATTGTTCAAAGCACATCACAGAACATTTGGAGGCAAATTTATTTTTGCTTTCCTGACTGCAACAATGTGAGTATATGTCCTTGCCCGAGTTTGCTCCATTCTCAGCTTTCTCTGCACAACCGACACAATGAAAATGCGTCCTTCTCCACGATCCCACCGAGAACAAAGACACCACCTTTTTGTCCTAAAATTGTTGCAAATGATCAAAATGATATTCCTTGTGTTACCACGGGTAAAGGATTTGCTTCAAGGCATCATTAGAAATTGATCAAACGGGTTGCAAGGTGACTCTTTTCTTTCTCAAGTCAGCAGCTATTTTATTCCCAGTGGCAGCTTGACTGCAAATAGATTGGTGTGAGCACACGATTGTAATGTGCCCAAGGGAAACTAACTGAAAAGCTTCAAGTTCCAAAGGTAACCCAAAAGCTTGTAGGTGTATTACTGTACAGTGTTTTGAAGTGTCTTGAGCTGCAATATTTCCGCATCAAATAGCATTTCTTTGAAGAGAGGGTCCCAAAGATTTCATACAATGTTCTAAAAGTATTCTCACCAGTGACTTGTACAAGAGTTCTTTATTCAACATGTCACTCTTTACTCTCTTTGGATTTCATCGGAAATCACTGCTGTTAGCAGTCCCACCATCATCAACTGTTTCAACACCGTTCAAGGCAAAAGTGAGCTTGATGTACAGAGACCGAGCTCAGAGCTAGATCAGGCAACACAGTGTAGAGGCCAGACTTTAGTATGTGAACAGGGCTTCTGTGTAATGAGGGAAAAGCTATTGATGAAGGGAGGGGCTTGGGTTTATCACAATTAACTACAGGAGTCCTGTCTCTCAGTGGTTGGAACATTCGCCTTCCAAGCGTGAGACCTGTGTTCGAATCCAGGCAGGTCAGGGCCAAACCTTGGGCAAGTTTCCTGCAATTGGCTGCCGCGTTCCACCCATAAATATTCAGTCAATTTACAATATATTCTGTGAAGTGATTTGAGACGTCTAGAAGACGTGATTATTATTTGGAGAAATAAGTTCATAAAATGCCATAAATGTTTGGTTACAGAACAATAATAAGTATTAATCAGTGCTGAACGCAAAGAAAATAATTTAATGAACACTATAGTTGCTTGATAAAATGAGAATCGGAGCGTTATCGGCTTTACTATATGTGTGTGTGAATATACTTTATGTATTGTGCTTTGAGATGCTCCCTGCAGACGAAAACACTATATAAATGCACATTGTTGTTTGGTGCGGACATGCTTTACTTATTGTGGGTGAACATACTTTACTTATTGTGTATGGACATGTTTCATTTATTTTTCCAGCCAACAATCCTCCATATAAAATTGATCATTAACTTCATAGCTCTGCGTGGGACATTGCTTTGGGCAAATTGGCTGAGTTAACATCCCACAAAGAACAATCATTACTCCAATTTACATATATCCTTTGAAGAGGTTTGGGGTGTCCTCTTGATGTTAAAGGCACTTTAAGCAAATGCCTTTGTGGGATGTTAATATAGGCTGCTGTGGCCACTGGTGAAGGCACAGCCAGGGAATTTTATTACATTGCCATTTACAAAATAATAATAATAATGCCTAAATCCTCAACCAGGTTGGAGATATGGTAGATCTGATGGAGTCACTGTCACATCTATCACTTCAGCTGACCTAAAGAAAAAGAAGAGAGGCCCATCATTTCATCTCCCTTATAACACCTCCTCTTAACAGTACATTCTGTGAAGGCGCTTTGAGACATCGATAAGATGTGAAAAGCGCGATATCAAATGCAAGGATTAGTATTATTATTATTATTAACACTGATCTGAATAAAGAAATCTAAATTAGAAAATCTTTGAAGAAGAGTACCCTCACAGGGAATTAAAATAAATAAAAATCACAATTTGTGAAACATTTCATTTCAATCTGTTGGTTCTGCTGTAGGATATCATTGAACAGTTTTCTAATGGACAATGATTAGGCAATGTGTGCGTTGTACGATTGAAGGCATACCTCTTCGATTGAGCTTTCGATCATCTTTCCTTCCACATCCCCTTCTGCTCCTACACTCAGCTCAGTTCCATCCATCAGTGTTTAGCACTTTGAGATGTCCCCCTGATATGAAAGGAGCTAAACAAATGTAACTTGTAATGTGTGTTGTATACTGCTTCAAGGGCCCAAGTGGCAATTGAATATAGATGATGCAAGCATAAAAGGATTCTGTGAAAGTGACTGGGCTCTGACAAAGTCACTGACAAAGCCATCTCAGACCACCACTTCATCTCCCTTAACACCTCTATTCCCCTTCCCACTCCACTCCGCCCTTGCCCCGCCAAGTCCTCCTACTACTCCAAGTTAATCTTGGAGGCTAAGGATAACCCCAGGCTCCTCTTCTCCAACACATGCCATCTCCTCCGTCCACCCTCCCACACCTCACCCATCCTCCAACTGCGAGCAGATGCTGGACTTCCTCAAATCTAAAATTGAGATGATCCACTCAGCTACCTCTACACTGCCCATCACCCCCTCCAACAACCCAACTCCATTACCTCTCCCTCAGGATCCACCATCCTCCCACCCCATTCCAAACTTTGACCTTATCTCTCCCTCTGCCCTCTCTGCTCTCATCAGAAAAATGAAACCTACCACCTTCTCCCTTGACCCCATCCCCACCTCTCTCCTCATCTCCCAGCTTCAACTCCTAGCCGCACCTCCAACTGACATCATCAAGTTCTCCCTATCCAATGGCAGTGTTCTCCCCCCTCTAAAAACAGTTGTCATCAACCCCATCTTGAAAAAACCTCCGCTGGACCCATCCCTGCTCTCCAGCTACCACCCCATCTCCAACCTCCCATTCCTCTCTATGGCTCTGGAACGAGTTGTTGCTGCCCAGCTTCGCTCCTTTCTCTCTCGCCGCTCCTTCCTCGAACTCCTACCACCTGGATTCCGTGCTGCCCATAGGACAGAGACAGCCCTGATCAAAGTCTCTAATGACATTTTAAACATTTCTGATGAGGGCTCTTTCTTCCTCCTTGTCCTTTTCACCTCTCTGCTGCCTTTGACACCGTCAATCACTCCATCCTCCTACACCGTGAGGACCAGGATCTTTGAAGGTGAGGACAAGGATCGTAGACTGTATGAGGCAATACCATAACATAAAGCTAGGAGTTCTTTAACGAAATTAACAGTCTTAAGGACATTCCAATACAGCATGTAGGAACTTCCAAATGCAACATTCGTAAGATTAAAAAATTGGTTTTACACTGACTGCAGTCAGATTGCAAACACTGTGTATTACAGCAAGCACATAACCGAAGCTCTGAGAGACTACTTCCCTGAGGTGGTGTCACGTTGCTTCTCTGAATCGGATTTGAGGCTCCTGGAAGTAAAATTATACAGCAGTTTGTTCAGTTGATTAGAATAAAAAATTCTACCAGTTCAAACTGTGAGGGGTAAGTGGGTCATTGATGCTTTGGGATGTGAAAAACAGGCACAGTGAACTCCTGATAATGAAACACTAGCTCAAATCATTCATGGTTCATATTATTGCTTTGTTTATATCATCGTGTTGTCAATATTCTGGCTGCTTAACTTAGTTTAAACGTGTTTTAACAACTAAACTGACAGTTATGGGGGCTGGGCCGTTCTGTCACACAGATGGCTGGTCTCTCTGCACAGGTGCAGTGTGTGTTGATGTAGGTCCTCCTGGTCACAGTGCCCCCTAGTGACCCTGGAGCAGTCATGCTTGATATAAAGTCCTTGAGCTCTTTCAATAACAACACTAACAAAATTACATTTGTATAGTGCCTTTCACGTCAGGAGGACGTCCCAAGGAGCTGGACAGTTACTGCTTCAGACCCGAACTGAGGACAGGTTGGGGAAGGAGGCGATAAGGAATTGCCGATGGGTCCATTGAAGAGGAGAGTCTTGAGGTGAGACTTGAAGGAGGCCAGGGAGGGGGTGAGGTGGAGGGCCTTGGGGGTAGAGTTCCAGAGGTTGGGGGCGGAGTGCCTGAAGTTCTCGCCCGTCAATGGTTGGGCGGGTGGGTCAGGGGATGTGGAGCAGGCCAAAGGCTGCTGAATGAAGTGGGTGGGCAGGTTGGTAGGGGAATAGAAGGTCACGGATGTAGGCTGGGGCGAGGTTGTGGAGGCCTTTAAATGTGAGGACCAGGATCTCCTTGGAGTGACAATATATCACAAGTTTACTTTACATCTTGCTGGCAATGGTGAAGTAATATTTTGCAGAAGTAAAACCTAATCAGTTTACTATCTCCAAGAATGATTCTATCTCTATTTATTCAGTGAGCACACATCTTGACAGAATCAATGGCTCATCACATTGGATCTTAAGCACTACATGTTACTGCCAACTATTAGCTCACGCCCAACAGATGTGATTTATCAAAGTTAGATTTTCAAATGGGAATTATCTTACAATTTGGCAGTGAAACCTTTGGCCACACCCTCGGAATGAACGTAGAATATGTACTGGTGAGAATATCTTCCTCAAAATCTCTTCTCTAGTTGGGATAACTCTGTAACATGCAAACATTGTGGATAGTTCTTTTTCAGAAGATTTTTTTTCCCCTTGAAAGTGTTACTAACTCTCCCATCAGGCCATGCATCACAAGATCATACTAGATTGGTTTGAATGAAGAAGGCCCTTTGGCACATCTGATTTCATCTCTCCAGAACACTCAATCTACTAATTGTGAACACTAATATTAATACTAATGGTGAATACCAATTGAAGCATTAAGCTAAGCTGCTTTTATACTGAGACCAATGCCTTGGTCCCAACCATCCTTCCTAGCAGCCTGTTCCAGTAATTAATTACTCTCTCAGCGAATAAAAACGTTCTGGTATCTATCCTGAAATTGCCATTTGCAACTCTAAACCTGTGTCCTCTTGTTCTGCTGAACTATTGTATGATTGGACATATCCCCACTCCATCACACATGTTTCCTTTATGGAAGATCCATTCTTTCATTCTGTTTTAAAGAGAAATGTTTTCTCACTCTTAACAGCAATGCAATACAAATTTACATTACCTTTCCCGTCAGCACGGCCTAAAACTTTTAACAGAGCTGGCTGGGCACCAGAGCTGGGAATGGGATGCAGTTCCTATGAAAAAAAATCACGTTTTCTTATCCCCTATTACCTCTTTGCTAGCCTTGCTTTGCAGAGCCTGATAACTCAAACTTGAACATTTAACCACCTGGTAGTGATATCTGACTGGATCTGCCTCTGTGACATATAGTACCAGATTCTTGAAAAGATGGATATGATGGCATGGTTTCAAACTAAAGAAACAAGGAATAGAATCACAGATTTTTGCACAGAAAGAGGCCATTTGGCCTGTTGTGTCTATGCCAGTTCTTTTATTTTATTCACATAAAAGCAACTGCAATTGAAAATACAACTTCAGTCAGCTAACTACAAGGAATTACACTGGACGAGCAAGCAGTAAAAGATTCTTGAATGGTCAGTTTATCATTCAGTGCATCAGATTCTTTCTTGCTGTTAGGGTCTCAGTGAAATTGAGTAAATAAATCCTTTCTTTGCACATTTGGTGAACTGCTTTTGTCAAGTCTTCCTCCTTCTCTTGGTTACACTTTGATAAATTATTTTCTGCCAAGTTCAACCTCATAAGAGATCTCAGAGCTTTCACCCTGTGCAGTTAACAGAAAATGGGGTTTGCTAATACATAATATTAGCATGTGGAGTTCCTGTGGTTATGGCACTTGTCTTGCAAGCTGGGGAGACCAAGCTGGGGAGACCTGTGTTCAAATCCAGGCAGGTCAGGGCGAAACCTTGGGCAAGTTTCCTTACTCCACACGCCTAATAATAATCCCTCCAAAAAAAACCACAATAATAAAAATTGGTCATTTCAATCCATGACTGTTTATGGGACACTGCTGTGCGCAATTGGCTGCCGTGATTCACCCACAAATATATACACTTTACAGTATATTCTGTGAAGCGCTTTGGGACGTCGATAAGATGTGAAAAGCGCTATATCAAATGCAAGGATTATTATTATTATTATAATAAAATGCATTTCTTAACTCCTTGAATTCCTTTGAATTCAGTTTTCATCTAGAATTTTTATTGTAGCTATTTGTATCATGGGAAGCACAAACCAGTGAGATGGGATGTGGCAGATGAGAATAATTCATTGTTCACCTGAAAGACGGTTGAATGGTTCTTGAAATAATGTCTTACAATGAAAGATTGTGAAGAATTGTGGAAAACTCTTGTATTGAGTCTTAAGACGAAAGTGGCTTTGCAGACTTGTTCTAAATGGAATCCTGAAGGTTTAACACTTTTAAGCAATCTGGCAGGTTTAAAAGCATGAACACTCAACACTATTATTATTGTAGGCTTACTGTCCATTTGAATTGCTGTGGATCAATGTCAGGTCAATACTCCCAACTCTTCAATCTCTATGAGTATTGTGGAGAGCAGTTAGCAGCTCACAATACATACAATGCAATATGATTTACATGTATACAGCACCTTTCATGTTAGGAGGACATCTCAAAAGGCTTGACCTGCTGGCTGGGTATCTGAGCTGGGGTGAAAGCTGTAGGGATGGGGAGGGGGAAATAAATGAAGTTGCGATCCAAGAGATATGTCGTGAGTGAGGGGAGGTAGGGAGGGGGGAGTTGGAGGTACTCTGAGATGGCATAGCGGGGAGTGGGGACAGAATGGCTGATTGGCCTCCTGCTGATGGTAGGACGGATAGGGCGGGAGATGTAACGTAGGCCACCGAGCAAAGAGTAGATTTGTTGGTCGGGTTGAAGAAGGGGTCTGTAGCCTGGATCGGAAAGAGCTACCTGTGCTTCTAAAGAATATAACTTAGATTTTACAGGAGATGGGTGCTTGGAGTAACTGTACAGTTCAGTCCTCAAACATACTACAGTACGTTACTTAAAAGCTGTCAGCAGAAAAATGTGTTTCCCTCAAAAAAATGTCTACGTTTACAATTCTGCAGCTGCAATATTATTTAGGTTTTCGCCCACACCATACACAGTCAATCCACTTTACAGTAAATCCTGTGAAGTGCTTTGAGACATTTCAACGATGTGATAAAGTGCTGTACCAAACACAAGGATTGTTATTTATTATTAATCTTCTGGAGTCGGTCACATTTTCCAGATCTTCGTGAGTCAAAATAGCTTGTTCTCCACTGATGTAGGTGTGTGGAACAGCCCCACTGCCTGCATTATGATTGGGTGCAATGAGACAATCAAGGCCGTACGCAGGGGGGGTGCGACGGGTGCGTACGCACCCCCCCAAATTATAAAAGGTCCACATTTTCCGGGGTAGAGAATTGCATTTTTTTATCAAATTTAAATACCAAGTAAATTTATTGAACATTTGAGTAACAATCAGTTCTTCAAAACTATGTATAAATTATAAACTCACATCTTTGAATGATTTAGTATTAATATAAAATTATCGAGTCGCGCACCAGAATCGGCGTCTACCCCAAAACATACCGCGTCGATAGACCAGTCCATGACGCGGCGAGTCTGTGACTCGTGATTGGATAAACATAGGCGCCAAGACTCAAATCCTCGTTTGGAAATCATCCCGTAAACAGCCACAAGGGGCAGCACCAATTCTGGAGTTAAAATCATCTTTTCATCTGATCACCGTAAGTAAAAATGACTCAAGTTTTGAGAGGTGTGACTGTAATGCCAGCAAACAATGACAACATATTTACAAGCTTCTGAGAAATTAAAGCTTTTGAGAACCCAACAAAAAAGTTATATGTGTCTGGACGGGAATGCCTATCTTTAAAAAAATACGCATGGACATAGACCTAGGCTTTAGCGCCTATTCCACGTGGTGTGTCAATCGGAAATCATCCCGTATACAGTCACTACATAAAAAGGTAGCACCACTTTGTGGAAGCTGAAATCGTATTTTAATCTGATAATGTTAGCAATTGATAATAGTGCCTTAGTACATTGTCAGACAGCTCAGAGCGCTTCACAGAACGTACTGTAAAGTGGCCAGTTTTTGGCCAGGATTGTCCCACAAACACCGATGGAGTGAGTCACCGATTTTATTTGGGGGCGTTTGTTGGCCAGGACAACAGGAGAGAGACTTCCCTCCGCTTTTCGAGTAGTGTCAGAGGATCTTTTCACATCCATCTAAACAGACGGGTCAGACCTCGGTTCAGCATCTCAACCAAAAGAACAGCCTCTAACCCCCCCCCCCCCCCCCCCCCCCACAGCACCACATTGAAGTGTCAGCTTCCTCTGTGTGATACCGAGTGCCGACGTGGGGTTTGAACCCACAACTTTCTGACTCAGAGGCCAGAGTGCTATTCACTGAGCCAGGCGACTCGCCAGGTGATGCCAGGTCTTCTATCACCTGTGGGAAACTTTCTTTCCCTCCTACTCAGTGCCTCTGAATCTGAAGACATTCCCAAGGTCGAGGTTGCATATCTGACTGATTGACAACTGAGATTTATTTTCAGGGTTTGTGGGCAGTGTCACGTAATTGGCGATAACTTAAAGGATTGTTAACCTGCACCTGTTAGAGTTGAGGTCCCCAGAACTGCTGCCTCACACCAGCGGGATATAAAGGACAGGTGCAGTCGAGTCTGCAAAGCAACAGCTCTTCCTACACAAATCTCTTCAACGTGACTCCTCTGAAAGTCACTCTTTCTCTCTTTGAATAATAATATAATCCGTGCATTTCATGTAGCGAGGTAGGTTAGGGTCGGTCTACCTCGTGTTCTGTGACCGTGCAATGGTTCCCATAGGATAGTAGGACTATGGACAGTTTCCTCCCGGCTTCTCCAGCTATGTCCGCTAAACCTAAGACGCCTCTGCGGTAATGTCTGTGATACCAGTGTGGTGGTGTACCATATAGCTCACTATTTGTCAGATGCTGTCGCCAGTAAACGTTCAGGGCGTCTCTTAGAAGCCTGGTACATACCTCACGAGTCACCTAATCTCCTGGGTTTGCCTAAGTGTCCAGCATTCTGCTCCGTATAGGAGCGACTTTCAGCCCTCGCGTTAATGCACATTCATTATAATATGGAAATCGATATTGGTAGAGCGGTTGACGTATTCGCTTCAAAGCGACCGAGGCGTCTCGAATACGGAACGCTATTAAAGAATTAATTTCCCCTCCCTTATTTTTTCAAGTATTTTTTCGTCAGATCAGTATTGCTTGATGGGTCACTGCCTTTAATTTTGATTCTAAATAAATAAAAACTAACTACACTATTGCTCACAGTTCAACGATATTTTCAGGATAATGCTGATAACAGGCTTGTAACACGTGTGAATTAACTGTTTGACACTGATTTTCAGTTTCTGTATATTTTCTTGTCTTTTATAAAATTTGCTTTGCTGGAATATCTGAGCACATAATTCATACTTTACTCTTACATTATTGTTCATTACAGTCCGAAAGAAATTTAGTCTTAGGATAACAATGCAGAACAACTTATTAATTACCGTCAATCTGTAGTTTATGATCATTTTCTCTATACGCATACATTTATCAAGCATTCGTCATTGTACTGTGTTAATTGGATTGTAATTTACTTTATCGTTCGCATTCCTTACATCATCGAGTCAACAATCGTGTTGGCTTTTATCGGCGAACACATTCTACCTTCCCAATTAGACACGGACTACCGGGGAAAATAAAAACACTGAATAAATAATGATGCTCTTAAACACCAAGGGCATAAATACCGTTCATATTGGATCTTCTGAACCGATTAAATAAGACCTCAAACTGTGTAAAACGTCGGAGCCTCGAGGGGGCTTCGGGAGCAGCCCCCAAGCCCCCGGCCATTGTTGGTCCCATCACTAGCAATTCGCACCCCCCCAAAAAAAATCCTGCGTACGGCCCTGGACAACCAAACAAGTAGTAGCAAAGGCAATTTCCGGACAGACACCAGGAAGTATTTATTTACCTGGAGAGTAATTAACGTCTGAAACAGTTTTCTGGGAAGGGTGGTTCATATCAGACTCATTTAAGAGACAGAATGATGATGTGACGGGAAGGTTGGGTTTTTTGAAACGATGATTTCAAAAGTACCAAAGGGCCATCTTCATTCTGAGCCAAACTTGTGAATAATTTCTCACTCAGTAATCATGTGAACAATTGGATTACATATTTCACAACAACTGATGTTATATGAGATACACCTTAACCCAGTACTATTTCTTCACACTACAGTTCAAACAAGTTTAAACAATCCTGCTCCTTCCAATCTTAACCTGTTTAGGCGAAAGCCTTCTGTCAACACAATGCAATCTGATCAACTCTATTGACTTTATATGAGTAAACAAACCACATTTTCAATGTCCCATCTAAAGAAGATGAGTTCAACCCACAATAAGATTATTTCTTGCCATGCATTGACTTTCTTAAAGTGACCAAGCCCCAAATATCTCCAGACTTTAACTCTATTGTTATCCTAAGTCTTTTGAAAAATAGAAAAAACACTTCACATTCACCTTGAGTGTATGTCTTCTCTGATATACATTTGCATATTCTGCTTGTGCACAAAGCCAACCTTTTTCACACATAGAATTCTTGATCCTCAAAGGCAATCAACTCAAAACTGTGGCGTATGATTTAATTCCTGCCAATATACTATGATATCCAGGCTTCCTACTCTCCATAGATATCATCTACCTGCTTCACACCTCAGATTCCAGCTGGTAGAGGGGATAGGGCATGAAGCAGGCTGGATTCAGAGAGAGGAAGGAGTGACCAGAAGGGTAAGGTCACAAGAGACCACAGAGATAGGATGGTATAAAGCCACAAAGGCCTTTGAAGATGGGAGTAAGGATCCTAAAGTCAATCTGCTGGGCGGATAGGAAGCCAGTGGAATCAGACAGGGCTGGAGGTGATGGACTCTTGGAATCTGGTGTGAAGAGGATGTGTGCTGCACATTTTGCATTATCTGGAATTTGTAGTGTGTGCATGAGGGAAGGACGGTAAGAGGGGCATTTGAAAGTCTGAAAGTGCCAATGGAGTGGATGAGGGTTTTGGCTGTGTTGATGGTGATGTAATGGCAGAAGCAGGTGATGTTGCAGAGATGGAACACAGTGGATTTGGTCAGAGCTTCGATAAAAGCCTTGAAGGAGAGTTCAAGGTTGAATAAAACACTGAGGTTCCTCATACGTTGGAATGAGCAACTGGAGAGGTCAATACAGTCAGCTTCTGACGTATAGAGGCAATGACAGAAGCCAAGCAGGCCAGCCTCAGTTTTGTTGGGTTGAAGAAAGTTACAACATACAAGACTTGATGTCTGACAGGACGTTTGTTAGAACAGAAATCACCCTAGAGCAATAGAAGCAGAAAGGGAGCTGGGTGTCATCCAAAATTGTATCTGCTCTCAATACATGTAGAATGTCACCAAATAGGAGAATGTAGATGATACAAATATTAACAATAACAATCCTTGCACTGGTTGGGAGCAGAGCGGCTGAAAGCTGGATCTTGAATTTAAACGTAGACAGCTGATGTATTGCTTTTGCTTCTTCCTTCTGAATGCCCTGATCCACACACATTCTACAGCGATTAGACTACATATTTCAGAAACATTGCTGTAATTTGTTTGTTCATGCGATAGTAATATCTGTAACAAAATAACGAACGGGCCTGATATTGTATTAGATTCCATCAGCCCTTTCTCCAGCGATATCAATCTGCCCTCGCAGTTTTAACTGGCTTCACGTTTATACCAGATGAAAACGCACACAGCGCGACAATGAAAAATGTCTGCAAATGACGGCTAATCCCTTGCGTGATTCGAAAGCCAGTCAAGATCAGATGAATACAAAGAATAATCCCGCCTCACGTATCAGCTGTACCTAATCCAGATTGAATCCACGGAAAGCAAATGTGGATTTGATGTAAATAAAATGAGTAATCAGAGCTCTCGTTGGTGAAACCTATCACCCCCGATAATAATAATGTTAGTAATCCTTACACACGATATAGCGCCTTTCACATCGGAACAACGTCCCCCGGCAAAGAATATTACAGGATTAAAAAATAAGCGAGTAAATAGTTGTCTCAAATAGTAGGAGTTGGAAAATATCAATCATAATAATTATTGCATTTGATCCAGTGCCAGATCACGCCTTTGAGATGCCTCCAGGAGTTTCACAGAATATACTGTAAAGTTAATCGACTGTGTATTCTTAACCCTGGGCAGGTTTCCTTACTCCACACCCGCAATAGTAATCCATCACCCAGAAAAACCTACAGCAAAATTGGTCATTTTCAATCCTCGGCTGTTTTGGGGTGGGGGGGGGGGGGGGGGACACTGCTGTGCGCAATCGGCTGCCGCGTTTCACTCTCCCACGAGTATATACAGTCACTTCACTTTGCAGGACATTCTGTGAAGCGCTTTGAGACGTCGATACGATATGAGAAGCCACGATATCAAATGCAAGGATTACTATTATTATTGTTTGTTTGTATGACGAGTTAGAAAGTTCAACAGCTGAATACAGGGAAGAATACAGGTGAGAGTGAGAGAGTGAGAGTGAGTGAGTGAGTTAGTGAGAGTGAATGAGTTAGCGAGAGAGCGACAGTGTGAGTGAGTGAGTTAGTGAGAGTGAGTTAGTGAGAGTGAGTTAGTGAGAGTTAGTAAGTGAATTAGTGAGAGAGTGAGTTAGTGAGAGTGAGTGAGAGTTAGTGAGTGAGAGAGTTAGCGAGTGAGAGTGAGTTAGTGAGTGAGTGAGTGAGAGAGTGAGTTAGTGAGAATGAGAGTTAGTGAGAGTGAGAGTGAGTTAGTGAGTTAGTGAGAGTGAGTTAGTGAGAATGAGAGTGAGTGAGAGTGAGTTAGTGAGAATGAGAGTTAGTGAGTGGGAGAGTGAGTTAGTGAGAGAGTGACTTAGTGAGAGAGTGAGTTAGTAAGAGAGTTAGTGAGAGAGTGAGTTAGTGAGAGAGTGAGTTAGTGAGAGACAGAGTGGGTGAGTTAGTGAGTGCGAGAGAGAGAGTGAGTTAGTGAGAGAGTGAGTTAGTGAGAGTGAGAGAGAGTGAGAGTGAGTTAGTGAGAGAGTGAGAGTTAGTGAGAGAGAGAGTGAGTTAGTGAGAGAGAGTGAGTTGGTGAGAGAGAGTGAGTTGGTGAGAGAGTGAGAGTTAGTGAGTGAGTGAGTGAGTGAGTGAGTGAGAGTTGGTGAGAGAGAGAGTTAGTGAGTGAATGAGTGAGAGTTGGTGAGAGAGTGAGTTAGTGAGAGAGTGAGTTGGTGAGAGTGAGAGTGAGTTAGTGAGAGAGTTGGTGAGAGAGTGAGAGTGAGTGAGTGAGTGAGAGTTAGTGAGAGTTAGTGAGAGAGTGAGAGTGAGTTAGTGAGAGAGAGTGAGTTGGTGAGAGAGAGTGAGTTGGTGAGAGAGTGAGAGTTAGTGAGTGAGTGAGTGAGAGTTGGTGAGAGAGAGAGTTAGTGAGTGAATGAGTGAGAGTTGGTGAGAGAGTGAGTTAGTGAGAGAGAGTGAGTTGGTGAGAGTGAGAGTGAGTTAGTGAGAGAGTTGGTGAGAGTGAGTGAGTGAGAGAGTGAGAGTTAGTGAGAGAGTGAGAGTTGGTGAGAGTGTGAGAGTGAGTGAGAGAGTGAGAGTTAGTGAGTGAGAGAGTGAGAGTTAGTGAGAGAGTGAGAGTTAGTGAGAGAGTGAGAGTTAGTGAGTGAGTGAGAGAGTGACAGTTAGTGAGAGAGTGAGAGTTGGTGAGAGTGTGAGAGTGAGTGAGAGAGTGAGAGTGAGAGAGTGAGAGTTAGTGAGAGTTAGTGAGAGTTAGTGAGAGTTAGTGAGAGTTAGTGAGAGAGAGTTAGTGAGTGAGTGAGAGTTAGTGAGTGAGTGAGTTGGTGAGAGAGAGTTAGTGAGAGAGTGAGAGAGTGAGAGTTAGTGAGAGAGTGAGAGTGAGTGAGTGAGAGAGTGAGAGTTAGTGAGAGAGTGAGAGTTGGTGAGAGTGAGTTAGTGAGAGAGAGTGAGTTAGTGAGAGAGTGAGAGACAGAGTGGGTGAGTTAGTGAGTGAGAGAGAGTGAGTTAGTGAGAGTGAGTTAGTGAGAGTTAGTGAGTTAGAGTGAGAGAGTGAGTGAGAGAGTTGGTGAGAGAGTGAGAGTTAGTGAGTTAGTTAGTGAGAGAGTTGGTGAGAGAGAGTTAGTGAGTTAGTTAGTGAGAGAGTTGGTGAGAGAGAGAGAGTTAGTGAGTTAGTTAGTGAGAGAGTTGGTGAGAGAGAGAGTTAGTGAGTTAGTTAGTGAGAGAGTTGGTGAGAGAGAGAGTTAGTGAGTTAGTTAGTGAGAGAGTTGGTGAGAGAGAGAGTTAGTGAGTTAGTTAGTGAGTTAGTTGGTGAGAGAGAGAGTTAGTGAGTTAGTTAGTGAGAGAGTTAGTGAGAGTGAGAGAGTTAGTGAGAGTGAGAGAGTGAGTTAGTGAGAGTTAGTGAGAGTGAGAGAGTTAGTGAGAGTGAGAGAGTGAGTTAGTGAGAGAGTGAGTTAGTGAGAGAGTGAGTTAGTGAGAGAGTTAGTGAGAGTGAGAGAGTTAGTGAGAGTGAGAGAGTGAGTTAGTGAGAGAGTGAGTTAGTGAGATAGTTAGTGAGAGTGAGAGAGTGAGTTAGTGAGAGAGTTAGTGAGAGTGAGAGAGTGAGTTAGTGAGAGAGTGAGTTAGTGAGAGAGTTAGTGAGTGTGAGAGAGAGAGTGAGTTAGTGAGAGAGTGAGTTAGTGAGAGTGAGAGAGTGAGTTAGTGAGAGAGTTAGTGAGTGTGAGAGAGTGAGTTAGTGAGAGAGTGAGTTAGTGAGAGTGAGAGAGTGATAGTTAGTGAGTGAGTTGGTGAGAGTGAGAGAGTGAGTGAGTGAGTGAGAGAGTTGGTGAGAGAGTGAGAGTGAGTTAGTGAGAGAGTGAGAGTTAGTGAGAGAGAGTTGGTGAGAGAGTGAGAGACAGAGTGGTTGAGTTAGTGAGTGAGAGAGAGTTAGTGAGAGTGAGTTAGTGAGAGTTAATGAGTTAGAGTGAGTTAGTGAGAGTTAGTGAGTTAGAGTTAGTGAGTTAGAGTGAGAGAGTGAGTGAGAGAGTTGGTGAGAGAGTGAGAGTTAGTGAGTTAGTTGGTGAGGGGGGAGTTAGTTAGTGAGTTAGTTGGTGAGGGGGGGAGTTAGTTAGTGAGTTAGTTGGTGAGAGAGAGAGAGTTAGTGAGTTAGTTAGTGAGAGAGTTGGTGAGAGAGAGAGTTAGTGAGTTAGTTAGTGAGAGAGTTGGTGAGAGAGAGAGAGTTAGTGAGAGTGAGAGAGTGAGTTAGTGAGAGAGTTAGTGAGAGTGAGAGAGTGAGTTAGTGAGAGAGAGAGTTAGTGAGAGTGAGAGAGTTAGTGAGAGTGAGAGAGTGAGTTAGTGAGAGAGTGAGTTAGTGAGATAGTTAGTGAGAGTGAGAGAGTGAGTTAGTGAGAGAGTTAGTGAGAGTGAGAGAGTTAGTGAGAGTGAGAGAGTGAGTTAGTGAGAGAGTTAGTGAGTGTGAGAGAGAGAGTGAGTTAGTGAGAGAGTGAGTTAGTGAGAGTGAGTTAGTGAGAGAGTTAGTGAGTGTGAGAGAGAGTGAGTTAGTGAGAGAGTGAGTTAGTGAGAGTGAGAGAGTGAGTTAGTGAGAGAGTTAGTGAGTGTGAGAGAGAGAGTGAGTTAGTGAGAGAGTGAGTTAGTGAGAGTGAGAGTGAGAGAGTGAGTTAGTGAGTGAGTTGGTGAGAGTGAGAGAGTGAGTGAGTGAGAGAGTTGGTGAGAGAGTGAGTTAGTGAGAGAGTGAGAGTTAGTGAGAGAGAGTTGGTGAGAGAGTGAGAGACAGAGTGGGTGAGTTAGTGAGTGAGAGAGAGTTAGTGAGAGTGAGTTAGTGAGAGTTAATGAGTTAGAGTGAGTTAGTGAGAGTTAGTTAGTGAGAGTTAGTGAGTTAGAGTGAGAGAGTGAGTGAGAGAGTTGGTGAGAGAGTGAGAGTTAGTGAGTTAGTTGGTGAGGGGGGAGTTAGTTAGTGAGTTAGTTGGTGAGGGGGGGAGTTAGTTAGTGAGTTAGTTGGTGAGGGGGGGAGTTAGTTAGTGAGTTAGTTGGTGAGGGGGGAGTTAGTTAGTGAGTTAGTTGGTGAGGGGGGGAGTTAGTTAGTGAGTTATTTGGTGGGGTGGGGAGTTAGTTAGTGAGTTAGTTGGTGAGGGGGGGAGTTAGTTAGTGAGTTAGTTGGTGAGGGGGGGAGTTAGTTAGTGAGTTAGTTGGTGAGGGGGGAGTTAGTTAGTGAGTTAGTTGGTGGGGGGGGGAGTTAGTTAGTGAGTTAGTTGGTGAGGGGGAGTTAGTTAGTGAGTTAGTTGGTGAGGGGGGAGTTAGTTAGTGAGTTAGTTGGTGAGGGGGTGAGTTAGTTAGTGAGTTAGTTGGTGAGGGGGGAGTTAGTTAGTGAGTTAGTTGGTGAGGGGGGGAGTTAGTTAGTGAGTTAGTTGGTGAGTTAGTTAGTGAGTTAGTTGGTGAGGGGGGAGTTAGTTAGTGAGTTAGTTGGTGAGGGGGGAGTTAGTTAGTGAGTTAGTTGGTGAGGGGGGAGTTAGTTAGTGAGTTAGTTGGTGAGTTAGTTAGTGAGTTAGTTGGTGAGTTAGTTAGTGAGTTAGTTGGTGAGGGGGGAGTTAGTTAGTGAGTTAGTTGGTGAGGGGGGGAGTTAGTTAGTGAGTTAGTTGGTGAGGGGGGGAGTTAGTTAGTGAGTTAGTTGGTGAGGGGGGAGTTAGTTAGTGAGTTAGTTGGTGAGTTAGTTAGTGAGTTAGTTGGTGAGGGGGGAGTTAGTTAGTGAGTTAGTTGGTGAGGGGGGAGTTAGTTAGTGAGTTAGTTGGTGAGGGGGGAGTTAGTTAGTGAGTTAGTTGGTGAGTTAGTTAGTGAGTTAGTTGGTGAGTTAGTTAGTGAGTTAGTTGGTGAGGGGGGAGTTAGTTAGTGAGTTAGTTGGTGAGGGGTGAGTTAGTTAGTGAGTTAGTTGGTGAGGGGGGGAGTTAGTTAGTGAGTTAGTTGGTGAGTTAGTTAGTGAGTTAGTTGGTGAGTTAGTTAGTGAGTTAGTTGGTGAGGGGGGAGTTAGTTAGTGAGTTAGTTGGTGAGGGGGGAGTTAGTTAGTGAGTTAGTTGGTGAGGGGGGAGTTAGTTAGTGAGTTAGTTGGTGGGGGGGGAGTTAGTTAGTGAGTTAGTTGGTGAGGGGGGGAGTTAGTTAGTGAGTTAGTTGGTGAGGGGGGAGTTAGTTAGTGAGTTAGTTGGTGGGGGGGGGGGGCAGTGGCAGGAGCTGCCTGTCAGTCAGTGGGAGGGGAGGGGAGGGGACCCAGGGACAGACACAGGACCCCAGGTGAGGAGGCTCCTCATCCCCTCAGGTTTACAAAGTATCCAGAGCAGATTACACTGTAGCCAAACATGGCCGCGACTCTGTAGCTCCTCTCTCTCTCCTTCTCTCTCTCTCTCTCCTCCTTTACCTCCTTCTCTCTCTGTCTCTGTCTCTCTCCTCGTTTGCCTCCTTCTCTCTCTCTCTCTCCTCTATCCTCTCTCTGTCCCTCCTTCTCTCTCTCTCCCCCCCCACACACACACACATCCCCCCCACACACCCCCACACACCCCCACAGACACACACATCCCCCCCCACACACTCACCCCCCCCCCACACACTCACCCCCCCCCCCCACACACACTCACCCCCCCCACACACACTCACCCCCCCCCACACACACTCACCCCCCCCCCACACACACACTCACCCCCCCCCCACACACACTCACCCCCCCCCACACACACACACATAATCACCCCCCCCCACACACTCACCCTGCCTTTCACACACCCCCACCTCCCCTACACCCCCCCCCCCCACACACTCACCCCCCCCCCACACACTCACCCCCCCCCCACACACTCACCCCCCCCCACACACTCACCCCCCCCCACACACTCACCCCCCCCCACACACTCACCCCCCCCCACACACTCACCCCCCCCCACACTCACCCCCCCCCACACACTCACCCCCCCCCCCACACACTCACCCCCCCCCCACACACTCACCCCCCCA